>JASMMZ010000001.1:36888128-36957082 GCA_038502455.1 Anisogramma anomala
CGCGAGCCCCGCCGGGGCGAGGCAGTCGTCGCTGTTCACGTTCCTGTTGTACCTGAACGACGACTTCGCGGGCGGCGAGACGACGTTTTTCCTGCCGGGGGCGCGTGAGGGCGTGCTGAACGCGTACCCGCTGAAGCCGATCCAGGGGAGTGTTGCGCTGTTTCCGCATGGGGAGGTCGAGGGGACTTTGTTGCATGAGGGGACGGGTGTGAGGAGCGGGGAGGGCGGGGCGCCAAGTGCGAAGTATGTCGTCCGGACGGACGTAGAGTATGATGTGGATGTGGAGACTTCCTAGGTACTCCTGCGACGTAGAGAAAAAGAAGAGCAAGGCAGGACTCCATGAGTACACAATACCGCACAGCTTACTGTTCCTTGCGTTCTTTCCCGGCTGTGATGTGATGAGAGTGGGGTGGCTGGAAAAGGGGAGGGGGAGGGGGGGGAAGGCATCGTCGCCCAATCTCCTGCAGGCTCAGTTGACGCCGCAATGCATGCTGCAGACACGCATTTGCTACACCCTCACCAGATACTTCAGCATGAACACGCTCAAAACAAATGCAGAACATGGTTAAAAGAAGGGCAAAAAGGTTGTCCCTGATCTACCACATTCAGATTCCTCAGGAGGCAAAAGACACCGCACCACCGAGGGAATTGAACCCTTGGTCGATTGGAAATACTTTATCCTGTATCACGATCCAGCCGAAGCGGTTCAAGTGAGAGGCGAATAAAGGTATTTTCGGGACGCAACGCGATGACCGTTAGGCCACGGCGAATTATCCCGCCTGTGCTTTTTCGAGTTTCACACGCCAGCAGCCGGTTGCCATCCTTTATATACCCAACCTCTTCCCTCTTTTTTACGTGCACCACTGTTTTCACTCCGACTGTGACTTTCCACCACGCCCCCTCCTCCTTCCGATTTGATCGTGACCATGGACACACTTCCAGCGCTCCATCATATCGCCTTGCGGCTCATGTGGTCCATCCGAATGCCCACCGCCCGCCTGTGAGCCTCGAGCTCCTCCACCTTGGCCAGCTGCATCACCGCCCCGCTGACATTCTTCAACCCGTCGGCCGTCAGGTTCGCGCTGGTGATGTGCTTGACGAACGATCCGAGGTTGACGCCCGAGTACTGCTTGGCGTAGCCATACGTCGCTGCAACACCCACACGCGATTAGTTAAGCCCACATCCATCCACGACGCTTTCCTCGGGCTTTTCAAGAACTTACGCAAACTGTGGTTGACCCCGGCCGAGTAGTCGCCCACACTCTCCGGCGTCCACTGTCCGATAAACACACTCCCCGCGTTCATTACCATCTCCGCCACCTTCTCGGCATCGCGAACCTGCAAGATCAGGTGCTCGGGCGCATATTCATTGCTCACGCGCATCGCCTCCTCCATGGTCGGCACCTGCAGTGTGACGCTGTGCGCAATCGCCCCGCGCACAATGTCCACCCTCGGCAGTGCCATCGCCTGGCTGTGCAGCTCGTCCTCGATCGCCCGCAGCTCCGTCTCGCTCAGGCCGACCGCCAGCAAGATCACCTGCGAGTCGACGCCGTGCTCGGCCTGCGAGAGCAGGTCCGACGCCACGAAGGCCGGCTCCGCGTCGCGGTCCGCGACGACGAGGACCTCCGAGGGCCCGGCGGGCATGTCGATGCTCACGCCGGCGCTGGTGTCGTTGCTGACGAGCATCTTGGCCGCCGTCACGAACTGGTTGCCGGGCCCGAGGATCTTGTCGACCTTGGCGATGCTCTCGGTGCCGTACGCCATGGCGGCGACGGCCTGCGCGCCGCCGGCAAGCACGATGCTGTCGGCGCCGATCTTGTGCGCGACGTAGACGATCTCGGGCGTGATGCTGCCGTCGGCGCGCGGGGGCGAGGCCAGCACGATCTTGCGACAGCCGGCGACCATGGCCGGGACGCCGAGCATGAGGGCCGTCGAGGGCAGCACGGCGGTGCCGCCCGGCACGTAGAGTCCGACACGCTCGATGGGCCGCGAGAAGCGGCTGCACACGACACCCGGCATGGTCTCGACGCGCAGGGGCTTGTCTTCCTTCTGGGCGGCGTGGAACTTGCGGATGTTCTCGTACGAGGTGTCGATAGCTTCGATCGTCTCCCGGGGCAGGTCCATCAGGGCCTGGGGGAAGGGTGCCTTGAGGACCGCGGTGGTGAGGGAGGTGGCCTTCTCGAACTTGTGGGTGTACTGGAGCACGGCCCTGTCGCCGTTCTTCTTGATGTCGTCGATGATGGGCACCACGATCTTCATGATGGCGTCGGCAGACTTCTGTGAGGGCCTGTTCAGTACTTGCCTCACGTCAGACTCGTCCATCTTGGAGACGTCGTAGCGCTTCATGGCGATCCGGTCCGCGACAGGCTCTGATGCAACGGGAGCTGGCTTGGGGGTTGCTGCCGTGGGGGCGCCGTTGGTGGGCTTGATGCCTTCCTTCTCCGCCCACTTGCCCTTTGCATCACCGGCCCGCCTCTTGACCTTCCAGCTCTTGGCGTCCAGACTCCTCTCAATATCAGCCAGACGAACACCAGAACTGACGGCCTTGGTAAGAGCAAAGTATATGAGGTCCGCAGCCTCGAAGGCGATGTTCTGAGGGTCCTTGGCATCGCATAGTTCCTCGGCCTCCTCCATGATCTTGGCCCGCAGCAGTTTCTCATCAGAAAACAGGCGGGCCGTGTAGGATCCCTCCGGAGCGGACTCCTTTCTCGACTGGAGCGTCTGCTCTAACTTTGGAATACCCTTCAACTCTCCGAAACAGCCAAATTGGTCCAAGTGGCAGAAGCGGCCCTTCTGCCTGACCACAAACTTCAGTGCATCGCTGTCGCAGTCCAGCGATATCCTGACGAGTTCCTGTGTGTCTCCGGAACTTGCGCCCTTGTGCCACAAGCCTCGCTTCCTGCTCTGGTATACGCCCGTCTGCGTCCGCAGTGCCTCTCCCACGCTCTCCTCGCTGCTGTAGACAAGCCCGAGGGCCACGCCGTTCTCATCCGTGACAACAGTGGGAATCAAATGATCCGGGCGGTCCGAGCTCCACGCGGTGCACAGAATCTTGGACACGGACAGCTTGCCATGGGCCTGGTTGGCGGTGGTCAGACCGGTCGAGGGCAGGATGGGAGTGGCGCCCAGCTGAACAGCGACATGCACGAAGTGCTCCAGCGCGACCCCTGGCACAGGCGTGACGAAGAAGTTCTTGATCTTCTTGGACTTGATCTCCTCCAGAAAGCGGCTAACTTTGCATGTGGTTTGGTCCAGGTTGCAGAGCAGGAGCCCGTGCTCTGTAGGCACGTCCAGGGCGTTTGCCTTGGTCACGACGGGGGCTACGCGCGGACCATACTCGGCGTACTCCGGGATATGCTCCGGCTTCACAAAGACCTTGCGGGCGCCGGCGTCGAGGAGGCGGAGCACATGGTCTGGTGCCGGCAGTTGGGATCCGTCGAAGTAGAAGTCGACTTGGTGGTCCGAGAGCATCTGCAGCGCCTTGTCCAGCGTGTGCGGCGTGACCTCGACGAAGACGGTGCCCAGACAGGCCACCTCACCACGGCTCAGTCCCTCGGTGGTGGCCAGGCCGGGAGGTATGGCAAGGCTGACATTAACCAGGAAAGGGAGTGGGAGAGTGGTCTCCATGGCTTGTCTTGCCAAGTGAGACTCAATAGTGGAGAGTTCAGCACAGCAGTGATGACCAAGCAAAAGTTTTGTTCATCAACTATGGAGAACAAAGAATCACGAGAAAGAATCACATGTACAAAGCAAGGCAGCTAAAGAGGCATACCACACAGAAACGAGTATGAGTGGTGACATAGGCACTTTGAGGTAGCTCAGAAAAGATCATTTGCTAGTAGGTGTTTGAGGTATAAATTATTTCCACGTCATGTCTCGGCCTAAAGCCTCACAGTGACAGGGTGTGTGACACTAAGCCCAATTTATATTGAAGCCACATACTACTATGGTGCCATACCTAAATAATAGCATCCCTGCGAGGTAACTGGTCTGTGTCACCCCTGTGAACACTAAACCAAATTTGGCCTAGTACACCACTTTTTTTTTCTTGTCCCAACACCAGGGTTTTTTTTTCATCCCCTTTACAACAAAGTCTGAAGTCCACGATGCCCTCAACAACTGGACGTCGCCCACGCTGCATTCATACAAAACAACTTACCGAGATAGAATACAAATTCGGACTCTCTTTTTTGAAGCTGCTTATACAAAAGAGCAGATTCATCATCAGATGCACGTGTCTTACAGTCAGATACGTACATACTATTTTGGGTGACGCTAGCCATTCTTGGCGAGTGTGGCGCACGAACCCAGTACCTGACCAGGATGCTATCATTTACTCCTACCACCTTCGTCAGAGAGGGTCTTGATACGTTGGCGATCAGCAGTGTATACTACGCATGGTGTTGAGTGAACAAAGTCATTAGATTTGAAAATTCTCTCAAATATGTGGTCTTAACTGAAAACGGTATGGTGGGGGTACAGGCCAGCATCCACAGTACATGACAAGGGTGTAACTTAACTTGTATGCCTGATACATAGTACAGCCATGACGTAAGATACTTCCATCTCCACCACCACCACATGGCCTACATGGCCTGTGCATCTCAGCCTTAAGCCTTAACTGCAAAAAGTTCACCCCACCTCGAAACCGCCATCCAACATCCAACATCTAACATCCAACGTCCAACACCCAACATCTACAGCCAGACTCGCCACGAACGAACGCGATCCACACCACGAATCCCTGAATTGATTTCCACCGGCCCTTCTCTTCCGCCCGCGAAACCAACTTGCGGCTCGTCAGTCCACGTCTTTCCACAACCCGTGAACCATCTAAAAACGAACCAAAACAGAATAGCCTCAGCCAAACCGCGGCAGCAATTAATTCTACTTCGAACTCGAACACGAATTCGAATTCAAATTCGAATCAGTGCTTCACCGCACCTTACGACACTACCCCCACGATGTCTACCGCGGCACCTCAAACCAACGGCGTACCAGCTACCTCGCCTGGTGCCTCGCAGAACGCCAACAACACCCACGCCCAGTCGCAGAATCCCCAGCCGCCCGCTGCAGCTCAGGCGCAACCAACCACAAATGGCGTAAACGGTGCCCCTCCACCCTCTCAGAACCAAGCACAGGCTGCTGCTGCAACAGCAGCCCAAGCAGCCAATCCCTCGGCCGCCCAACCCGCCGTCCCGCCCTCGCCCTCGCCCACCATCTCTGCTCCCAAACCGCGCGACCAACGAACAATCGAGCTCCTTCTCAACGCCCAGGGTGTGACTGCCTTCGAGGCACGAGTGCCCCAGCTACTCCTCGACTTTGCCTACCGCCATACCTCTTCCGTTCTCTCCGACAGCCTGTTCCTCAGCGCAGACCCCCACGTCACCCACGCCGGCGCCAAGCCCTCTGCAGCCTCTGGCGCGACTGCCTCTTTGCCCGGCACTGGCGGCGATGCCACCGTCAGTGCCAATGCGATCCGCCTGGCCATCAGCTCGCGCCTAGCCTATCAATTCCACGGCGGCGGTGGTGCCACAGGTGGCGGGGGCGTTAGCAAGGACGCGCTGTCCCTCCTGGCGGCCGAGAAAAACAAGATCGGCCTGCCCAAAATCCCGGGCAACGAATGGGGCATCAGACTACCCAACGAAAGATTTGTCATGACTGGCATTGGCTGGGGAATGAGAGAGGTCATGCCCAGGGCTGCCGACAACAGCGACGAAGAGGACCAAGATATGTTCGATGCCATGGAGCTTCCAATCAACGACGAGGACGTCGGAGGCGACGGCGTTGAAGGTGGCACAGTGGAGGACATGTTCGGGAACGCGCAGGTTGGCGAGGAGGATGTCGACATGGCGGAGGCAGACTAGAGAGCTGCTCCCACCACGAACCGCAATCACTCATCGTCGAACAACAACGATGTCTCAAGGCCAGCATCGCATGCTCATGCCGCTCAGTTGCACTCCCCCACGCAGCCAGCTGCACCACAATACCGGCAACTCCATGGAGAAACCTCTAGCAGTCCTACGGAACCGCTGCTGCGCCGAGGTCATCACCCCAACTATCCGCCCTCTTGCGCGCAGTATCTGCCGTCATCTCGTTCAGTCGCTCCATCCATGCCGAACCAGGGCCACGCCACTTCGCTTGACACCTCTCGATTTTTCATTCAACCGGATAGTGCAAACCTGACTGATAATGAAGGGGACGCGGACCCAGCAGCTCAGGCTCGGATGTCACTTCTGGGCGCGATTCAGAACGGTCGAAGCACACCACTTACTCGACGAGACCCATCTCTGTCCGATGCCGACGAACGCAACGGCCAAAACCAGCGCGAGAGCACGCACCAAGGCAACGCCTCACCAAGCCCATCGCTCAACGGCTCTGTGCAGAATGCAACTCAGGAAAACGGGACCGTCCGTAGTGAGCTCCTTCGGGCGGCCCAAAGCACGTCCCAGACGTGTGCCCAACGACCTTGGCAGAGTAGTGGCCCAAACCATGTCGCAACACTACTGCCCTCCGCCTCCATCACACCCGGCGCCGAGGGCGGTCGCAAACGCACGTCATCCGTCGCCTTCAACGAGTCTGATGCCGCAACCCACTCCCCACGACCTCGTCCCGACGCGGCGTCGAACATTCGTTCCTCCAGCCCGCGCTCTGCCGAGCCCCGGCAGCCCATCGTTGGATCACCAAGCGGCAACACCTCGCGACAACTCCAGTTGCAGGCAGTCCGCGGATCGCCAGCGCAGCGTTCGGCGTCAAGCTTGGGCCAAAGCCCGACCGTGTCGCTGGTGCCCAGCGCGCAACGAATCGGCACGCTTTCGGCTGCGCCCTCGCAGCCAACGGTTTTCATGCCAGTCTCTGCGCCGCCGGTCTCGCAGCCGACGTCATACATGCCAGTGAATATGGCTATATCGCCTTGTCATGCTGGCTATGCCCATGCTCCGCTCAACCCCTTCAGTGGGCCACGTCAGAATGGGTCTCCCCAGGCACTGATTGGCAGTCCCACTCGATTCCCAATCTCGAGAGTCTCTTCTGCGGGTTCCAACCGCGGTGGAAGCCGTGAAAGCTAGTACCGCATGGCTGGGAATCGCGCGAGCAATGGCCACTGACCAGTGCTTCTCGAGTTCACGGGCTGGGAGCGTCCACATCTAGAAAATCGGTAGTGCGCATGCGATCTTTCTGCGCAAGGCGACCGTGGAGTCTGGTAGAAAGTGAAGAAGACAGGCTGCCGAGCTGCTGTCTGTCAGCGCGTGCCCATTATGGACCGGGTGGAACTGCCCTCGCAATATGGGGACATCCGGTTGGAGAGGACGCGAGACGGGGTCTTCGAGACAAGGACGGGTGTATAGATTCATGGAAGGAGTCAAGACTTAGATCGGAAGGAGGAATTGACCTGCCGTGCTTTGCCAGCGCACCTCCTCATATGCCAAACGAGTGCTCTTCCTCGCGCTGATTGTTCCCCAACGACCTTGGCAAGTAGGTTCCCGTGCATCGTACGTGCTGGAACCCCATCTTCAGAGGGAAGGTGATGATCTCATGCCACAGCCTTCAGCACTTGGGGTCGTCCCACTGTCTCCTCACGGTGGCATCACACCCCTCCGACCCTTGGACCGGCACTCAAAGCCAGAGGACGGCTTCGAAACAGCCCGGTGGACGCCTCTTGCCCCATGCCCATGCGACACACGCTCACCAGTGGGAGCCGAGAACCATGGGACGGACCTAGGTCGCTCGATAAGGGTGGTTTTTTTTTTTTTTTTTTCTTCTTTTTTCTGATTCTCTACGCTTATGAAAACCAAAGACTTCTCATGCGGGTTATCAAGATTTTCGAAACATCGACTACTACGTATTCGGCAGCAACTATAGTTGTGGATTTCAAGCCAGCATCCGGAAACCGGCACCGGATCCGGGATGGATGCATCGGATCCGGGATGCGCACAACTACGATCCTGATACATATAACCAGTAGACCCCCCCCGCCCCCCCGCGCCCCAGCTTTAGTTTTGGAGGACGCAAGTTGGCACCTCTTATTATAATTTTCGCTATGTCTACGGCTCCTTTACGTCCCGCGCCCGCGACGATCGTATGCGTCCTCTCCTAGCCAGCCAGGCAAGGCAGCGGCATTCGCTTGCACCCCCCGTGCATGGTATGAATACTAAACCCCCTCCCCTTCTCGTCAGGCATAATGAAGAGAGAGAACCCCAACACCATGCTTCCATACGGATGAATACTGCAGAAAACCCCGTTTCAACCCATACTTTCGTATGTACTCGCTTCATTGTTCTAGGAGGCAGACTCTGCTTACTCTTCGATGACCTTTTCCACACTCAGGTCCTTCATGCCCGTGATCAGCTCGGCGCTGCGGTCCTTGACCGCGATACTCGGCGACGGGGACCTGGACGGCGGCGAGCCGTGGCTTGGTGGCGCGAGGCCTTGGGGGTTTGGGAGACTGTTTTCAGACCTTTCTTCCGTCTTGGTTCGATCCTCCGGCGCGTTGTCTTCCTCGTCTTCGCCCTCGTCCTCCTCCTTTGCGCCGCCTCCTTCTTCATCATCTGCATCTTGCTCGCCGCTGGTCGCATCCTCAAGCAGGTCCATCATGGACGTGGTCATGCGGTCGCGCTCTTCATCGTAGTCCCCACTGAGGATGCTGCCCTCCCCATCGCCCTCGTCCTCGTTGGTGTCGTAGGACGCATGCGAGAGATCGCTACCCATCAACCCGTCGGCCTCGGGCTCGTCCTCCTCCTCTTCCTCGGCATACTCGCTCTCTTCGTTGGCCTCAAGGCTGAGGCCGCCGCTCTCGTCGTCATCGGAGGCCGAGAAGTCATCCATCTCGAGCGGCGGGTCGCGCCAGAACTGGAAATCCGTGTACTGCTCACCGCCACCCTTCACAATCGTAGATACGGGCGGGAAGTAGTGGTCCACCACGTCAGTCATGCTGACATAGCTGAGCTTCAGCTTGTTGAGGGACAACAGGTCCAGTGAGACCTCGGCATTACTGTTGATGGTGAAAATACGGGTGCGCGGTACATCGACCGTGCGGTAAGAAATTTGGTCCGTGAGGCGGTTACCGAACCCAGCGTAGAAGGGATGAAAGTCGGGCCCGTACAGGTTTTTGATGTCGCGGAGGGTGGCCATCTTGAAGACATGCGGTTTCCGCAGGTAAATCTCGCGGCGCAAAGCGGCCATGGTCCTATCCGGGGACAGAATTGTTGGGCCACGCGGTAGGCGATAATTCTCCTGCACAATTCCGGCCAAATATGCTCTAGTTGTGTCGGCTTGACCGACCGACCGACTGGTCAGATACATGATGTTGTAGCCATTGGACTGGATATCGCTGTACAGCTTGGCCACACCCGCGTGGGTCCAGTCTCTGCCGACCATGTTGAACAGGTGGCCTAGGGCATCGGACTTGGTAATGGTGCCGTCGATGTCGGAAATCACGACAGGCGTCTCATGTTTCCAAAGATACATTTGGGCGGTACATGTGGCCCGGTTGACAGTGAAGCTGACGTTGTTCTCGCCCGGCCTTAATTCCAGTGCCATCAACTGATCGCTGGTCAATCGCAAGGTCTTGGCGTAATTCCTGTTAGGATCGCCAGTGGCCTTGAACGTGCCCCTGTTATCTGATTCAGATCCTGGGAATGAAGGTGGCGGCTCAAGGCTGCTCTGCCCAATGTCCGAACCTGCTCTCCTATGACCTAGGATAGCGGACGTGGTCCCAGTGCTATCATCGCTGGCATAGCCCGGGTCCGACACAGCATCAACGTCCATAGTTGCTGATCGAAGCCCATGCTCCATGGTCTTGCGCATGGCCGCATCTTTCGCTTCCTCGCTGCTGTATATCCAGAGGTTTCCCTGGTTGTCGATACCAAAGAGGGCTCCAATGTCGTAGTTCCCCTCGAGCTCTTCAGAGAGTACCTTCCTGGCAAGGATCTCAGCGCGAATAGCGTCTTCCTCGCTCTCTTTGAACCCTGTCATATCCAGCATCAAGTCACCAGTGTCGGTAACATGTGTAGGGATGTTCACGGCTTGCAGCCCCTTTGATAAGTTCTTGGCACGCTCGAGAGCTTCATGGGGGGCGAGATTCGGTGGGTTGGTGGACCTGTCGGAGAGCTCGGGGCTTTCGGCAGCTTCTAATAGATCGGGCTCGCTTGTCTTCCTACGCGCAATGTGTGCGAGTAACTCTTCGCTGTGAGGCCGGCCGAAGTTGGAGAAGTCGCCGGACTTGGGCCTTGTGTTTGAGAATTCGGTAGCACTTGAGAGCGGTGTGACCAAATCTGCCGAGGTGTTAGCTCGGAAGTATGAGTGGAGAAGTAGAGTTGAGAAGTGAGGACAGACCTGCATCCCTTGGTACAGAGCTCGAGTATAGGGCGGAGGGGGAAGGTCGTGACAGGGACGGGCTGGGAGAGCGGTTGCCCTTGTCTTCGTCGAGTTCGAGGGGCGGTGGGTCTTGTAGAAGGGAGGTGGTGGCAGCTCTTCCGGGAGGCAGTAGCGGACTGGAAGCCGGGGAAACCAAGGGGGAGGTCTGGAGGGCCTGGGGAATGTTGTCGCTGGTCTCGAAGACGAAGAAGGCCTCGCCGCCGTCGCCCAGCTTCATAGCATAATCCTGCCTCTTTCCGTTGACTCTGAACTCAACCTTCTTATCAGAGGGTCGCAGCAGTGAGAACTTGCCGAACCGGACGTGGAACGGCGAGCATGAGAGGGTGCCATCCTCATGCTCGACGACGATGACATCGATCGCGCCGCTCAAGGTGGAGGGGTTGATGGAGTTCCATGCGGTAGATACGGAGTCTGATATGTTTCGAACGTATTGCATTTTGGCGTAGTAGGAGGTGTGGCGAGTGGAAGAGATGAGGAAACGGAGGGCAGATAGCAATTATGGTGGTAATGCATATAGACGCTAGAATATTTAGTTGGGATTGCTGATGTATATGAGTCTATGATGTCGGCGGGGTCGGCCTAGACAGCTTGGTCATGCCTGTCACCAGGTACATCCTGTATGTAGTACATAGTAGGCACATGGCCCGCCCAAGGTCACGACACCTAGGCCAAGGCCCAACAACTTACATCACAGACCCTTGACCCCTGACCTATTTCCATTGTCCGACGTCATTTTCCATACTGTACTATTACTGTTTGTGACATCTCTTTCGACAGGAACCTTGGAGGTCCGTAGGTAACATTCGTTGAATTCATTTCTTGGAATCCTCCTGCAACAAGAAAGGCAACGGAAATGCAGGCACCGCCAAGGGGCAGAAACGGGGGCTGCCGCTAGCATGGAGGAACAATCTGTGCACGGTACAGTCGATATGCATTGTTCAGTACCATCTGTGCATCATCAGTACCAAGATAACCCCTGTTTCGCCTGTGCATAGTATGTTGGCTGTGTGGCAGGATCGCTTTCAAGTCACGGTGGCGTTTCAGCCTTACCCACACTTGACTCTGCTTGGTACTACTGGTACTGCGGTATGTTCTTTTACATAGTAATAGTAGATAAGTCGGTTGTGCAGGCCAACTTTGCTTGCAGTCAAGTTGGCTGTGGCCACATCCCTGTACCAACAGGTACAATACCTTTACACCACGTCTACAGATTATACATGTCCTTCGCATCTAGCGTTTCCAAGGACAGTAAAAAATGGAAGGATTTAGGCACCTCACTATGAAAACACACAGAAGCTTCAAGGGATAGTGAAATTACATGGCAGACAACTCGTCTCTAGCAGCATATCCTGGGCATCTGCAATTGAGACATGACAAGCCTGCCAGATCAACACAATTACAGGATCTGAACAAAGGACCCAAAGAACATTGGATGATTCAGCTCTAACACCTTGCAAGCTGTTGTATATGCATACCAATCTGGCAGTCGATTTGTGGAAACTGTGAGGAGGCTGGGGGCACACTACTTCGCCGCCCTTCTTGGAACGATCCATGCCGGGGTTGGTCTCATTATTTAGTGGAAACTGTGAGAATCCAATGCTGGATAGAGTTTAATATCCTTTTGTGGTGTTTCATGAACACTGCTACAGCAAACCTAAACTAATTAAATACTAGCATGCTGTAACATGAATCAACGGCACAGCTGAATTTTCATAAGCATGAAATATTTCGTGAAGGGCGTGTTGTGAATTGGAGTGCGAACTGCTTTTTCTCTTTTGTCTGTATCGCGCTAGACATAGTCGACGCCTGAGTGCAAAGGATGGGTGCAAGGGATGGATGCCAGTGGTGCGGGCCATGCTATTCTTGTGCCGCTAGCATTTTGGTCTCGGCATCTGTATCGATATCTGGTGTGCTGCTCCCAGGTACCTAATAGTATAGCAGGTACCGATGTAAAACTTTGCGGTACAACGAAGTATATGAAAAACAGCATTTCCAAAAGTACTGCCAACCATCCAAAATATAGCCGTCTGTTATTTCAGTAGGGAAATTATATAACTTACATAACTTAAGTCTCGTCATTCGATAAAAGGACTATATATTCCCAAATACGATTTATACCACAATATACTATCATTTAATATACAATTTCTGTTATAGGCAAGTGCCTGAGCTAGTGGTTGCTAGGGATCTAGCCCTGGCGATTACCATGTTTTTATACCATTTCCAAGCTGCTCGTAAGCATACACACGCCACGTAACCAAGCTACTATTTATCGCTAGTTTTATAACAGCTTTTTAACAGGGGTTTCTCTTCTTTTTTTTATCGAGGATTATGTATAGTATTCAACCACCTTAAATAATAGTTTCGATTTGGCCCTTTTACATATAATTGTTATAACCCAAGGACCAACTGCAGGTCATGGAATAGGCCAGCGGTCCGCTACGTTATCAGAAGCCTGATGTCCAACATATCAAGCCAGGGATCTCTCTTATGTAAGGACCCAGGGTTAGGGTTGGGACCGCAAGGACCGAAGAGCGGTCTAGTCGATACTATATTGGACCGCAGGAAGCGACCAGCGACTTCAGCGGTCCAGTACTGAAGATGGTATGAAGGCCATAGGATATAAGGACACGGCCATCACCACATAGATAGTATTTCTTTCATAGCTCTTCAGTTGTCAATCTAAGTATTCAGTCTACACACCTGAATAGCCTAACGACTAGTGATCATTCTATAGCACGAACAAACATCTTCTTGATATTGCACCTTTGTTACCTCTGCTACCTTACTGCTAACATAAACCCCCTGACACCTTCTCTTTACTCACGGGTATTTAGTGTGATCATTACAATAATCTTTGATTTTTTTTTTAATGGTATCTTCTAATTACTTTCAAAGGCTGTAGCTTAGGATTACGTTTTTCGACAACACAAGTTTAGGTTAAGAAGCTTTCAAACAATTTTGAATGCGTGTGTATAGGATTAACTCTAAAGTGTTCTAGTTACGTAATATAACAAATTAATCGTTTAATACGAAAGGTTTACCGAAATTATGCGAGTCGAATAAGTCGAGTAGAATTAAATCATTTGCGAGTATATCTATACATACAATAATATAACATGAATATATTAGCTGCGTTTAAAAAATATAATCCAGCGATTCAAAATTTTTATCAATACGTTTATATTTTCGAAGCTACTCCTTGTTAGAGAGGAAGTTGTTTTTATGTAATATACAAATAATACCAAAGTAATTTTCACGCTATTTTATATCAAACGCCGCATTGAGTTATCTACCAAGAATAACAACAAGGTTTTAAAAAAAATCCGATTTCGATTATAAAGCTGACAGTTAGTTTTATTGTTGGTAGAGTTTTAGACGTTGCAACGTTGTCGATTCAATTGGTCGAAGTAACAGTAGTATTACATGGTCAAATGGTAGATGTATTGTTTTAGGTTGAGCAGACCGCTAACCGGTCTGTACAGTAATTTGTATAGCTAATTATTTGATCCGTATCTTAATATAAAGTAAGTACATATTAGATTTGACTTGTAGCTAATACGCTAAACCTGCCAATAATACACTTAACCTGCAGTTAATATAATTAACTTTACTATAAGTAAAGTTGACCTACTATATTACAGGTATTACTATTCTATTCGCTTTTAATTTTGATTTTTGAAAGGTATTCGAATAGGCTTTTTAAATCGTTATGAATTACCACCGGTATAAAATAAATCTTTGGTTACCTAGTAATAACGTTAAGGGTTTCCTATAATATTATATCTATATTAAAGCTTGTCATTATACCGTAAACTTAAAAAGTCAATACGCTTCGTATAATCATTTTACATTTAATAGATATTTAATAAATTAGGCTACCGGTAATATTAAACCCATCCTCCTGCTTATTTTTATTGACAAAGGTTACTATAAAACCGATTAAAAAAGATAAGTCGATATTATTTATGAAGAACTTATTCATAAAAATTATTAACTTAGCTCTTAACAAGTTGATCGGTATCATATCAATCCCTTGGTCCAGGTTTCGCATTTATCAATTAAGCCTTTTATTTAGCCGTTCAAAGTCTTTATTTATTGGATCCTATATTTATACCGTAATAAATAGGTCGTAAAAAGCTTTCGGTGAATATAGGGTTGCGATATAGTTATCATGGGTAAGTTATTTTAGGTATCGTTAAGTTTTAACTACGTTAATTTTATCGATTACAGTTCAATTAGCGCCTTAACTCTTTTGCGGAAAAATAAGTCCAATGTTGGTAGGTTTTTATTATTGCAATGCAGTCGATTCGAATCACCATGATCGAAGTAACTGGTGTTGTATTGATCTTATTGATTGAAGTGTTGGTAGCATGGAGGATTAATATGCATACCAAGTATAACTTATACTGGGGAAATAGCTACCCGCTGTTATGGGAGGGATGTTTGGAGGACAAAAGGATATCCGTGGCGCTAGTTAGATTAGAAACAATAATACAAATTCACCTCTTTACCCCTCCAAATACCTCCCCCCAAAGACTATATCTCTATTATAGTCAGTGTGTAAGTTCTAAGTTTGGCAGACTGCTAGCAGGTCTGCACACTAATTTGTATGACCAAATGCTTTAGCCTGTGCCTAACTTTGAAGTGGGTACCTACTGCACTGCACTTACAGTGCAGCCCTACAAACTACAGTCAATTTGCAGTACATACAATCAACTTTACTGCAAGTAAAATTAACTTGACTGTACTGAATTTGTTCGATATTCTAACAGCCAATATTAATACCAAGTATACTGATTGACAATCCGTTGAAGTTGAATTAATTACTCTTTACCAACGTCGTAACCAGTTTACAGTTTTAAAACTTGGAATCTTTAATCATTTATTCTTCCGATACTACAAAACCAGCTGTTTTAATGGAAAGGGTATCGTTAATTTACATACCCATTAAGCCAAAGTCTTTCTCTTACGTTACGAACAAATACGGGTCCTGTATTAAGGACGTTATGTCTAGTCATAATTTAAAGTACGATCAATACATTAGAAACAAATAAATACGTATTTGAACTAGTCCATATAATGGCTTAATATATTGTATTACCGTTACTAAAAGGTAAATAATATTTAATTCCTATAATAACTTCAATAAAACGATCCGTTACAAGTTGATTACTAATTGCGTATATATTTACATTATATTTCAGTTATTAATTGTAAACTTACCTTTAATTCGAGCTAGCAAACTCATTTTAAAAACGACTGTTAAACGCTAATAATCTCTTCAATCGTTGGTGATTATGTAAAGATCCAATATTTACCTTTATTATCGTATTTTTAACCGATTAGATATAAATTTTCGTACGGTCACCCTATAATTTTGCCCCTAACCTCGTAAATAATTTTCGACTTGAAAATCGTAATATTTGGAGTTTAAAGATTCAAGTCGGTTTTCGATACTTATTATATAAATAATCGAATTATTAGGCCGTTAATCTCAATTTTATCGCTTTCCTTAAAGGGTTTACCGGAGGTTTTAATAATAATATATACTTAAAACTTTAATACTAAGTTTTTATTGTTCTTTTTTCCCTGATTACCTAAGTAGTATTATAAATGCAGCCCAGTATATATTCCTTTTTTTCAACATTTCTTCTTTTTGGGGGTCGTTCACGCTGGCGGCGTTTTATGAGCTCATCAATTATTCGTAAAAAAGACTCATATTAACTCGGTCGTTTGACTTAAGGGGTCTTATCGTTGGTTGCCGTAATATAGGATTTAACTTGGGTAATCCGAAGGGTTATGGAACCGTTAGTAGTTTTAATAACTACTTTTAAAGTTCACGATACTTATGGTTTTGTATAGACTCTTTTATTTACCCGGCTCCTGCTATATGAGGATTTTACTTTATAACGGTGAAGAAAGCACGTCGATTATTCTAAGGCCGTTTCTGGTATTAAGGGCGTCGTTAAGCTAACGGTGTGCCGATTCCTTTTGAAATTTCTTTGATGTTTCTCTGTAAGCCATAGTTTGCTTTTAGGTACTTATTAATGGCAGAGATTTACTCGTTAAGTGTGGGTATACTTTAGAAACCATTAACATTAGCACTAAACCATTAAATATTATAGTATCATTTAGTTCCTTCACCGTCATTTAAAGGTATTCCTCTGAATTTATAAAGCTTTTAATCTCTAACGTAAAGATGTTATACACATGGCAAAATAATACGTATACCTTTTCAATCTTTTTAATACTTTAATAGGTCTTTACATTCACCTATTTATATTAAATTACTATTATCTTGGCATCTTATTAAAACTTTACTGTCATAAAGTTAATACCAGTATTAAAGACGACAATGTTAGATAGATTAGAGTACGTATTAATTTATAGCATCCTTAACTTTTTCCACATATCCTTTGTCAATAGGAACTTTAGAAATTCAATCCTATAAAAATAGATTACGAAGTTAATAACGTGAAAAACAGGTTTATTATTCAAGTAAAATACATTAACAAAAACCTTACAGTTAAAGTTTTTATCGTCTTTCAGTATAAAATAAAATATTTGAAAGGCTTAGATATATGTTTAGAAATGTTAACAGAACTTTTCAATAACTTTGAAGACAAAGTATTTTAAATCCTTATGCTTTGCGCACTTCAAGACTTTGTACAATCTATCAACAGCTAGGTGAACAAAAATCCAGTGTAATTAACATATCTTTAGCTCAATTAGGTTTAATACTACTGCCTTAAAACCTTAAAGATAAAACCATAAGTACTTTCAATTAAAGGTAAAGAGAAACTTCTAGTTATTTTGAACCAGCTTGTCGGCGTCAATATTAACGTTAATATCGTGGGTTTTTATGTCCTTCAAACATAAAATAAAATTGCTAAGAGATTGAAGGATATAAAATGTAATCCATTCAACAACAATTTAAATTAACTTTATCTCTAGTAACGATAATTGTTCGCTTGATCTGAAGCTAACTTTAACCTTACCAGTATTATAACAATTAATCTTAGTAGCTATAGTACTTTCTCTTTGTAGCGTTATATACTATAAATAGTATTTTATTAAATACTTTACTGCCCCCATATTTGAAATAATACCTTAAAATGTATAATTCGCGTTACTATCGCAGAGGTTAAATATGTATAAGGGGTTAGCGGTTGGGTTAAGGCAAAGGTGAAAATCTTCACCGCTTAAACAATACAAAAAGACATGGTTGACTAGTTATTAAACCGCGCCAAAATCAATATCTTGATACCTCTTGATTTATTTAAATGTATTTTTACCTTCAATTATCTATTTACTCCCGAAGTTTTCGATATAATTTTAATAGTCTCATTCGCAAATAATAGGGTCCTATATATAATATATCACCTTTTTATTATTATGCTCGGCGAAGGGGTAGCGAGTTAATTAACAATTAAACTTGCTATAAATCCAATATCTTTTGCTACTATTATGACGATAGTTCTTATGGTTATCAGGTCCGCTTAAATCTTTATCATATTAGCGCTAACGTGACTATTACCTTTAGTCTAGAGCCGTTAAGCCAAATCATAAGTGTTAAGTGCACTTATAACCGTATTTTCAGTCGATGTAATTAATTACCGTATGGTTTTCTTTTTTCACATTAGGAAAATTGATAGTTTGAGGGTATATACCAAACTAATTTCGTATAAGAGGTATTACAGTTACAAATAAGAAACGTAAATTATTAAAAAGAGCTTCGTAAATAACATTTAGGTGTTATGAGTCGTATTTACACTTATTAATGCCCGTAAAAATTACTCGTAATTGATTTCGAAATATAGCTTAATTAACGTTTGCTTTTTCTATTAACTGTTGGGATAAAATTAACTTATCAAATATAAAATTTAATAGATTCTATTAGTAGGCCTTAGATGGTGCAACGTTGTCGATTCGATTAGTCTTCAAAGTAATAGTAGTATTGCAGTAGTTAGATGATAGTTATATTATTCTAGGTTTGGCAGACCGCTAGCTGGTCTGCACTGTAATTTGTATAGCTAATTGCTTAGCTCGTACCTTAAAGTGAAGTGTATTGTACTGCATTCGACTTATACCCAATGCGGTAAGTCTGCACAAAGCAATACATTTACTTGCAGTATGTTTAACTTTATTTACAGTAAAGTTGACCTACTGCACTACATATAATACCATTACAATACCATTTCAACACTGGCGTCTTTTTGTTTTGTATCTACACGCTCATATGGCTTACCATTAATTGGTGACAACCTCTGAAATCCCTCCTCAATCTACAAGCCAGACACCTGTCAATTCCGACCAATCTGTACTAGAAAACAACTCCAATCATGGCCCTTTGTAGCCCTTTTGCTTTACCCCTTCGAGACCTCCATTTCTCAAATCCCGTGCACAAATCTTTCGCCACATACCTGCGCAAATCAGATGCGCTACCACTTGCATACCTTTTTCTAATAGTTCAAACTACTGCTATCGCTACCATTACCCTGGCAATCTTCCAGTTTGCCGGGGCGACCCTATTCCTTTACGTTATGTATCGAGTGATCCACGTATCTCTCGATTCGTATAGTCAGCATATTGCTATTCACAAACCTTTTTAGGGTGCTATTAGGTGTGACCTTAGTTATAGCATCGGCAGGGTTATTTTTACCGTTAATTTACTGAAACTTATCGATTTCCCGGATTTCGTATATCTACTTTAACGATATTACGTTTATCATTAGGAATTTTTTTATTAGTCGTACCTAGTTTTCATAGGTATTCGTAAAGGCTTCGAAAATCGGTATATACTACTATAAGTATCGGTGGTAAACCCAGCTATTTGGTAACAATTCTTAATATACCATTAATTACCATGTCGATATTAAAATCTGTTATCATATTATAAACTTCTGTAACCAATATAATCCGGGTTACACGTTTACACTTAACGAATATCCAATATATAAGGTTTCCAGTAATCGTAAATTGTTCTTTCGACCTATCCTTTTTAACGACTATTATTAAAAACCTAATTTACGATATAAGGTTAATATTATTAGCAAATGACCCGTCCATAAAAATTATTAGCATCGTCTTCGTTAAATTTATAAAAACTATGTCAATTTTTCTTTCTATGTAATCCATTTGTTACTCAATCCGCTTATTTAACTTGTTAAAATTTTCGTTTTACGGGTTTTATACCTATACTGTAATAAAAAAGTCGTCCGATACCTTCAGTTAATATAACGTAGTGATATAAACCACACGGGCCTCCTTTATTCCAGGTATTTCTATATCTTTGCCTCGTTAGCCTTATCGATAATTATCAAGCTTATAACTTACCATTTTTAGTGTAGGCTAATATAAATACTACTTTTAGTCCTAACACCATAGATATGAATTAACTATCTATTAAAGTTAAGTTGTATACCTTTAATTAAAGTTTTAACTAACTTATACTTTTAAAAACCTAATTTTTCAATAACATATTATTTTTCCGCTACAAACCTAATATTGCTAAGGAGAAGGGTATTGTTAATTTACATGCCTACGATATTACAGTTTTTATCCTTTATAATTAATAAGTACGAGTTAAATATTAAGAACTTTATACCCAACCTATTTTCAAAATGTACCTAGTATGTGAACAATAAGTAAACTTTAACTTCAGCTAATTCATATAAAGGCTTAATATAATATATTATTGTATTAGTCGGAAACTTATCTCTTAATTTTTTGAGTAACTCTCATAATATAATACGTTAAAAATTGGTGGTGGATTACGTATACGTTTACGTAATATTCCCGCTATAAAATGTTAATTAGCCCTTTATGTTAACAATTAAATTAACTATAAAGACGACAATTAAATGCTAGTTAATCTTTTGAATAATAGGAGATTAAGTAAGGATTTAGTCTTTACCTTTATTACCTTATTTTTAGGCGATTAACCATAACTTTTCATACTGCTGGTCTATAGTTCTAATTTAACCTCCTAAACTATCCTCGACTTAAAAATAATAATATCTTACCTTTTAAATTACACTAACGATACAAATTATACAACTCCACATAATGAAATACCGTTAATTTCCACTTGTTCACTTTCCTTAAAGAGCTTACCTAATATATTAATAATACCTTCGACACGTAGCTTAAAGGCAAGTTTTTCGTTAAACTTCTCCTTTTAAGACATTTATATCATTATATATACCCTGTCAAGCTTGTAATCCCTATTTTTATCTTTTTTAGTGTATATCCCTCTTTTAGGTAGTCTTTTACGTTGTCGACGTTTTATTATCTTGTTAATAGTCAGCTCGGGAGGCTTATATTAACTAATTCATTCGGCTTGGAAGTTATCGACGTTAGGATTTTTATTGAACTTCAGGGGTGTTTTATACGACTTAACTCTTATATTACTCGAAAAGTTACGAAACCATTAACAATTTTAACTACTACATTTAAATTAGTAGTACTTAAAATATTATATAGATTATCCCATTTACATTGTTTACTTTATATAAAGATTTTACTTTAAAGAGGGAGTAAAAGAATGTTTGTTATTAAAGGTCTATTCCTAGTATTGAGGGTATTATTAAGCTCGCGGCGTACCGATTCCTTATTTAATTTCTTTAAGGCTTTATTATATATTATAGTACGGTTTTAGATATGTAACGAGGGTGATGACTTAGTTGTTATATGTAGATAAACTTTAAATACTAATAATGTTGGTATAAGTTCATTGGAGTTAATAGTATCGTTAAGACCTTTTGCTACTATTGATAGCCGTACATATTAACTTGTAAAACTTTTGATTTCCAACGTAAAGATATTATAGACCCTCTTTAAACAGGTGTATACCTTTTCAACCTTACCAATACTTTAGTAAGCTTTTACGAAAACCTATTTATACTAAATTCCTATTAACTTTATATTAATTTAAAACTCTATTGTAGTAAAATTAATACCAATATAGTAAACTAATACTTCTAATGGGTTAAGGTAAGTATTGATTTATAGTGTACGTAGTGTCTCTTATTTTTCCTTCGCCGTAATAATTCTAAGGAATTTCACGTTGTAAAAAGCTGTGTAAAAGTCCCTTATATATAGTATGAGCTTGCTGTCCAAGTAAAATACATTTACGAAAACTTACAAATTAAAATTTCAATTTCTCTTTAACGTAAACTTAAACTTTAAAAGGGCTTTAAGTATATTTAACAGTAATGACAAAGGCGCTTAACTACTTTTAGTATTAGTAAATTCACATTTTCGTAGCTAATTACCCTTAAAATCTCATAAAACCTATTGGTTACCAGGTAGTAAAATCTACGATATAATTAACAAAGTTTTACCTCTGTTAGATTTAACACTATTGCCTTTGGTCTTTAAAGATAAAATTAAAAATTCCCCTACTCGATACTAAATATTTTTTCTGGTTTTAATTTATATTGATTTATCAGTTAAACGTTAACGTTAATACAGAAGTCCTTTCCATTTTTAAGGCAAAGGGGAAAGGCAGTACGTGATTTTAAAATATAAGAAACAATAAGACCAACAATCATATTTACTATCATCTATCACATTAAAGAAAACTCTTTTCCAAGGCCAAAGCTAACCTTAGATTTACTAATGTCCGCGTGGTTAAGTTTTATAATAATATTAGTATCCCTTTATAATGTGACATATTACGGATAACCTCCGGTTAAATACCATATTACCCCTATATCTAATATAATACCCTAAAATATTTGCTTCGCGTACCGGTCTTAAATAATAAAGAGGTATATAAGGCCAGGTTTTTACCTAAAAAAAGGTATAAAAAGGCGTAGTCAGCTAGTTATTATGTAGCTTCTGGGTTAATACAAGTATTAGTATTTTTGTACCAACCGATAATCTTTGGCTTATTTTCCTTCTATTTATCTTTACTTCTTTTAAACTATACAATTTACCTAATATAATTTTAGTTTAATATAAAATATGACTAAATATAATATATGACTTACTTTACTTTATGTTTTACAACAGTATAACGTATTAACTAATAGCCTTTACTACTACAAATCCAACATCTTTTAGCGTCTGGTGTAAACTTGCTTAGCTTATTTAAAGACCTTAAGAAATAAGAATACCTTCATTTATAGGTAAATGTGCGGACTTTCCGTTTACCATACTGGCTAAGCCGTCCGTACTCTCTATTAATGTAATACGAATTAAAAGGGTTTTCTTCGTTACTGAATTCTGGAGTTTATGGGTATATACCAGTCGAGCCGGAAATTAGAACACTTACGTTCACTAACGAGGAACGCAATTAGCCAAAATAAAAAACCCCCTTTGCAAGTAGCATTAAAGCATTGAAAAACGTATTAGAAATTTTGTAAACCGTAACCGCTTTCCGGACCTACTGGCGTAAAATGCCTTCGCTAACTTACAAATTCCATATTACTTGTTAGAAAAACATTAGCCTATCAAACATCTGATTTAAAAGGTTTATTTTACTCTTCGACTCTTTTTTGTAATCCAACATATAATACTACTTAATAATATTCCAATCCGTATAATACTGGGTAAGGTTAATATCTTATTCGAAATAACCCTTTATATCATCGTAGATTTCACAGAAAGAGGTATAATTCATTAAATACCAGAGGTAATAATTTTCGATTTGACCGGTGAAAATATTGGGAAACAGCAAGTAAAAACATGATAATTTAACTTTTATTTAACGGTAAATGTAAAAAAATAAGCGTAACATGACGTCGAAGAGGTTATACGACTTACAGTTATACTTCTCTTTACCTCCTTAGATCTTCAAGAATATAGTAATTGCCGTATAATCCGTATCCTCCATAAGGACACGTCGAAGGGAAAATATAATGTATTGGTCGTATAGACTTTTTTTTACTTACCTAGGGAAAAAACTAAGGTCCTTATTAGTATTAGTAAGCAGGATAATTACCTTAAACCGAATTTAGAGGTAAAAAGCCCATAGTCGTACCCATAATAAGCTCGCATATAAAACCGGTTTTTTTTTTAGTTTAGCTACTAAAACTAAACGTGATAAAAATCTTAGGAGAAGTCAGTTTAAGAGTTTCTATCGCGGGGAGGTTAACGATAATCCTTTTGGTATTAAGGGGTTCAGCGAGGTTTTTACTTAATTAATTGGTAGATTTAAGGGCTTAAAAGATATAAATCCATCTATTTCTTACGTTTACTTATTTAAGCTTAGAGAAATCTTTATGAACGTATATATGGGCGTTAAGGATTACTACTGCCAGCAATCTCTTTTTCTTTATTTTCCTAGGTCTATTATAAGTTTTTATCCATAACGTACTCGTAAAGTACGTTAGCGAGGTTAATATCTTTACCGACCTCTAAAGGTAGTAAAATTCCTCATTAACGTAGGTTAGCCTTTAACTTAACTTTAACCGACTTTTTTTTTTTCATATATCTAAGCTTTAGTCCCTAAAAAATTCGATATAATCGAAAAAGGCTTTAACATTCGTATCTTGATCGTTATAAACAATATCAAGGATAAAGTAGCTGACGTAATTAGTAAGATACTCAGGGGTAAAGTTTTTGTTAACTTCTATTATCTAAAGGTCGTTATCGAAGTATTTGACGAATGTGGTTTCGAGGGCCTTAATTAACTCCTTCCTAGCAAGGTCGTCGATAATATCAAATTCTACGTACTTTAAAGCTATCGTAACGAAGGTTAAAGAAATGTCGTGTAAGTCTTGGTAGTTAACTTGGCGATTTAGGGGTATATGGACTTGACGGTTTAATGTAAAGTCGTGTGACATGGCTTTCTTAGCGCAACTTAGTGTTTTAGCTCGAAATAGCAAACTTGATGATTAACGTGGCGTAGGGAGTGAAAAAGATTAAAGTAGGGTAAAGGTTTGGTGTAAGAGGTAAGTTCGGAGGTCGTTATTAGTGTAGGCTGTTTAACGTAGTAACTTAGTCGTTTTTCTTGCAGTAGTGACACCCATAGTAATACTGACTTAACCGTTTGTCAACTTGCCGGCTTAGAGACTTTTATGCGGTCAATCTCAACGCTTTTTCTTTAAGATTAATCCAGTAAAGGTTTCTTGGTGTTTTCGATAATGGAAATACCGTTGCTACTTTCAAGTACTTGTAAACAGCAAACGCATTTGAAAGTCTTTCTTTTAACTACCTATAAACAGCAAACGTAGCCTTAGGGCTCTTCACAAGAATCTTCCCTCTACCTTACATAATTGCAAAGCGTAACTGAAAAGTAGCTTCTTCTTTTACTTGGCCAATCTGTGCTTAACCTAATAAGCACTGATTAGTATTGGTAGGCTTCAGATGTTGCAATGTTATCGATTCAATTAGTCTTCGAAGTAACAGTAGTATTGTAGAAGTTAGATAGTAGTTGTATTGTTCTAGGTTTGGCAGACCGCTAGCCGGTATACACTGTAATTTGTATGGTCAATTGCTTGGCTCGTGCCCTAAATTGAAGTTCGATGTACTGCACTCGACTTACATTCAATGCAGTAAGTCTACATAAAGCAATACACTTGCAACACGGTCAACTTTACTTACAGTAAAATTGACCTACTACACTGCATGCAATACCATTTAAATACTATTCCAACAGATTCATAAATATTTCCTATTTTTTTTCTCCCTATTATTATATTCCACCTCGTAATAGCCTAATCCGTATAGTATTAGATAAAGTAGACGTCGTATTCGAAGTAGCCTTTTATGTTATCGTAAACTTCGCAAAAAGCAGTTGCTCGAATTAGAAAGATTAAGTAATAGTCCCTAGCGTATCTTATAAGGATTCCGGGGAATAATAAGTAAAAACCAAAAAAAAACCTCTATTTACTTACAAATGTTTAAAACGGGTGTTATATTTATGTTAAAGACATTCTAAGGCTTCCTTTTATGTTTTTTTACATCTTTCCAAATCTTAACGAAGTTTGGGAAAGAATTTTTAGTTAATGTTAATTATTTTAATAGGTCTTAAAGGTAAGTTACGATAGTTATCCTAATTTTCATAGGTGTTTCCTGGTAATTCAAGCCTCAAAGTTCCCGAAACACGGTATTAAAGGTAATTGTTAGTCGTTTAGTCCAAAGTGTAAAATCTTATGGTAAAACCTATAATATACTTATACGTGTAAGTAAACCTACCATGAAAGATCTTTTAAGAACTTTAGTGATTTTAATTAAAGAGTTAGGAAGTAATAGAGGCTTAAGGATTTTAAAGGACTTGATAATATTACTTAATTAACTGGTAAAGGGCGCTAACTTCAATTCTTTCAGCCGCGTTGGCAGCTACTATTTCACGTGCCCTACTGCCACTAAAAACGTACTTTAAGCTGCTACTTAAAAGTACTAGATTACCGAGTAAATCAGGAGCGTCCTTATTGTTAACATATAAAAAGATTAACTTAATTAAATATGAAGAGAAGGTTTTGTAAAACGTGTGTAAGAGAGTTAAAGGTTTTCGACGCCTTTGCTCTTCTCTTGGGGGTTTTAAGAATTATAATCCTAAGAAGAGTCTTCTCATTAGGCTAGTTTAAAAATGTTTTGATCAGTTCTAGTAAATTCTATTTATAAAATATATGTCACGGAGAATAACCTTCTTCTTTAACTTGTCCTTACTAGTACGTTAAATCATATTTTACATATGAAGAATCTAACAATTAAAAAAATTATGGAAGTCTTAAAAAGCGCGGGCACTGTGGCTGTAATCGTTACTGAAGTCCGTATCAAGGATATACTAGCCAATGTAATTAGTCAGATAAGCCTTAGTCGAGATCTTGTTAACATTTTTAATCTAAAGTTATTTGTTGTAATAGTTAGCGAAAACAGTTCCTAAAGCCTTAACTACCTTCATATATTTTTAACTAAGTTTCATCTTAACGTTTAGGCTTATGTAAGATATGTAAGTCGCAACGTAAAGTAAACTTGGCGATTTGAAATCGTAAGGACTTGGTTTTTTTGGCGTAAAGTCGCGTAGAAACTTAACGTTTTAGCGTAAAGTCGCGAGACGTATCTTTTTGGGCGCGACTAGGTATTTTTCGGTGGTTTCTCTTGAATTAGCGATTTTAAAGATTGAATTAATATAGGGGAAAAGAAAAGATTAAAGTAAGAGTAAAGGTCTAGTGTTGGAGGTAAAGGCAAAGGTTGTTTGTTATGGTTATTTGGCCGTAAGACTTAGTCTTTTTTGCAGTAGTAGCACCTGTAGTAGTACTAACTTCGCTGTTTGCCAACTTGCCGAACTTTAAGACTTCTAACAGTCAATCTCAACGTCTTGAAGAAAAATTTGTAAATATTTCCTAGTGTTTTCGAATAGCGATACCGTTGCTACCTTTAAGCTTCCGTAAAAACCTATGTAGCTTAAAAGTCTTTTTTATTTACTGCTGTAATAACCGATGCAATTCGTAATGGCCTTTAGCATTAATTTTTCCTCTACGCTAGCCACCGTTGTTAACGTAAAGCGCAACCAGAAATTAACCTTTTCTTTCACTTAGCCAATCCATACTTAACTTAATAAGTACTGATTAATATTAGTAAGGCTTTAGACCCTACAACATAATCAATTCGATTAATCAAAGTAATAGTAGTATTACGTAATTAAATGGTCTATATATTGTTCTAGGTTTGGCAGACTACTAGCTGGTATATACAGTAATTTTTATGGCCAATTGCTTGGCTTATGCTCCAATCTGGAAGTAGGCATATACTATACTTAACTTGCAGCTAATAAATTAGGCCCCCCAATAATACACTCAACTTGAAGTCAGTATAGTCAACTTTACTATAAGTAAAGTTGAACTACTGCACTGCAGGTATTACTATTCCAACATTCATTATATTAACCGTTAACGAGTGAAATATGAGCCTTTCAATTAATCTGTAAAATTTTCAAATATTGAATTACGTTTTTCGATTTGAAAAGTTATGATGTAATGTAAATTACGTAAAAATAGAAATTTTATTAGTATAAGAAAGGATTACTTTGACGTTATTTTTGAAGAGTTGAAAGGAATAATTAAAATCTTTATAAAAAGCATTAGTGTTTGCGACGACAATGGTGGTAATAACAATACTGACTTCTTTGTAACAATATTTCGCCCTTATTATTACAACTTTAATGCAATAAAAACCGTTATAATTCGGTTCATATGAAGAAACTAAGCTAAATCTATCGCTTAAAGTGGTTGGATACTGTCTATAATCCTCGATAAAGAGGAAGAAAGAGAGGCTCCTACTAAGAAGTTGCTATAGAGCTAGCAATAAGTAATAGCTCGGTTATGTAGTTAATCGCATGGCATGGGTATGTTCAAGAGCAGCTTATGAACAACATAAAAGTATGTTAATCTCTTAAGTTAGATCTCTAGTGAACACTAGTTTAGGCACCATCCTGTAATATTATCCTCAATTTACAACAGTTTTTTTCTGATAGTTATAAAAGTTGCTAACCGGCTATTGAATACCCTAACACTTGATGAAAGGTATCTAAATGCGTCAGTTTGTTTTTCAATAGCGGGAAATTTGTTTACGAGTGGCATAAAATGTCGTGATATAGTATAGAATGTGTTTTTTTGCCATAAAGCACTTTATTATATCGTGAAAAGTGACAGCATTGATCTCATTAGTGCCTTCCTCCCTTCTTATAAATTGTTGTGCTGTGTGTATATGCGAACTCGTTGTGGTATTACGGTCTGTATTTCAAGGTAAAGACTAAGCTTAAGGTAGAAGTCCACCAGATTATTATAACAGTAAGTACTTATGCGAAGGATGACTTATGAGTAGGTAGTTTCGAGAGAAGGCACTCTCGTAAGAAAGTACAAGACAGGCAATACCTCCCCCCCAAGGTACAACAAATGCCGGAGTCAAAAGAAAAAATGATATCCTTATCATTTAGCAGTAACAACTTTTCCAATATTCTCATGGTTTCTTTTAAAAACTTCGATTAAATCCATGAAATTAAATTTTAATAACGATTTACATTTGTCATCGCAAGCCGTAAAACTTTTCTTTCTAATAAAGTATTGAACATAATCACATTAGAAGACATCGATTCACTTGTTTAGCTAGTATACATTCCACTGACCAATTTTTAATATTCAATTCGTCGTTTTCGTATTTTACTAGTTTAGGCGATAATACGATTTTATTAACCGGGTCATGTGTAGAGTCGCAATGAAATAATGAGGAAAAAATACTAATAGCTGATTTAACTTGTAAACTGGAAGTAAAATCTAGAGTAAAAGCTAAATTATTGATTTTTTTCACAATTATATATAGTCTTATATGTAGTAGCGACAATTTTCTTTATTTAAAAAAATATTCATAGGATTTCCCCAACTTTAATCACATCTTATAACCTATAAAAAATCATATTAACGATAG
Source organism: Anisogramma anomala (assembly GCA_038502455.1). Classification (NCBI taxonomy): domain Eukaryota; kingdom Fungi; phylum Ascomycota; class Sordariomycetes; order Diaporthales; family Gnomoniaceae; genus Anisogramma; species Anisogramma anomala. The sequence goes on from JASMMZ010000001.1 coordinate 36,916,884, forward strand.
TTTTAATAATATCGCTTTTTTACCTTAAAAATAATAATATCTATCGTCAATTATACGTCACGTCGTAAATAGCCTCGTATAAACCAAATTTATAGCTATTTATGTGATTGTTGGTAAGTCTTTATCGTTGCAAGGTGGTTGATTCAAATTACTGTTGTATTTGTTGAAAAAAAAAAGCCTTATTTCAACGCAAAACTAAGTAATAGTAATAGTTTAACTTTGTATTTTACCATCCTTAAACTAAAGGTACCTTTATTATTTAATTAACTAGCAAATTAACTGGTCTAGAGTCCTACTATATATCGGTGAACTTATCGCAGATTCTTACTAGTTTGAATATATCAAAAACGTTAGTAAAATTAACGTTTACCTCATATTTAATTCTAAATATTAGAATATTATCGGAAGTCTTAATTCCAAAAAAAAGTGTAAACTCCTTAAAAAGCGGTTCATCCTATTATTTTAATAGATTTGGTTTTTGCGAGGTTTTTATAAATTTTTTAAAGTCCTTAATAAAGTCGGCAACCGCGTTTAAAAATGGTATGTCAAATTGCATATTAACAAAAATCTCTAAAAGAAGGTGAGATTACGTTCTCTTGACTATCTCAGGCGTAGATGAATCTAATTTAAATTCTGATTCCTTTAATAGAGTTTTAGGCGGACTTGTCTCGCTAGTAGTAACAAATGTTATATAATGTTTACTAATTGCCTCGAAACTTAGTTACGTAATCTCAAGAGCTAGAATTCCTACTCTAGTAACCTATGCTAACGACTTAACGGCTTCATTTAAATTCGTAAGAAAATATACGGCATCCTTACATTCTGTAATAGTATCGTAATTAGCATATCTGTAAGGTTATAAATCTAAATAACGTAGAGCGTGGTAAAATCTAGAATAGTATTTAATACGTACGGATATTAACTGGTAAATATAAAAAAGCGTCCCTTGAGAAAATCGGTATACTGGAATAAGTGGAAAATAGATAGGTCATTCGAATAAAATAATGCCAGTAAAGGCTTTGGTAAGTATTTAACGAACTACTAAATTTATAGCTTTCCTATAAACAGTAAAAGGCACTAAAAGGTGATCAGTTTTAAAGTTAATAATATTTTGAAACATAAAAATATTAGCTTTACGAAGCTTTTACCAGTTATTTGAGAGTAGGCCACTTGCATTTAGGCGATTAATAATTTATGCTTTTGCGATTTCCTTCAGAATATTAGGTATATTATTTGACTTGTAACTATTGGTTAGAAATAACCATCGAGCCTTAGTAGTCAGCTATACTAAGTATCTTATGACATCTGAAATAATCTTATCTCACGAAACTATAATCTCGATATAATGAGGAAAGTACTTGTTGAGTTATAATTTAGTAACTAAATCTTTACTAGCTCACATATTAAGGTCAAATGTATAACTTGTATTAAATAAAGTGATACGAATAGCCATTTAAAGGAATTCAAAGCCTCTTATAACCATAGCTACTTCCTTGTAAACGGATTTAGCTATAACAATTTCCAAATCATATACAAATTTAGCAATGTCTAGGCTAAAAGATATTTTAATATTCATATATCCTATTTTCCGTTTTATAACTCGTAAAGATAATATTTTAGTTTTATAGCAAACTTTTAAATGCTTAAAAATTGTATTTCGAAATTCGTATTTATACCTACAACTAATATAGGTCCGACGACTTAATCGCATACCGAAACTAGTAGTCTTATTTATAAAGCCCACCTCACTCATTTACAACAAGTAGGAGGACTTAATATCTCTTTACTTTAAATAGTCAGTTTCTAAGTTAAATTAAATATTATTAATTCATTTACGTCAGCAGCTGCAATCGCGGTGTCGGCTGCGGTCTCGGAGACTATCTTTATCGCAGTGGCAACCATCGCGATCACCGCGGTGATTATTGTCGAAAATTATACTCACGGTCGCGAATATGATAGCCACATTTATCAAAATCCTTTTTATATCTCTTTTTATTTTTATATTTCTGTTTCTATTTTTCTTAAAACGTACATAAGTTGTTTTTATCGCGTCTTTTTTTAATGATAAGCTTGTATAAAAAATATTCACAGCTCACGACTATTAACATGATGGTTTTCATTTCCTTAACTGAGTTTATATATATTTTTTATAAAGTTTACTTATGATTGAAAGGCTATAAATAATACTACGTAGGCAAATCGAAAGAAACCTAAATATCGATTATAATGTTATTCCAATTTTCAATATTCCAATCGAAAATACCTATAATTTTTACATACCTTAACTTAATTTATATATATTTTCGAAAGCTTTATTCGTTCTTTATAAAGTCACATAAGGTCAACTTTATTTTATGAAATTTTTTAGTAACGCGTTTTGGGTTCATTCGAAAACGATTTGTGAAAGTATTGATAACTATTTCGAGGCCTTCTTCAATAAAACTTATACGTTTTTCGTAAGATAACTTCATATTTTACCAAAATATCATCAATCACTAAAATAGGATTTTAAATATAGAGATGATAAGACTTTCAACATCTGGATTAACCTTGGTAAAGCGTTCGAAACAAGTTTAGAAACTCTAGATATTTGTAAAAATGTTATCTTTACCGACAATAAATATACATATATTAAAAGGATTAAGGTATTCGGGGTTATAAACTTTAATTTCCTTACGTTTTATACGATATATATTATTTCTACTTAAGGATGGGGTAACTGGTATAATTCGATTAAAGCTTCGAAAATGATGAAGGCAGTCTAAGCCGCAAATAAGACGTTTAAGGTTACGAAAACACTCGTTACTTCGGCAAAGCCGACGTTTTCATTCCCTATTACGAGTAAAAACATGAAAGCGATTAGCTATAATTATGTGATTATTTATAATCTGTTATTAAAATATCGTGTTAACGGCGTTAAGGTGTTCGCTAAATTCTATATTTCTTTTAATTATAATATATATATCGTCTTAACAATGCTTAGAATACTTGAATACTAAATAGATTTAAATTAATAGCCGGCTATGATTAGAGAAAGGTATATTAAAACGAGCCGAAAATGATATTGATAGCTAGGAAATACTCGATAAAGTAATCGACGTAAACGAGAGAAATTCTAATTAGGCGAATAAAGTAGAGGTAAATATAGGTAAGGGTATAGAAGAAACTACTAAAGACTTGCCACGAGTTTGGCAGGGTATAACTGATACCTTGAGGTAATCTAAGGTTTATGTATGCAAATTTCGCTTAATTATTAGCAATAAAATAACGAAATAGCAATGAAACCAATAACAGCCACGGAAAAGATTACAGCAGCTGTATTCAAGACGATGGCGTTGCGGTGGAGGCAATGACGTCGAGAGAAGGTAAAAAGGTAGCGCCAATAGCTAGCGATGCTGGCAGAGGATGACGACAGCAGTAGCGGGCTAAGCTACAGGCAAAATAACAACAGCAACAACAACGATGACGATGACGGCGACGATGACAACAATAACGATTATAAGGAGAGGAAAAGGGGTCCAGCGCGATGAAGAGTAAATGATAGTTCATGGGGGAAAATGTTGAAAATCGTAAAGTTGAAGAGCAGAAAAAAGGTGGAAAATGAAAGGTTTGGTGGGTTAGGAAGAGTTATTAACTTATATTTTACGGGGTAACAAAACTGGTAACACTCCTTCCGTTTTATTTTTTTCAAACTAGTAAAAGGTATGTCTGGTACTTTTTAGCACTTTTGCTTACAGCTACCAATTGATAGTACGCATGTAGGGCGGCAATGTAACATTGAAACCGTGTAGTATTCTGAGGATAGAAGAGGAAGAAACTAGAACTAGAAGCGAAGTTTAGAGGAGCTGAGTATAAAGTAGCCAGATGCATAGGCAGGTGTTAATGCCTTCCTTTTTTTTCTATGTATGTACCCCTCAAGTAATGTACAACACAGAGCTACGTTAATAGGCCTCCCTGTAAAGCCAAATCATGTAGCGATTGTTAGAGATGTGTTGGCGAACCTGAAAACTTCTAGGAAACCAACTATGACGACTTATTTAATTGGTAGAATTGAAAAGTTTGTATAGTTCTATAGAAGAAGAACTTTTTGTAGAAATCAATAAAGTCGAACCTTGGAGGTATGGAGCAATTGAAGGCAATTAGTGTCAATTTGAGTTCAAATGAGTTCAGTTTCGTATAAAAGTCAATTGTCATTGACAAATGGCGGACCAGTTAACAAGAGCGTAATTTAACAATAACCTGAAATGTTTGGTCGACCACACTAGCGTGCGCGTAAAAAATAAAAAGCCGCTAATATTGGAATAGTAATACTTTTGGTGTAGTAGGTCAATTTTACTTATAGTAAAGTTAACTATACTAACTGTAAGTTAAGTATATTGTTTGTTGGCCTACTGTATTAGCTGCAAAGCAAGTACCGTATATGCGCACTTTATACTAAGGCATGGGCTAAGTAATTGTCTATACAAATTACAGTGCAAACCGGCTAGCGGTCTACCAAACCTAGAACAATACATCCACCATCTGACTACGCAATACAACTGTTACTTCGACTAATCGAATCGACAACGTTGCAACGTCTAAAGCTTTATCAACACGTTCCTTTATGCTAGTAAGTACTAGCTCAGGTATCATCTCTATGCTAATCCTTCGTACTAGTCAATAATAGTATTTTTACTAGTAAATACTAGTGCACTTTGGAGATATCTATATCTCTGATGAATTCCACATCTATTGGTATTGAGAGGTTCCATACTTGAAGTTGTACCAAGTACTGACTAGCCTTATTATAGTCCTGTTATTGAGTGTGATGAGAGACTATACCTGTTGTATTTTCAAAATATTTACCATTAATATTTCAAATAAAAACATGTTATATTTATCTAACAAAACTTTACGATATTCCTTCGTTTAATCCAATTAGAATTTGGAAAAAAAAATCGCAAAATCGTTGAATTACTGTTTTCCGGTGATGAAGATTTTCGCTGTATCGATATCAGGTATAATACATGGAAATCGATAACTATACCTATTGAATAATTTAAGTTACGATATTATGTGAACATTTAGAATACCTCCAAATTTATCGAAATCCGTGTAATACAAAAATAAAAAGAAATTTGAGTTTAAAAATATATATTTATCTGGTCCTTTATTCTCAGCCGTTTTGTAAATCTCTCTATACCTTGAGTCGTGTTTTCAAAGGTTTGTTTATGTGGTTCAGCGTCAGATTTACCTTTTATAAATTGATTATATAGCTTTCAAAGTTTCCCTCAGTCCAATGTTTAAATAGTTAATTGGTTTAGAATTATCATTTAATACAGATTAATCTATATGTCGGATAATTCATATAATAATAGTTGAATTAATTGATAACAAGGCACCGTTTGCATGGAATTATTGGTCTTTGTATACTCCTGCATGAGTAATGTGGACCCAACATATGTAAAGAGTTTTATCCCTGATTATCGAAGCGCTCGCATTGGTTTTCACTTTATTCGCAGTTTCCAACGTTCTTTTTTTGGTTTCCGTCGCCCCTATATTCGTATTTAAATCTCGGATTAGGGTTTCTATTTTTTGAATACATCATAAATCGTCGATTTAAAAGGTGGTGGATCGTTTTTGTAACGTTTTCCTTTATAATTTACGGGTTTCTATCTTTAGTTTTCCTGGTTACGAATATTGATTCAAGGCTTGTTTATCGATATATTGATATTTTAAGTAATATTCCAAAACTCGTATAAAAAGCTTCCAAATTCTTTCCCGGTTTCAATACCGTAAAGTTAAAGTCAGGATTCCATGATAAACTTTCATAATTATGTAAAAAATGATTAATTGCCTTTATACTATAGTTCTAATATTACGTATTACCTCAAAATGATCGGCAATATAATCGATATTCTTTATAACAATTTATCTACATCGTTACGGTGTTTTTTAATAGACTTCTATATAATTTCCGTTGAATCCTTATCATATAATTCGTAATCAATCTCCCTATCAAAAAAAGTTTTTAGACAATTTTAATACTTGATAAACTTATTTACTTATAATATATAATATGTATAATACTTTGAAACATACCTACTTAAAATACCAGGCAAAATAATATAGAAATGTAAGAGTTCTATGTTTAATTGTTTATAGGTACATAATATTACACGAATTTTATTATTAAATATATTATACGATTTATTATTATAATTCTGGTATTTATCCCAAAATTCGTCGTAATTTATAAGCTTTTATTGGTTACATTTGTATATTAACGTATGAAAACACAGTATATTATTCAAAGTAGGAAGGAAGATAAGATATCTCAGAAGGAGAAGATGCACCCGGAGAGTGCACACCTCAGGTGAGAGCTTATAAGCTCTTACCTGGAGCGTGAAACTTTACTATGCATTTTGATAACGTTCCTTTTGGATTGTAGTACGCTATTATACACTCCGTAAAAGTTTCTCCTACAACGTGATATGTTATCGTGCACTCCATAAACGTGGTCCCATACGTTTACTAACTATAATGATATCTTATAATATTTATATTAGCAATTTTTCCATTTGTTAAACTTCGTATTTATAACTCAGTGATTATAATACAATTAGTTCAAACCCTTCATTGATTATTCGGTATTAACGGTAGTATAAATTGTAATTTCTTTTTTAAGGCAATTAGTTATTCTATAGTAACGGTACTATAGGTTTTGAAACGTTAGTAATTTTTATATAGATATAATTGTGGATATTACCTGTCGTAAAGTCATTATAAAGTAGTACCTCACCATCGATCCAAGTAAAAAGAAAAACCCTTTTTCTTGAACAACGCGTCATCATTTATCAAGTAAGCTCATAATTAGCTATATAGCGTTCCTGTATTGATTAAATTCTTAACTAATTATTTATAGTACGTTTATATATTTCTTCGGAAAGTCCTAATTATATTAATCACGTAGTATAACTCGTAATAAATGGACTAAAAGTCGCTGTTTGACGGGTCAAAGGCGTTGTGCCGCAGCCGCCACAGCCTTTTCACGCCGCCTCACACATACCAGTAGCCTGTTTCCTTTTAGCTCCACCTTCTCCTTCCACTTTGTTTTGCACGCCGCTGCCACTATACCACTTTTTCTTCCATTTCTCTCCTCCCTCTTTTCCTATTATTACTCTGATATATTGGAATAATAATAATAACAAAAGTAAAAACGGAGGTTTTTTACAGTTTTTGACTTTATATATTCGCCACATATAAAAACCCACTTTTTACCTATAACTCTGTCCCGCCAGCGCAAACTTAATATTATGAAATGATAAAGAGACACATAATATTCGTCCCTTCAAATTGTAATATACTAATATAAGGTAATTGAGGCGGATATAATGGAATTGGTTCGCTGCTTCAAGGCAAGGCTTATTAGGGTACACCATGAGGATTTTCTGGTGCATAAAGTATTGAAATAAAGTATTAAGGTACACGTTCCCAAATCGTCAATAAATACGTTTTATGTGTCATATGTTACGTCTGCGGCTGCGGGTAAATTCTTTAACGAGTATTATCAAAACAAGGGCGTTTAATTTCAGTGTTATAGTTACAAACAAAATAGAAACTAATTTGCTCCCATATCGGTAATATTAAGGTTGTTTACCGAGGTCTTATTACGTATCCAGCGTTATTACAGTTAATTATACATTTTTTTCATACTTAATCTGGAGATCGATTATCTATTATTGTTGGAATAGTAGTCTTTGCAATGCAGTAGATCAATTTTACTTACAATAAAGTTGACTATACTAACTGCAAGTTGGGTGTATTGTTTTGTGCGGGCCTATTGTAATTGACTGCAAGTCAAGTGCAGTATGACCCCACTCTACACCTGGGTACAGGCTAAGCAATTGGCCATACAAATTACTATGCAGACCGGCTAGTGGTCTACCAAACCTAAAACAATACATCTACCATCTAACCATGCAATACTTCTATTACTTTAACGAATCGAATCAACAACGTTGCAACGTCTAAAGTCCTATTGATAGGTAAGGTCTACCAATAATTATATATTTTTTCAATACGTTATTCGAGGTTTCTTTATTGAACGTCCACTTTTCTTATCTGAAAAATAAAGTTAGTGTTAATTTTTCACTAGTTATTAATTGGCGGCCGGCGGAAACAGCTACTGCTATTATCGCCTAACGGGCGGGTTTACCTATATATTATGTAATTAAATTCGATGACGTCTTAGTATGTCGTTGTAAAGAGAGCGACCTCTCTTATTACCATTTGCCTAACGATATATGACCTAAGGCACAGGTATCGCATAGCCTTCCTCAGAGCAATGACATCGACGGCAGCATCGATGATAGCAGCGGAGTAAACGATGATAACCATGATGATAAAGGTGACGAAGACAACAAAAACGAGGTTGCCTGTTTCCCCTTTCTATTCGGTAGCATTTAGCTACTATCTTCAATATTCACAGGTTTAAACCGCTCATTATACAAATAAAAATACCAATGAAATTGCATTTCAGGAAGAGAAATCGTAACGAAAATAACAAATAGTATATGTAAAGCGTGATAATATGCCAGTAAAGTTACAAATAACAAATTCAAACGGTGATAAAATATTAATAAAACGATAAATAACGTATTTAAATGGGGTTAATAACACATGTAAGGCATAAAATACAAAATTTAGATAAATAGTATGAGGAAATACATATATTTAGGTTAATTTGAACGATCTTTTCAATAAAGTCAACGAAAAAAGTTGTTATAAATACATAAGCTTTGAATACATTATTTGTAGCGCTTTTATTTATCGTATCTGTTAAATTTAACTTTCCATAGATTCATTTTGTCTTTAAAATTTCACGATGTTCATTCGATTCATAAAAAGCTATAATATCGATTATAAGTCGATTATCATTTATAATGTAAAGTTTAATGAGGTATTTATAAAGGGAAAAAAGTTAGTACATTTTCTAAAAGAAAGATTATTTAAGCATAAAGTTTAAAATATTGATATAAACTATTATCGTTATAATAATTCCAAAATCGAAGCCTTTAATTATACTATGAATTTCGGAAACAAGAACGCTTTATATAATTCATCAACACCTAGTCGAACTCAAATAAATAATATAGTTATATAGAGTAAAACCGCTTTGGTTTAATATCTTCTTACTGATAATAAATACAACCCTTATTTGCGAAATATAATTGCTATCATTTTCAAATTGTTTATTATCCAAAACAAATAGTTTTGTTATTTATATATCGAGGTGTATAAAACATAAGTTATGTTTTGGGTTCTAGATTTTCTACTCAATATTTTTATTTAACGTCTGATACTTGTTATGCAACGGTTTTATTTGGTATCATGTAACGACGAACAGGTTAAACACTGCTTTCAATAATATGACTAATACAATCTAGACCCTACACTTATACTAGTATTTATACTTGTTGGCTCATTCTATACTGGCTAATTTAAGAAAGGAAACTTTATCCAATTATCTCATTTATATAACCTTTAAAATTTTATTACAAAACTTAATAGTCGTACTGTTAAAGTTAATTAGATCGTTTTTTATCAAGTATATTTTCGGTTTTTCTTTTAAAATTAGCTTTTTAAAACTTTTTCATTTCGAGGAGAAAAACGGCGTATCATACAAAATACATATACCATCAATTTATATTCTTATCAAAGTGAAGCATTTTGAAAGCAATACTAAAATCAATATAAATAAGTCGAAACTAAGGCTAGCTATACCGAAACTTTACTTATAATACCTGTAATACATATTGAGTGTTGGAATAGTACTACTTGTAGTACAGTAGGTCAACTTTACTTATATTAAAGTCGATTATACTGAACTGCAAATTGAGCGTATTGTTTGTGTGGACTTACTGTATTGCTTATAAGTCAAGTACAGTACACTACGCTTCACACTAGGGCACGATACAAGCAATTAGCCATACAAATTACTGTGCAGACTGGCTAGCGGTATGCCAAACCTAGCACAATACATCTACCACTTGACCAATTCAATACTACTATTTTTTCGACCACAATTCGAATCAAAAATGTTGTAACGATCTAAGGCCCTACCAACTCTAATTAGTACTTATTAGGTTAAGTATAGATTAGCTAAGTAGAGGAAAAGGCTATTTTCCGGTTACGCTTTAAGTTAAACGGCTGTTAGGATAAAGGAAAGATTTTTTCGAAAGGCTTTTATTACTGTGTTAGTTTTTACGGCAGTACGTAAAAAAGACCTTTAGATAGCGCCAGTTTCTATGGAAAACTAGAGGTAGCAACGATATCACTATTAAAAACACCAAGAAATATTTATCAAACCTTTTTTAAAAACGTTAAGATTGATTATCAAAAGTCTAAAAGTTCGTCAAGTTGATAAACGGCTAATTAAATACTACTATGAGTACTATTACTATAGGAAAAACGACTAAGTCTTTACGTCAAATAACCTATAATAACAAATAACTTTCGAATTTACCCTTAACATCAAATATTTTCCTATATTTCATTTTTTTTCACTTCTCCTATATCAATTTAATTACTAAGATTTATTTCTATAGCAAAAACACCAAGAAGTTCCACGTTGCGCCGAGAAAGTCACATTACGCGATTCCATGCCAAATCACCAAGTCCCTATACCCAAAATCATGAAGACTATCGCCCTATACGCCTTGCACGTCTTATATAAGACTAAACCTTAAGATAATACTTATTTAAGAGATTTAGAAAGGAATTAACATCTTGTGTTCCCTTTTTTTCAAAGCAATACAATAAAGATCTGTGGAGTTAAGATGTTGACAAAGACTTAACGGGAAAACAACTAGTTAACTACGTCGGTTACTATATCGTTAAGAAAAAAGGCGGCGAAGAGCTTAACCGCAGCGACCGCGTTTTTTTCGTTACTTTTTTGGCAACTAGAGTTCTGATATGTGGAAAAATATTTAAAAAGGTATCAAATCCAAATTGAAGGCTAAATCTGAACTCCGATGGATTGATGTGCTAGAAAGAGGCTTTACCAAGTTAGTGAAAACCCTTTTTAAATGAACTTAACTTAATGAATACCCTTAAGATTTATACCCTAAGGGAAAGGGTATTAAGGAATCTTAACGTCTTTATACACGATTTAAGGGACCCCCCTTTTACTCTTAGTTAAGTTAAACCTATTTACGTGCTAACGATAAAAAACCTATTAACTTTCTTGGTAGCTTATCACTCCCACGTGATAATACGGAGTACGCCCTTAGCGGTAGTAAAGCGCGTGAAACAAGGGCTGCCAACGCGGCTAGAGGTATTGATGTAGGCACTTTACACCAGTCAATTAAGTAAGATCGTTAAGTCTATCAAAGCCTTCAAGTTCCTATTCCCCCTTAACATTTTACTTAAAATCGCTAAACCCCTTAATATCCTTCTTATAACAAGTTTTCCTATACACGAAACCCCACTACAGGTCCTACTACAAGACTTGACTCCTCGGGTCAGGCGACTGACAGTTACTCATAACAACGTACTTCGAAGGCCCTAAATCTTAAATTTCCAGGAAATATCAATTAATATTAAGATCATTATAGCGATTTACTCTCTAAACCTATTAAGATAGTTAACATTAATTACAAACTCCTTACAGATTTTACAAAAATCTGGAACGACGTAGAGAAATAAGACGGAAAGCCCTACAATTTCCTCAATACTAAGATAATACCCTTTATAAATATTTATAAGTAGATAAAGGTTCCTCTTTTAGGTTTTTACTTACTATTCCCCGGAATTTTTACAAGGTAAGCAAGGGATTATTACCTAACTTTCCTTACCCGAGTTACTACGTTTCGCGAGATTTATAACGGTATAAATTCAAATACGATGTTTATTTTACGTAATATCATATAGATTAGGCTTTTCCGAGGTAAGTAAAGGTAATAATGAAGAAAAAAGAGGAGAAAATACCGATAGATATGCTTAAGCAAATAATTAACAAGTCGATACTATGCCAGAAAGTAATAAGGAAAGCGTAAGTTAGTAAAGCCATACTTCACAAATAGGTATGGGAAGCATTCATGGGTATTAATGAGTTCGAATACGCATTATAATGCCTATATATCACTTACAAAGACTTTTTTAGTCAGTTATGTTCCTCGCTTGCTATTGTAATAACGTGTATATCAAATTCATCTAGTATGTACTCCTAAGCCGGCAACTTCTCTGACATAGAAGAAGAAGACCTTACAATAGTCAATTATGCCAATTAGAAGTATAGTTACGGGCACCCCTAACGCTTAAAGTTTAACTTACCAGCCATGGACTAAAGACAGTAACCACGTTGGCTTTAATAAGTCCAAGATTTAGATAGACCTATTAATTATAATCATTATCGTCGTAATAATAGTAAGAGATGTTGAATTTGTAGTAAGTCTAGCTATTAGTTAACTCGTCACCGCCATGCTAAGCGAAATGATAAAAATGTAATATACTACATCCAATGCACTATTACTTCTGAATAGAACTACTTAAATTAAATAACAAACTTCGAGGGCAACGAGTTAATTCATAGCAACAATATTTGTAAATAGATGAAGTAATATAAAAATATTATTTTTAGTACGGCCTAGTAATTAGCTAACCACCCCCTTTTATACCATTTGTGTGGTAAAAACCTTTAACTTTGCTCTAATTAAGCCCCTGACCCTTCGTATACCTTTAAACTTCGCAACAGTTACGTAAACTACACGTTTTGAGGTATTGTACCAGATATAAGGGTAATAAAGTACTTAATAGGGGGCTACTCATAGTACTTAACACTACAAAGGAAAAGCACTACAACTATTGAAATTAATTGTTAAGATATTGGTAAGGTTAAGGTTGGCTTTAAATCAGGCGAATATTATCATTAATAGGGATAACGGTAGTTAAAATTGTTATCAGAGCAATTACGTCCCATATTTTTAAGTTCACTATCCCCTTCTTTGTTTACTTAAAATATATAAAGACCTTTGATATTAATATCGACGTTGACGTAGACGAACTAGTTAAGAATGGCTAAAGGTTTTCCCTCACCTTCAAGTAGTGGCACTTATGATTTCATTTTTAAGGCCCGGAAGTAGTGGTGTTAAACTTAACGGAACCTGAGATACGTTAACTATACTGGCGCCTTAATTACCCATATATTAAAAGGCTATATAAAGTTTCAAAGTCTGTAACATATAAATATGTAAAATATTTGCCCTAAAATCTATTAAAAAAAACTTTATTATAATTGCTAAACGTATGTCTAAGCTCTCTGGAGATTCATGTTTACATTAAAAAACGATAAGGTTTTTTATTACAAAATATTCATTAATATGTTTTACTTGGATACTAAGATTATTCTTTATGTCGTTAATTTTATAACCTCCTTTTACGGAGCTAAGTTTTCGAAGTTTTTTTTGAGCAAAGGATACTTAAAAAACGTTAAGGATATTATAGATCAATATATGTTTGAGCTTACCTGACATCATTGTTTTCAATACCGGTACCAACTTTACGTCGACGGAGTTTTAAAAAAAGACGTTAAAATAATAGGTATTTAATGTAAATAGGTATCTGTAAAAGCCTATAAAAGTATTAAAAAGGTTGAAAGGGTACACACTTTACTTTTCCGAATATACAATATCCTTACTCTAGAAATTAAAAGCTTTACAGATCTGGGGGTATGCTTACAAATAGCAGTAAAAGGCCTAAACGATACTGTAGAACCTGACGGCCTAATGCCAACGCTACTGATATTTAAAGCGTACATACGCCTAACGAGTGAATCTCCGCCCTCGTCAAGTACTTAAAAATGTGTTACGGCCTATAGCAAAGTATTAAGGGAATTATGAAGTGAATCGAAACGCCGCTAGATTAAAAATGCCTCTGATACCCGTAACGGCACCTTAATAATCGACGTACTTAATTTGCCGTTGTAAAGTAAAGTCCTCATGTAATGGGAGCCGGGTAAATTGGAAAGCCTATATAGGATTTTTAGTATCGAGAACTCTGAAGTGGTTATTAAAACTGATAACGGTCTTATATTTTTTCGAATCACTTATGTCAAACGCTATATTATGCTAATTAACAATGAAAAACCATTAAGCCAAATGACTGAGTTAATACGAACCTCTTTTACCTATTATCGAAAAATCGATAAAACGTCGCCGGCACGGATAACCACCGGGGAAAAAAACCGTTAAAGAGGATGAATATATACTGGATCGTATTTATAATACTACTTGGATAAGTAGGAAAAAAAGGATAACAAAAACCTAATATTAAATCATCGAATATAAAGGATTATTAAAACCTTTAGTAAGACTTTTTAAAAAAGTGATAAGGTCGAGATTAACGACCTATTGACTTAAGGTGTTGTATAATTCGTATCAAAAACCGATTTTAACCTTTAAAAACCAAACATGACGATTTTCAAGTCAAGGATTATCTACGAAATTAAGGGTAAAACTACGGAGCAGCTGTACAAAAAGTTACGCCTAATCGCTTAAGTATACAAAAATAAAGGCAAAAACTAGATCTTTACGTACTTGTTAACGATTTAAAAGATTATCTAACGCTTAGTAGTCGTTTTTTGTAACAAGTTTACTAACTAAAAATAAAGGCAAGTTTACGCTTAATGGTCGTAATATAACGTAAGTCTATATATAGTTAACAACAAACCTACAACGGGTTATACTATTAAAGCTACTATAAGAACTACTTGTTATTTACCCTTAAGAAACGGTAATACAATATGTTAAACCATTATACGGATTAGCTAAATCAAACTTTTATTAATTCCTAATTTACTCATCGTACTTAAAATTATGGCTAACGATAAAGTCTTTAATATATGATCCGTATTTGCTAGTAACGTAGTAGAGGGATTTCGGCATAATAGGTATACAAACTAACGATACCTTCTTCTTCGGAACGGCTAGCTTTGTAATATCGGAATAGTAGGCGATTAAAGATTCCAAGTTTTAAAATTGCAAACCGGTAACAATGTTGACAAAAGGTAGTCAACTTGGCTTTAATAAATCGTTAATCTGTATACTTAGTATTAATTATAGATTTAACCTTATCTAAAAGGGTTAGGGTACTATTTTGGTTATAATAAATAAGATTGACTTATACAAGGCTTAACGTTACTAAGAGTAACGTACTCGTAGCAATTATATTACTAAATTATGCTAACTGAAAGCCTCTTATGACTTCTTTATCGTAGCACAAGTATAGAATCCGGTAGATAAAGACTTCGATTAGCTGAAAAAAAGGCTTGACTAATAGATGTAACACCTGGACCGCGGGATTGATATGGTTCCAATCGACTTATCAAAAGCTAAATTAATAATCTTTACGAACGGGTCTTTTTCAAATAATAACGACCTATTTTTACAAATCAACTTCCTAATAAATTGCGTTGACAAAGATAGGCAGAAAATTCAGTTTGGTATTATTGACAATCTAATTTACTAAACTTCAGTTAAATTTAAAAGGATTACACAAAGCGTTCTAGCTTAAAAGGTCTACGGCATAATAGAAGGTTTTAACTTAAGTATAACATTATGGAAAACCATTAACCTTATTACCAGGTAGTTAAAGATTCTTTCTATTCTAGTGGTAATTTGTACCAACTCGAGGAGCCTGTTCAATTACCTCTTAAATCTCGGAACCACTAGTGAAAAACGCTTGATAATCAACGCAATAACACTCTGTAAAGCGTATAGAGGAGGATGGATTGAGGAATTCCGATAAATTAACGACAAGGATAATATTACCAATGCCATAATGAAAACAATACCAAATAAAGCACTGGAAAAGTCTGTAGATAGTAATAGGCTAATTATACGTATTGAGGACTACATTAATAAGCCGCTTAGGAAGCTTAAGTCACATGCTGACGACTAGAGTTGTACTGATAAATTATAAGATTGCTAGAGAATTCGAGGCGAAGGCTATGAAAGTAGCCTATTTAACTGTCATAGCTAAAGTGGAGGTTTACGAAGGCATATAGCGAAAGAACTTTTCGTAGGAGTTAATAAACTCAGACCTTGGAGCAACGGAGCAATTGAAGTCAAATAAGGTTAATTCGCATGTAATTGGTCATAATTTAGTATAAAGGTAAATTGGACTTAACAGGGGGTTGGCAAGTAAATGAGATCGCTATTCAGCGCTAACCGGAAAAAATTGGTTGATTACACTATCGTGCTCATACAAACTATAAAGTCGCTAGTGTTGGAATAGTACTATTTGCAGTGCAGTAGGTTAAATTACTTACAGTAAAGTTGACTACACTGAACTATAAGTTAAGCGAATTGTTTTTGTAGATTTATTGCATTAGGTATAAGTCGAGTACAGTATGCTACACTTTACACTAGGGTACGGGCCAAGCAATTGACTACATAAATTACTGTGCAGACTAGCTAGTGGTCTACCAAACCTAGAATAATACATCCACCACTTGACCAATATAATACTACATTTACTTCGACCACAAATCGAATCGACAAAGTTGCAACGATTTAAAGCCCTACTAACATCAAGCCAATATATAACAACTTTAAGAAAATCGTAAAACGATAAGAAAATATATTAAATTATATTATGTAAATGGTGTTCTCGAAGCTTTACGAATAGATAGATATGAATACGTCGGTGAAAGCGTTTTTCTAATTGTATACATGCTTATAGAATAGTTTGAAACTTAAAACCAAGATTATGTGAAGTACATTAAAATGTAGTAAACGCGAAAATTAAATGATAACTCGTTAGTTACAAGGTAAACAATTGAATTATAATATCTTTCTGATGTCATCGTATCCCTTTAACAAAATAACTTTTTTATAAGGCGTTCTAGTTTTGCCTTTCACCTTATAAAAAAGTTGGGTATGGAAAATATTGTAGTCGCTGTAAATTAACAAATCAACACTTTTAAAGAAAAAAACTCCTTTCTCAATCAATACAGAGATTTAATTATAGGTCGACTCCTTTAAAGGGTTACCCGGGGTTATAATAATGCTTTTTCGACAAAGCATTATACTTATCTCGCGGTCTACTATGTTTCTAAGTGATGAAAAAATCTGGAACAAATTTTTTGAGGTGCTTTTTGTTTTTCGAACTAAGTGGATGCCTTCGTTGGCGTCTTTTTCATTCTATTAATGTAGGATACTCATTTGAATAAGGTGTCGAAGGGTGTAAAAGGGTATCTAAAAAGTGTATAAGTATTAGGGGAAAGTTATATAAATTATCGTAAAAGTGGTTTAATTATTGCTGCTCAGTGAGTTATACTTTAAAAACTTCATTTTCTATCTTTTCCTTTTTACACTCCTGGATCATGATCCAGGGAAATAAACTCATTACATTGAACAAGTTTACAAATATATTGTATCCTTTAATACCATCAATTTTCCACGGATTAATCTATCCTTTTTTCATGTCTTTAAACCAAAACTTTGAATTATAACGACATTTTCAAAATTCCCGTCTCTCGCGAGCCGTTTTTTGTTAATAAAGCTTGAAAAACATCTTGTTAGACCTTAAAAACGCAAAAATACTATAAACTTTGCCATAAAGTCCATTTTATAAACCGTAATTTATAACGGTATCAAATTCATATCAACTTTGAAGTAAGTATTAAATATAAGAAGTATGAAATTTAGTTAACTCGGACTAAAATATATATTTTACAATATTCATAGCTATTCAGAAATCAATTCATTTAATCTATTCCTTTCAATTCGTTTAACAATACCATATACTCCCCTTTTCACGGTTTGTAATATTATTTACACCTACTAATACCATAGAACACCTTTATCAGTATTTATTTAAACTTGTAGATATTATTATATACCACTATAGTTAGCATACATAGGGACCACTTTTCAGGGTATATGGAAGTGTATCACGCTGCAAGGTGCACTCCTGTAGAGTGCATGATAATGTGCTACTGCCCAGAAAGAAGATTAACAGAGTGTATGGTAGAGTACCACTGACTAAGTGAAATCTTATAAGCTTTTACCTAAGGTGTACACTCTCTAGATACCTTTTCTCCCTTCTATGTAACTATTTATTTTTAATACATATTATAAATCTTTTACTTATACTTTTACGTTAACGTACTCGATATAATAAACTCAACCGATACTAATTTGTAGCCAACTTCGTCAACTACGAATAGCCTAGGAAAAAAGAGACGAACTTAAGTTGAATACATATAGCAAAATACTATAGCAGTTTTAACTATCAGTATTCCAACTCTATGTTTTACAAAAAAATTACAAGAGTGTGAAAAGACTGTAATGTAAAGTAACTTTAAAAAAGATAATTTTAGTATTATATTATTAACTCGATTAGTGTATTTCTTACTAAAAGCCCTATTACGTCACTATTCACTCGGCTAGCGCTTTGGATGCATTCGGGTACTTTTTGGAGATTGTTCTATTACGTATTAAGCCACATAAGCTAAAACCATCAAGTTTCGAACCCCTTCGTTGGAACCTATCTTATTTAAACTTAGTATCCGAACAGCTTATGAACTTCGAGAGCGGCCAAAATACAACTTTTAAGGCGCCCTTATAATTGACCCACACCCTAAAAACAATACCCAAGCCGCTTACCAAATATACACCACACGCCTAAAATACATTTTGAAACGCGCCAGCATATTTCGCGAGCGCTAAACATAGAATTCGAAGTATTTACTACATTAAACCTCATATACCATTTTCAACTTTACAACCCCACTTTTTTTCCCTGTTTAAAATTACACGAACCATTTTTCTTCCCGTTTATATCAATACGTTGGCTTTACAAAAATAAATTCATTTAAATTTATTACCCACAACATTTAAATTTATTAATCATTTAGCTAGTATAGCATTTTTGAATCGATAAATGATTTATTTACAATGGTTAACTAATTTATAGTTCATTCTTATTTAAATTTCATTTGTATTAAGAAACTTCAAACGCTTCGCCTTCAACGTTTTGTTACATTTTATTCACTATTCATTTATACATTATACACTTATATTTCAATCGTTTCATTTCGTATTCTTCATTTGCCGTTTTATTTCAAAACCCCTTTAAACAGAGCATTTAAAAGTTTTAGAATTACAATGACTATACTACGTTAGCTTTTGCAGCGCCCTAACAATTTTATAGCCCCCTAAAATACATAACTTCAAGCGCACTCTAGTTCCAGCCACTACCCTATAACAGATTTCAAAGCGCTTCGAAGTATTTCGTACTTTAGTAACTATAGCTTCACCTAAAACAACCTCAGCTAAAACAAATAAATATATGTACCTTTTTTAAATGTACAACGCTTTGCAGGAACCTTTTAAAGCTCATTAACCTAAACCTATAAAACAATAAAAACAAGATGCTAATAAAAGACCTTGACTTGTTAATTATAAATACATATGCTATAAACGTTATTTTTCAATATTAAAATGTAAATACTCTAAGCCTTAATTTGTTGAACGACTTTCGAAAGAACTTTCACGGTTAGATTTCGAAAATATAACGTATAATGGATACTTTCATTCCAAAGTTATTACGGGTATAATTATAAAGTGTTGGAATCAATACACTCGTTGGCAAGTACAGTCGTATTACAAAAGTGTGAATTATTACGAGCTAGGTTTATATTACACTAGATTAAAACAATGAAGAGGTATTGGAAGACAACTTTGTAAAAGGATACAAGTAAAGTAAAATTAAGAAACGCTAGTAACGAAATGCATTAAGCTTATAGATTTAAAAATAAAAAGCACTACAAGTTTTATTTTACACTTATTACAAAGTACTATAAGTGTTAACCGGTACTTGAGTTCCAAAGGAATCGTCCTCTATTTGGCTTTAGGAGGAGGAAGAGATACAATAGTAACCTTATACTCGACTTTAGGAGGAGAACAAGCCGTGATGGCAATCTTACACTTGACTTTAAGAAAATAATGATCTGTATAAGTTATTCAACATTTAAATATAGAAGAAAGAAGGACTAAAATATCAAGTTTATGAAAGGTTAAGGCCGTAGTGTCAATCTGGCTCTTGGCTTTAAAAAAAAAGGGTTGCAATAGTTATTCACAATTAGGCTTTAAAAAAAGAAAGAGCTGTAATAATAATCTAACACTCGGGTTCAAAAGCAAGAAACGCCGCGTAGGTTATCCGTAACTCGACTTTAGAAACAGGAAGGACTGTAAGTATTATCCTCCACTAACAGCCTATTCGACCATCTGACAAGGAAGGAATTCAATACCTATAAAGACAAAAACGCTTATACCAAGGTAAAGTATCCCGGTTGTCATATTAGAAGCCTAACAAGACAAGGCGCTTCGAAAATAGAATTAGAAGAGATCCTACTAAAGTAAGGCGCTTTAAAAGTCGTATTGAAAGCGCTCCAGCTAACGAAGAGCGCTTTAAATTACGTATTCAAAACGATGGAAAAGCAAAGGTATCCGACTAGCGTATTATCAAAACTCATTTTTACCACCACTACCTTTAGAAACACCACTCGGGAGGTCATTTAACTTAAACAGCAACGTTTTTTTTTTTTTTTTGCTAGAAGAAAAAAAGAAGTTTTACCTAAACTAATATTATTATAACTACTATCCCTACCAAAACTACTAATTAAAACCTTAAATGAACCCCACCACAAATACTGTTACAACAGAAAGACTAATGAAGACTTGAATAAAATGAACTATTACTACTAGATAGCAGATACGGAACTTACTAAAGAAAAAAATTACCTATGTAAATATTATTATATATTACTATAGTTATTATTCGTAAGAACCACTTTACGGGGCATATAGCAGTATATCACGCTGTAATGTACACTCCTGCAAAGTGCATAATAACATGTTACACTGCAGTATACACTCTTACAGAGTGCATGATAATGTGATACTGCCTAGAAGGGAGATTAGCAGAGTGTATGTTAAAGTGCCACTGCCCGAATGAAAGCTTATAAGCTCTCACCTGAGGTATACACTCTCCGCATACCATTTCTTCCTTCTATCTAACTATATATCTTTAATATACACTGCAACTCTTCTATTAATACCTTTATGTTAACGTACCAGATACAATAGACCTTACCGACAATACTAGTTTCCAGTTATTTTAATCTTAATTTGCTATTAGTTTAAACTAAAACCTATTCCTATATTATAAGTAATTTAATTCAGGAACCAAAAATAAATGTTTGTCTAGTAATTCACTAAAGTATTCTAGAAATCCACTACGAATACGTTTCAACTAAATTAAACAGGCTGCAATAACATTATAGAAACGATTAAGTAAAGGACGGGTTATCCGTTAAGTTAGATAATATCTAATAACCTTGTAATTAAAGTTAATATCGTCCTAAAAGCGAAATTTAAATCGTTATAGAGCTTTGAAATGTAATTAGAATTTGTAAGAAAATCTTTTTATAACTTGTAAAATTTATCTTTCCATATTAATATAGGCCGATATAAGAAAAAGCCGTGAAATGTATTTTGTAATTGGGTACACAAACCGTTAATACAATATACGCAGTTCTGATTACATCAAGTAAATAGAATCGATTATATGTATCTTAAGGAAAGACCAAAGGTATTTAAATTTCCATTAAAATGATAGAAATACGCTATTCCAAACACAAATGAGTTAATTTGTTATACTTCGTATGTCGATATCGAGTTTATCTATTTTAATTAGTAAAAATAGAAATTATATTTAAAAATTCATTATATAAAAATTTGACCCACCTGAATCGTATATTTAGTATTACTATATTAAGTAAAGACTCCTCACGTTTGGCGAATGAAACCTTACGATATTTCCTTATCCTTTTGAGTTAAAACTTGAGAAAATTTACCGTGAAAACGTCGAATTATTGTTTTTCGATGGTCAAGATTTCCGCCGCACCGGTATTTAACATAATACCCTGAAGTAGGTAACTATACTTATCAAATAACGTAAATTGCGACGTCATGTAAACGTTTCATTCAAAACTCTTTCATTCAAAAACTACGTTGTATAGTAATAAAATATTATATAGGCTTACAAATACTCGTTTATCTATTTCTTCTTATTAGGTCGTCACATAAGTCGTATATTTCTATTAATCGTTTTAATTAATAGTTTACTCATATAGGTAAACGTTTAAATCCTCTTCAAAGTCTTCCTAATCAGATATACATTTTTCGAAATTACTATTCGTTTAGTCCTTAGGCAGACACTCGATTTAAAATTACTATTTGATTAGAATTCGCTCTTATATAAAATGTTTGATTGACTAACATATAACCTTATTACAAATAAGCAACCGTTTGTGAAAACTTATAAGCCTTCCTATACTTTTACCTAGGTATAATAAACCTGATTCACATAATAAGTTTTGTCTTTGAGTATAAGAGTATCCACCTTGGTATCCACTTTATCTATGGTTTTTAAGCTTTTACCTCGGATACACCTTAAATCGTCGATCTAAGACATGTATTATAACCCAAGGACCAACTGCAGGTCATGGAATAGGCCAGCGATCCACTGCGCTATCAAAAGCCTAATGTCCAACACATTAAGCCAGGGATCTCTCTTATGTAAGCACCCAGGGTTAGGGTTTGGACCAACAGGACCACCCACGATTCAGTCGATAACATTAGGACCAAAGGAAGCGGCATCAACTTCAGCGGTCCAGTACTGAAGATGATATGAAGACCATAGGATATAAGGATACAGCTATCACTACATAGATAGTATTTCCTTCATAGCTCTTCAGTTGTCAATCTAATTATTCAGTCTACACATCTGAATAACCTCACGGTTTTTGATCATTACTTGCACAGTTGCGATATTATTCACTCAAAACCTCTGCTACCTACTTGATAACACAAACCCTCTGACACTTTCTATATACTTACAGGTATTTAGTGTGATCATTACAACATGGTATTTTTTTTTGGCCAGGTCTGACTTCATAATTTAGGGACTCTCGTTCCTAACCTTCCCAGATATAAAAGTTAATCCAAGGCTCGCTTGCCATCGTATGAAGGTCTCAAGTAATATTATAAACCTTAGATTGAAAGCTTTAAAGTTCTTTTCCGATTTAAATAATGTAAGGTTAAAATCCATACTTCTATAGCAAACTTTTATATCTATTTAAATAAACAGTTTATTGCCTTAATACTTTAGTCCAAAATTTACTTGATATTTTCTAAACCTCGCCAATAGAACAATTAATACCTCTTATGGTGATTTATTTGTATTGTTACAATAGTTTCTACCAGATTCCAATATAATAGATATATAAGTCGTATTATATAATTTGTAATTAATCTTCCTATTCAAGTACATCTTCAGGCAGTTACAATACTTTATGAATATGTTTATTTATGTTAAATAATACATATACTATTGGGATAGTAATATATGTATTGCAGTAGGTCAACTTTACTTACAGTAAGGTTGACCGTACTACAAATGTATTGCTTTGTACAGACTTACCACATTAGGTGTAAGTCGAGTGTAGTATGCTGTACTTCATCCTAGGGCACGAGCTAAGCATTTGGCCATACAAATTACAGTGCAGACCGGCAAGCGGTCTGCCAAATCTAGAACAATAAATCCACCACTTGAATAATGCAATACTACTGTTACTTCGACCAATCGAATCGACAACATTGCAACGATATAAAGACCTACCAATACTGATTAGTGCTTATTAGGTTAAGCAAAGATTAGCTAAGTAGAAGAAGAAGCTACTTTCTGGTTACGCTTTACGTCAACAACAGCAGTTAGGATAGAGGAAAGATTCTTGCGAAGGGCCTCTACTTCTACGTCGGTTTTCACAGTAGTAAGTAGAAAAGATTTCTAGGTTGCGTTAGTTTTTACAGCAGCTTAGAGGTAACGATGTTATCATTATTAAAAACATGAAGAAATATTTATTAACCTTTCTTAAAGACGTTAAAATTTACTGTTAGAAGTCTCAAAGTTCGGAAAGTTGGCAAACGGTTAAGTTAGTACTAGTACGGGTACTACTACTGCAAAAACGACTAAGTTCTACGACCAAATAATCACAACAAATAACCTTTGCCTTTTATTACCAACAACGACCTTCGACCTTACTATTTACGCCAAACCTTTGCCCTTAATTCACTTTTTTTCAATTTTCCTACGTTAATCCAATCGTTAAGTTTGCTACTTTAAGCGAAAACACTAAGTCGCGCCGAGAAAGCTACATTAAGCGACTCCACGCAAAATCGTCAAGTTCTCACGCGACTCTACGCCAAAACACCAAGTCTCTAAGTCCAAAAATTACCAAATCCCACGCCTTATACGTCTTACATGCCCTTTACAAGCCAAAAAATCAAGATAGCTTTAAGTTAGGCATTTATGGAAAAAGTGAAAGCCTTCAGATCAATTTTAATCAAGTTTTATGACAACGACCTTTAAGCGCTAAATATCGATAAAAACGTAACGAAAAAACACCTTACCAACTTTATCAGCTATTACATTGTTAAGTAAAACGGTGGCGAAGAACATGCCCGCGGTAGTCGTATTTTCCACCAATATCGTAAGTTTTTCAACGACTAGACTATTAACATATAAAAGAGGATTTAGAAATTTTTTAAGTACAAATTAGAAGAAAAACTTAAAGGTCAAGGGATTCATATACCAGAGAAAAGTTTTACTAGGCTGTAAAAGACTTTGTTTAATTTAACCTAGCTTAAAGAATGCCCTTAAAACCCACGGCCTAAGGGAAAGTGTATTAAGGAACTTTAACGCCCTTATATACGATCTAGGGAACCTCTCCTTTAACCTTATCTAAGCTAAGCCTTTTTACGCGCGAATATGTAATGATCACACTAAATACCCGTGAGTAAATAGAAGGTGTCAGAGGGTTTATGTTAGCAGTAAGGTAGCAGAGGTAACAAAGGTGCAATATCAAGAAGATGTGTGTTTATGCCGTAGGATGATCATTAGCCGTTAGGCTATTCAGATATGTAGACTAAATACTTAGATTGACAACTGAAGAGCTATGAAGGAAATACTATCTATGTGGTGCTGACCATATCCTTATATCCTATGGCCTTCATACCATCTTCAGTACTGAGGCTCACCAGTACTCACTGAGGCTCACCAGTGCTCACTAAGACTCAGTGAGCACTTGTGATCTAGATAACCCTAACCCTGGAGGGTTTCCTAGTCTGTTGCTGATAAAGAGATGTTTTCCGCCCGATTTGTTGGATTTCAGGCTCTCGGTAGCTCAGCTGCATGCTGGCCTGTTTCCTGACCCGCCAACGTGCTTGGGTTATAACAGAATAATAAGCCTGTTGACCTACTCAGCAGCCCAATACCTCTACGTGATAATGCGGAGTACGCTATAAGCGGTGACAGAATGCGTAAAACAAAAGCCACCAATGAGACCAAAGATATTAACGTCGGCGCTTTACATCAGTTAATTAAACAAAATCTTCAAGTTTTTAAAAGTTGTTAGGTACCACTTTCCCCTTAATATTTTACTTAAAACCGCTAAGCCCCTGAAGAATCTTTCCCTTTTAAGTTTACCTATACGTGAAAGCCCACTATAGGTCCTACTAAAAAACTTTATCCCTCGGGTTAAGCAACTAGCAATTGCCTTTAATACCGCGCTTCGAAAGCTTCAAGACCTAAACTACTAGGAAATACTATTTAAGGCTAGGATAACTATCGCGAGCTTTCCCTAAAACCTATTAAAATAGTTAACATTAATTATAAACTCCTTACGAACTTTACCAAGATTTGAAACGATGTATATAAGTATAACGGGAAGCTCTATAGCCACTTAAACACTAAAATAATTACCTTCCTAAATATCTGTAATTAAATAAAGGTTCTCCCTTTATATTTTCACTTACTGTTCCCTGAAATCCTTATAAGACACGCCAGAAACTATTACCTAACCTTTCTTAATAAAGCTACCACGTTCCGCGAAATCTACGATGATATAAAAAATAATTTCGAATATGATGTCCATCTTACAGAATACCATATAAATTAGGCCACCTTGAGGTAGGCAATGATACTAACTAAAAAAAAGGATAAAACACTAATGGATATGCTTAACCAAATAATTAACAAGTTAGTGCTATACTAAAAAGCAATGGAGGAAAACATTCCTTAGTGAAGCCATACTTTACGAGCAGGTACGAAAAACAGTTACAGGTGTTAACGAGTTCGAATACGCCTTACAACGCCCAGATGACACCTACAAAGGCTTTTTTAGCAAGTTACGTTCCTTATTAGCCATTATAATAATGCGTATACTAAACTCGCTTAGTATGTACCCCTAAACCGGCAACTTCTCTGACGTAGATAAAGAAAACCTTACAGTAATTAATTAAGTCGACCGTAAATATGGCTATGGAAGCCCACAACGACTAAGGTCTGGTCTATCAGCCATAAACTAGAGGTAACAGCTATGTTAGTACTAATAAGGTTAAGATTTAGGCGAGCCTGTTAACCGTACGCACTATCGCCGTGATAATAGCAAAAGATATTGAATTTATAGAAAGTTTAGCTATTAGTTAATTCGGCACCTTCTGGCTAAAAGTAATAACAAAAAGATAGTATATCACGCCCAATACTCTACTGATTTTAAATAGGATTACTTGGATCAAATTACAGACTTCGAAGGCAATAAGCCAATTAATAGCGCCAATACTTCTAAGCAAATTAAGTGGCACGAAAATAATACTTTTAGTACGGCTTAATAACTAGCCGATCCCATCTTTCTATACCTTTTGAGTGATGAAGACCTTTATCTTTACCCCAACTAAACTCCAACCCTTTATAAACCTTGAATTTTTGCGACTATTACGAAAATTATACGTTTTAAGGTATTATGCTATATATAGGGGTAATAAGGTACTTAATAGAAGGTTATTTGTAATACGTGGCATTACGAAGAGAAAGTACTATAATTAATGAAATCAATCGTTACGATGCTAATAAATCTAGAATTAACTTTAACATAAGCTAATGACTATCGTTTCTAGAGATAATGGTAATTTAAACTATTATAAGAGTAATTAAGTTTTATATCCTTAAGTTTTTTACTCCTTTTTTACTTTTCTTGGAGAATATAAAGACCCTTAGCGTTAACGTCAATATCAACGTAGATAAACTAGTTAAAAACAGCCAAAGGTTTCCCTTTGCCCTTAAGTAATAGCACTTATAGTTTTATTTTTAAGGATCAAAAATAGTAGTATTAAATCTCACGGAGCTGGAGAAACGTTAACTACACCAGTGTTTCAAATATATAGCCATTAATAGGTTATATAAAGTCTTAAAGTCCGTAAGGAATGAAGATATGGAATATTTTGCCCTAAAATTTATTAAAAGATTTTACCCCTATTGCTAAACGTAAACCTAAGCCCCCCGAATATTTAAGTTTACATTAAAAGATGATAAGGATTTGAACTATAAGATTTTCATCGATATGTTTTACTTGGATAATAAGCCTATCCTTTACGTTGTTGATTCCGCAACCTAATTTTACGGAGATGAATTTCTAAAGTCTTTTTCAGCAAAGGATACATAGAAACATTAAAAATACTATAAATCAATACGTATTTTGGCACACCTAACGTCTTTGTATACGATACTAGTATTAATTTTGCGGCGGTTAAGTTTGAAAAAGATACCAAGATAATAAGTATCCAGTGTAAATAAGTACTTGTAAAAGCTTACTGAAGCATTAAAAAGGTTAAAAAGGTATACACACTATTTATTCGAACGTATAATATGCTTATATTGGAAATTAAAAGTTTCAAAGACCCAAAGGCACGCCTATAAATAACAGTAAAAGGCCTAAACAATACTATGGGTTTTAACGGCTTGGTTCCAACGCTATTCATCTTTAGAGCATACCTACGCCTAATGAGTAAATCTTTGCCCTCGGTAAGTACTTAAAAACGTTCTATAGCTTATAGAAAAGTTTTAAAGGAGCTACGAAGAGAATCGACACGCCGCCAAATTAATAAGGCCCTTAATACCAGGAATAACCTTACAACAATCGACGTATTTGCTTTGCCGTTTCAAAGTAAAGTCCTCGTATAGCGGGAGCCGGGCAAATAGGATTGCCCGTACAAAATATTAAGTATCGTAAGCTTTAAAGTAGTTATTAAAACTGCTAACAGTCCTGTATATTTCTGAACCATTTAGGTTTAGCCTTATATTAAGACTATTAATAACAAAGACCTTTAAGCCCAACGACTGATTTAACACGAATATCCTTTACCCGTCATCGATAAGTCGATAAAACGCCGCCGATGCGGACAATTCCCGAAGAAAAAAAACGTTAAAGAGGAGGAATATACACCGGACTGTATCTACAATACTATTTAGGAAAGCAGGAAAAAAAGATAACGAAAACTTAATACTAAAACTTCGAGTATAAAATATTATTAAAACCTTCGGAAAACCTTTTAAAGAAAGCGTTAAGGTCGAGATTAACGGACTATTAACCTAAGGGATTATATAATTCGTATCGAAAACCGATTTTAACTTTTAAAACCCAAACTTTATGATCTTTAAGTCGAGGATCATTTACGAGGTTAAAGTCAAGACCACGGGGCGGCCATACTGAAGATCACGTTTAATCGTTTAAGGATACGGCGATAAAAGTAAGAACTAAATCCTTATACAGTCGCCAACGATTTAAAAAATTAGTTGAAGCTTAATAATTACTTTAATAATACGTTTGATAACCAAAACTAAAAGAAAGTTTATGCTTAATGACTGTAATATAACGTAGGTTTACACATAATTAGCAACGGATTGATAACGGATAGTATTACCAAAACTATCTTAAAAGCTCTGTAATATTTACCTTTTAGGCACGGTAATACGATATATGAAGCCATCATACGTATTAATTAAAGTAAGCGGTTTTTAATTCCTAATTTACTTATTGTACTTTAAATTAAATCTAATAATTAATTCTTGAACATACAACCCGTACTTATTAATAACATAAAAGAGAAACTTTAACGTAATAGCTATATAAATTGATGATACCTTTTTCATAGAAAAAGCTGGTTTTGTAATACTAAAATAATAGGCTATTAAATACTCGAATTTTTAAAATTATAAGCTAGTGATGACGTTAACGAAAGGCTGTCAACTTAACTTTAACGAATAGTTAATTCGTATACTTTATATTAATACAGGCCTTAGCTTTTGCTAAAAGGGATAAAGTACTATTTTAACGACAATTAACAAGACTAATATAGCTAAGGCTTAACAGTATTTGAAACAATATACTCGAGGTAATTGTATTGTTATCTTATGCCAACTAAATGTCTTTTACGACATTTATATTACGGCACAGGTATAGGATCCAGCAGACGAAGACTTTAATAGGTTAAATAAGAGGTTCGAGTAATAGATATGAAATTTAAACTGAAAGATTGATATAATTTCAATGGATCTGTAGAATATTAAGTTAATAATCTTTACGGATGGGTTGTTTGTAAATAACACCGACTTATTTTTTAGATCGGCTTTTTAATAGCTCTCTTTAACGAAAAAAGGCGAAGAGACCAATTTAGTATTATTGGTAGCTTAATCCACTGGATTTCCGTTGACCGTAAAACGATTACACGAAACGTATTAACTTCGGAGGTCTATGGCATAATAGAGGACTTTAACGTAAGCATAAAACTGTAGTAAACTCTTAACCTTATCACTAGGTAGCTAAAGATTCCTTTTATTCTAGTGGTAATCTGTACCAACTTAAGGAGCTTTTTCGAATGCCTTTCGAAGCTCGGAACTACCAGCGAGAAACGCCTGATAATCGATTTAATGACACTCTATAAAACCTAAAAAGGGAGGGAGATTAAAGAGTTCTGATGGATCGATGGTAAGGATAACCCTTTTAATGCTATAATGAAGACATCACTAAATCAAACCTTAAAAAGGTTTGTAGATAATAACAGACTAACCATACGTATCGAGGGCTACATTAATAGGTCTCTTGGAAAACGCAAATCACGTGACGGTGGCAAGCTAAAAAATTACCAGAAAAGTAAAGGGATTAATAATGGTAATCTATTTAAGTAGTATGGTTAAAGTAAAAGCTTATAAAGGCCTGTAGCGGAAAAACTTTTTGTAGGAGTTAATAAACTCGGATCTCAGAATAATAAAGTAATTAAGGTCAAATAGGGTTAATTTATATTAAATGGATTGTAATTCAATGTGAAAATCAACTGGAATTGACAGGGGTCTAACCAGTTAACGAGGAGGTAATTCAGTGGTAACCGAAAAATATTGGTCAGTCACACTAGTATACGCGTACAAACTAAAAAGCCGCCAGTGTTGAAATCATATTACATGCAATGCAATAGGTCAACTTTACTTATAGTAAAGTTAACTGTACTGCAAGTATATTGCTTTATATGGACTTATCACATTGTGTGTAAGTCGAGTGCAGTATACTGCATTTCACCCTAGGGCATGAGCCAAGCAATTGGCCATACGAATTACAGTGCAGATTGGCTAGCGGTCTGCCAAATCTAGAACAATACATCCACCACTTGACTAATACAATACTACTGTTACTTCGACCAATCGAATCGACAACGTTGCAACGATCTAAAGACCTGCTAACATATACCACTTTTTAACCTACTAAATCATTATACCGAAAAATATTATATAAAACTAGAAAAGCTTAATATCTAGTTTTTTATAAGTATTTAATATTATATACATATTATTAACAAATACATTATGAGGCTCAGTACTATAATTCTCGTTTTCATCTTATAATTTTAAAAAGTTTATAAATTTCATAAAGTTATTTTTATTAGTAGGGAACTGGTGAAGTGAAAGGTTGCAGTATAGGTTATAACTCGTAGGCATTGATTTATAAGGTTTGTATAGCTTTTTATTGCCTCTCGTATTTTCTCTGGAAACGTTGTCTTCTTTATTTGGCGCGCTTTTGTTACAGTCGAAAGGGGTGTCTCTTTCGGTTAGAGAGTAGCCTAACCTGTGCCCCTTTTCCAAGGTATCTAATAAAGTGGATGCGTATTAAACTCGAGTAAAAGATAACCTTTATGATTTTTCCACCCCTTCTATAAAGTTTGTGAACTTTATTTGCTCTTCATAAAACTCAACTAACCTTGCTTATCATTTTATGCTTTGCGTAAGTAAGATATTCCTTTGTTATAGTCTGTTCCTCATATTTTTAATAAACTATTTATGATACTTTGCTAACTAATATCTTTCCGTAAAATCCACTTCCAACGCGTTCTTATCTTCTCAACCTAACATCTCATTAAATTGGACCATAGCAACTAATTCTTTTAGAATACGGCTGTTTCTACCCCCTGGTATATTAATATGTTTACACCGTAACTGTGCTTATAGTACTTTCGAAATTAAGTTGTATACCGTGCACCATATTTCTAATATCTAATTCGAAAATCCCTCCTGAAATTCATCGAATATATCGAGCGTTTAAGTTTTTTCATCTTAATAACGAAAAACATGTTTATAACGTACGTATTCACCGCATAGGACTATAAATCCTCTACTGGAGCTTTGATAATATTATTCTATAAGTTGAAATTAATATACTTTGAAACGATTTTCCGAAAAGTTATACATTCAAATAGGATATTATTTGTTTACTTCAATCATACTCGTTATTTATCAAGTTATAAACGTAAAGTCATCGTATGTAAAGGGTTATTCCGAATATAATATAATAGAAAGGTTTAATAACAAATAAAATAATATAATTAAAAGAGTTTCAAAATAATATAGTACATGAAACCATGTAATATACAAATGAAATATAAATAAAATATAACAAGATGTTTCAAATAGAACGTTTAACGCTTACTAATACAAACAAGATACAAACGAAATATAACCAAATGTTTCAAACTGGTTACTTAGCGCTTACAAATGATATACTAAACAAGTAGCTAATAAACTCAAACTTCGCAAGTATCAACTTAAATAAGCGATATATAATAAGGCGAACGAGGGTAGGGTAAGAAAAACCGAGTGTTGAATGCCAGAGTAAGGAGTTATATATAAGGGTTAAAATAATGTAGGAACGTTGAATATTACTTAATGCGCTTTTAATGTTTTGGTAAACGTTTTGAAAGCTGTTTTAAATGTTTGAAGTAATGATATAAATGCTTTAACACTTATTTTAGCCACTTCCGAATTGTGTGTAAGCGGTATAAATACTGCGTTTTAGCCGGATAGGTCTTATTAAAAGGGTTCGAAATTGAATTTCTTATGTAACCGGTACATGATAAAACGCTTTCCAAAAAGTACATAAATACGTCTAAAACGCTAACCGATTCAATGGTAATATAATAGGGCTTTTAGTAGTTAAAAGGTACTGACCAAATTCATAATATTATATTAAATTTATTATGCAAAGTTATTCCAAGTTTTACAATCTTGTTATGTTTCCGCGTTTTTTTCAAATCGTAGTGTTTAAATACAAAATAGTTGAAATCAATATAACATTCTTCTATAGGTATTTAACTAAAATTTGTTTCATTTTTCCTAAGCTATCTATAGTTGATCGAATTGACTACTAATCAGAATCGGTTAGGTTTGTATGTCAACGTATAAAAAATCAATATAATATTTAAAATAATGAGATAAATAAGATATCTTAAAGGGAAAAGAAGCATACAGAAATTGTACGCCTTAGGTGAAAGCTTATAAGCTTTCACCTGGAGCGTAATACTTTACTATATACTTTGCTAACATCCCTTCTAAAGTATAACACGCTATTTTGCACTCCACAAGAGTGCTTCCTGTGACGTAACACACTATCATACACTTTTGTTATGACCCAAGGACCAACTGCAGGCAATGAAACAGGCCAGCGGTCGGCTGCGCCATTAAGAGCCTAATGTCCAACACATCAAGCGGGGAACATCTCTTATGTTAGCAACCCAGGGTTAGGGTTAACGCACGGACGCATAGGATATGTTGGATATGTTGCTATCCGAGCTATCCAGTAATGAAGATGGTATGAAGGTACGGATATATAAGGACACGGTCATCACCACACAGATAGTATTTCCTTCATAGTTCTTCAGTTGTCAATCTAAGTATTCAGTCTCAGTATATTCTGAATAGCCTCACGGCTTTTGATCATTACTTGCACGGTTGCGATATTGTTCACTCAGCACCTCTGCTACCTTCTTGATAACATAAACCCTCTGACACCTTCTATATACTCACGGGTATTTAGTGTGATCATTACAACTTTGCAAATATGGTTCCCTACACTTGCTAGCTATAGTGATATCTAATAATATCTACAACTAGCAATGATTTCAAAAACTTTTTCACTAACTTACTACAGTTTAGCTTACCATAATATCTCTTCATCATGTAATATTTTATTCTATACCAAAAGATTGTTTTTGGTAGATATTTTTACTGTCGTTTGTTGCATTAATTAATTTGGTTTATAGGGCAAGAAATAGCTGTAGTTATTGGTTAATTCAGCTGATATTTGTAATTATTATGTAAAACTTTACAATACCATGAAGTATGTTGAAAACGGTATTTATACAAGTATGACCAAGCAAGCCTTTAGAATACAACTCTTTGCTATTTTATCATGAAATTACATAACGTATACAACCAAAATCTCGTCATACAGGGGGGACATATGTTACCATGTTCAATTTATACCACGATATACTATCACTTCACATACAATTCCACAACCGGGCCTGCACGTGCCCAGTAATCTGCAAAGTACAGTTGTCGCTACCAACAGTACCAACAGTGAGGTGCAGTGGAACGTTTAGAATAGAATTTCCTTGGCGTAGACACTTTGGGTAGCGACTTCCGAGTACCTTCGGAGCATGATGACCCCCTACCCCTGACCACGCAATCACCGATTTTCTCACGTCTCATAACCATAATGCAAAGTACTCCTTGTACCGGGCCTGCATTTGCATTTGCCATCCGCCGCCATCTCCAACGTCCACCGCCACCACACGACCTGCTGGACCTCCTCTTCCCTTGCTCCACCCCGACGACCCCGGCCCGCCCAGTACCATCAGCCACTCCGATATGTTATGGACCGAATGGACGACGCTTGTTCCGCTGTCCCTCCTTACTTCTCTGCTGCTGGTATACTCCTCGCTTGGCGAGCGTAGGGCCACCGTGCGCCGCCTGCTCGTGGCCTTGGTCCGCGCCTTTGTCTATGCTGCTGGCTACGTCGACGACCTGAATGACTTGTCGCCCTACGACATCTATTTGAGATCCAGAGCCCACATCAACTACATCGACCTCGACCGCTTCTGCGAGCAGTATTCCCAAATGATTGTCTTCAGCGGTGCTGTCGTATGGTACGCCGCACTGCTCTACTTGATGCCCCTCCTGTCAAGTGGTGCTCGCTTACAACATCTTGCTTGGCTGACACATGGCACCTCTGTCTTCCTAGGCTGCTGCAACGAGCTGGCCAAACTCTGTGGAAGCCCGTACCCGAGCTCATCAGCATCCTTGGGGTCGACGTCCCGGATCCCCCGGACGTCATGCTAGCTGGCATCGGTGTCGACAAAGCAACGGTCAACTGGGCCCGACCCCATCCCAACAAGCCAGTGCAAAAATTTCTGATTCAAGTCAATGGCGTCGTTGGTAAGCATCTCTTCACAAATTCCTGGGTGGGGGGCGCCCACGTGCGTAGTCCGATTCTGTGGCAGACCTCTGACGTGCCTTGGTACCAACAGTGGGCGAGTCGCCCGCGAACCAGGAGACGGCCATCACTGTCACCGGCCTGAAGCCAGGCCACTTCTACAACGTACGTGTCATCGCCGTCGGCGCAAACAGTTTTCAGGCTGGCAGCAGGACCGTCCGACTCCGAACTTTCGACCGCGATGGACGCCCGCAGCTGGGCAACTCTCGCCTCCCCCCGAATTTCGATCCCGAGGACCACTTGCCCTCTTCAGCCTCGCGCGACCCCGGCGACGAGAATGGACTGCCGCGCAGCCCTGTTCCCGGCATCGAGACCGCGAACCTGCCAGATGGGGTCCCCGCTTCGTCGAGAGAGCCCAACACATTAGGCCAAGTCCCGCGGCGGAATACGGTCGGCCGCAAGCCGTCGCCCTCCATCAGCGGTATGGATCACAGACCCTTGCGCAAGGACAGCACATCCGAGGCTGAGGTTAGGGAACTCGGCGAAAAGTTTAGCAGCACCAAAAAGGAACTTGAGGACACTATAGCGTTGATCTTCAGGGAGGAAGAGGACAGTAAACGATTACTGGATGAGCTGGAGCAGGAGAGATCACAGAAAAAGATGGAGCAGAAAAAGAAGGAAGAGCAGACGGAGATGCTCAAAAAGGATATGGGCAAGGCCGAAAGGTCCATGCGAACTGCGCTGCAGAAGAAGACGCAGCTGGAAAAGGAGGTCAAGGCCAAAGAAGCAGAACGGACTCGGTACGAGGAGGGCATCCTGAAATGGGCCAGGCAGACCCAGGAGATGCGCCAAGAGAGGGAAAGCTACGTGGAGAAGAAGAGGCTTATCGAAGAAGAGAGCGAAGCCAAGAAAAAAGGCTTATTGCAGCGCATCGAGAAACTCACCGCGGAATGTGGCCAACTGGAGACCGATCTCAGAACCAAGAGAGAGCAGGTCAAGCGGCTCGAGGACAAGAGGAAGAAGCTACCGGGAGGGGAAGACGACGCCGAATGGCGTGAGCATGAAGCGGAAAGACGGCGCCATTTCCACCGCAAGCAGCAAGAGTGGCAAAGGAAGCTTCACGAGGAGGAGCAAAAGGGTCGCCGTCTTGATCTTAGTCTCAGCCAGATCCAGGCTTCCCTTGCGCAGATTTCACCGGCTGTCTTGACCGGCTACAACCAGGCCAACACACCCAGCCCCGACTTTGAGACGGCTTCGCAGCACCACATCAAGCAACGGAGCCACCACCGCAACTCCCTCTCCAATGTGGGCATGTCGCCCTCTCCCGCGTTCGTGGCTGTTGAGCCTCCTCTGCCACAGCCCACGAGCTTCCTCTCCAAGAGGCCTCTCCAGGGCTACCCGCCACCGGGCTTGGTTCAGGGTCTTTCGCTGTTTCCAGGGTATGGCATGAGGGACGACATGGACCATGAGGAACGCGCTAGGGCGCTTACCGCTGGGGCACCATTGAGCCCTTCAGCACACAAGCTAATTCCCAGCAACATGTTCACGGACGACGAAAACGACGAATACGGCGACCACGAGCCTGAGAGCCCAGCATCTGATCCGGGTCCGAAAAGTCCCTTTCGATCTACTCAGACTGCATCTCCTAGACACCATCCTCGATCACCAGAGTCGGGCCGTTCTGGTAGTGTCCTGTCGAGCCCGCGAGGATCGGCGCAGAATCTCGCTTTTCCATCGTTTCAAAATGACGATGCCGAGCGGCGAGTATCACACCATTCGCGCACTGGCGGCTTCTCGCCTCTGCGGCGTCCCGGAGAGCCTGCTACGAGTAGGCTGAATACATTCTTTGCTCGGGGAAAGCCTACGCAGATGATGGATGAGCCTCCTCCGCTTGGCGGTCTCAAGCATGGACAAAGTCAATCATTCCCACGACAGACCGACGAGCTGGAGGTCGTTGGGAACCGGCGTCGAACCAGCGTCGCTCATTGGAGCTTGCGCGGAAACCGCAACTCGGTGGGACCCGACACGATGGACGCCTACCACAGCCAGATGGGTGCCGGCAGAGGATTCTCGGCAAAGAGCCTGTTGCCATCTTGGGGCGGTGGTCGGGCTTTGACAGGAGTTTTCAATCGGGATCAGAGCAGCCCCCGTCCAGCTTCCATTGCGTCCTCCGACCTGCCCCGGCCATCGACTGATAGTGGATCAATCTGGCAACGCTCAGATGGATCAGGCTACCAACGCTCCAGGCACATCTGGATGGCAGAGCACAATCTGTACTCTGGCAACCTGTCTAGGAGACCTTCTATCCATGGCTCAAACTCCGCTCTTGAGACGACTCTTGCTTCTGCGGAGGATGAGATTTTGCAAGAGAGCGATCTTCAGAATCCGCAGGTCTCGCCATCTCAAGTTGGTGTCATTGGTCGACCGATGAAGCAGAAGAGTCACGTGAAGACGCTCAACCCTGCGGCACCGACCTTCATAGGAAACATTTTCAAACCCAAGGCCAGTAGGAGCTCTGCCAAGGGGAAAAAGACGAAGGATGGGGAGGTGGCCCATGAGCAGGAAGACGGTGAGCAGGGCAACGACGACTCGGCCGAACGGTCCGAGTCTCGCCAGTCGATGTCGGTGCAGAGCCGCACGTCGGTCTGCGAGTCTCACGATGGCTCCCGGCCCCTAGGCCCCTCCTTCTCCAACACTCCTTCCGATACAGCGGGGCACAGCATCACCACCACCAGCCCAGACAACGTAGTGCGCAAGCTCTTCAGCAAGAACAGCTCTGGCAAGTTCAGTCTTCTGTCGCGATCCGGCGGCTCTAGGAAGGGCCCCGGGTCCACGACCACCATCAACTCGGAGCGCGAGCGTCGCTCAAGCTTCGGGGGTAGTGACGACGTCCTTGGCAGTGCAATTCTCAATGAAGCACGCGATGAGCACCTCGGTAAGAGCTTCGACAGCGTCAGCAGCAGCCCGTCGATAGGCGCTACGAAGGCCAAGGGTGGTCGGTGGTTCTCGATGGGCAAGAAGAAAGACAAGGGCAGGGACAGTCTGGATGTTGAGCGGACGGGCGGTGATGGCGAGAGCCCGACTCCTTTCGAGGAGTAGGTTCGCTTACTGGTTTATTGCACCGTCCGTAGTTCGCCAGTCCCGTCGACCTGTTGTGTTGAGTTTCCGTGTCCGATGAACAGCCACCTTGTCTGGAGTGTGAGTGTGGGTCGGGCATTTCCAGAGGGGCGGAGGTTACCAAAGGCGTCCAGGTGTAGTTAGCGACATTGAGAAAGTGGCAATTCTCTATAGCGTGCTACAGCTTTTCTGAATCCTTTACATGTTGCTGGAATCTGTCTGGGCCCCAAGCTTTGACCATGTCGAAAATAGACGCATACTCTGTACTGTATACAGTACTGTATGTACTGTACTGAATACAAACAAGGGACCGAGGCAGTCCTTGAAGGGGCTCATCGAACAGGAAGGCGGTGAGCTCGGGATCTGTCTGCATCGAGACTGGGCAGAATCTGGAATTCAGACGTCGCCATCATCAGTCGAAAAAAACGATTTCGGGCCCAAATCCATCATTACATATACTTCCATAACTTGCTCACACTGCTCCAAGGCCACCTGTGCCATCCGCTCTGCCCAAAATACCGCGCAAACCAAGGTCACACAGCTCCAGCCAAATTACATGGCCACGATGGCCACCAGCGGAGGAAGCTCGAGCTCGAGCTCGAGCCCGAGCCCGGCGCAACAGCTACCTATGCCGTCACGGAATCCCCTGCCGCTGTCCGCGTCGCAGGAGGCACAGGTCCGGGAACTCTTCTACGAGCGGGTGCGGAAGCAGTGCGCGGAGGAGATCAAAGGTTTGTTGCTAGCTCTCCTTCCACCAGCACCAGCACCACCACCGCCGCCGCCACAGAGCATGGGACGCTGACGCCTGGCCTGCCCCTGCCCCGCCCGAACAGCCTTCGCGGCCTGCGCGCTCAACCGCAGCTTCTCCATCCCCTTCGCGTGCCGCGAGCAGCACCGCGTCATGAACGGCTGCATGAAGCGGCACGCGACGCGCGCGGAGCAGGACGCGGCGCGCGAGGCGTGGTTCGCGGCGCGCCAGGAGCGCGCGCAGGCCAAGATCGACAAGCAGCACCGCAAGGAGGAGCAGGCGCGCTTCCTGCGCGAGTGGTGGGGGCTCGGGGAGAGCGCGCGCGAGGCGGAGATCCGGCGGCTGGAGGAGCGGAAGCTGCAGCTCGGCGAGAGGGTCGGGGGCTATCGGCCGCGGAGGGACGGCGGCGAGCAGGGGAAGCAGCTGTGATGGCGGATGATGGCGCGGTCGGAGGGCGGCCGGCGCCTTGGCGGGGGCGGACAGGGCTGTCTGTGTCTTTGGTTGCAAGGTTTGGCGTTGGGCGTGTGGAGATGGTCGGGGGCATCGTGGGTGTCTTGCGCAGCATGTTACTTGTGCTGCTCTGTAGACGGAGCGGGCTTGGGACTGTACATAGGGAACTGGATCCACGGTTGCTTTTGAACATGGAGAGAGATATGGAACAAGCTGGTGCTGCCAGCTCCAGGCATGAATGGGCTTTGGTTGACGAAGAGGCGTCTCGCGACCTGCACTCTCGGGAGCAAAGGCATACTTCCTCCCTTTTCTACTCACCCAGCGCTGCGTAGTCTATCTACACTTTCACAACCGGGCCTTGGCCCCAACGACTTCCTCAACAAGCCTCGCCACCATCTCCGCAACGCCCCACGACATCTCAAACCCTCTGCCCCCAAGGCCATACGCATGCACGACCGTCCTCCCCGGCGCCAGATCCTCCCTCTCGATCCTCGCACCGCCATGCCGCGTCGGCCGCCGGCCCACGATGTCCCGCAGCACCGTCACGGACCCGTTCTCGTCCACGATGCTCGGGTACGTCGCCACCAAGTTGCGGATCAGCGTCTCGCGCACCTCCAGCGACGGGGTCGGGTCCCAGTTGTCCGGCTCCTTGGTGCCGCCGATGATGGTGCCGCCGTCGAAGTTGCGCGGCACGCAGAAGGTCCAGCTGCCGTCGGCGTTCTGCCGGGTGACGGTGGCGTCGCACTTGTTGGCGACGAGGCAGGTCTGGCCTGTGGGTCTTGTGGTCAGCATGGCCTTTTCCAACCAGACACAGATCCCAAGAAGGGATGCTGCAAACCCCGCGTAATGAACACCTGGTCGTCCCCGAACCCCTGCCCACTGGCATTGACCACAACATCGACCCGCCCGACCGCCGCGCCCATCGCAAACACCTCGCCCGGCGCCCGCACCTCGGCCCGCACCACCCGGCCCCCGCAGAACACAAACCGGCCCAGCAGCCAGCAGCAGTACACCATCGGATGGACGCACCACGTGTCGTACTCGATGCCCAGCACGACCCGCGCGTCCGGCAGCTCCGCCCGCGCCAGCACGCGGAACCCCTCCAGGCCCAGCGCCTGCGCCACCGCCGCGCCGCCGCGGCGCGCGGCCAGCGCCGCGTGCGCGGGCCCGGGCGCCTCCAGG
>JASMMZ010000001.1:36957327-37135013 GCA_038502455.1 Anisogramma anomala
GTGTAGTTGATCTGCGCCGCGGCGTCGATCAGGCCGGCGGGCTGCGGGAAGTCCTTGGCCAGGACGGTGACGGCGTGGCCGGCGGACTGCAGCTCCAGGGCGCTGGAGAGGCCGATGACGCCGGCGCTGGGGATGGGGAGCTTTAGCGGGGGCGCGTTGCGATCGAGATAGGTAGGTAGACGGGGTTGTGGAGTGTGAGGGCCTTACCCGATGACGACTATTTGTGCAGGCATGCTGGTGCCGAATGGCGATCCTGATCGTGGATGAGGCTGCAGTGTCGTGAGGCTGGAGGGAGGCAGGTGGTGGTGAGGTATGCAACAAGACGACGGACTTGACCAGCTTCAGCAGCAGCAGAAATACACTGAACAAGGCTCCTTTCGCCGAGGCCGAGGTCGGCCCGGGCCCGGAGCCGGCACCGCCCCGGCTGCCTGGATGGAACGCGTTTTTTCGGACCGGAGCCCCATCATTCCAAGCCTTCGCATCCAGCATCTGCCGTCCGCTGCGTCCGTCCGTGCTACTGCAGCTCCTCGTCGCCCTGGGCAGGAACGAGCTGGATCAACAAGGCAGAGTTTTGAAGCACGGCACGGAACGTTCGAGCATGTTACAAGTTCTAGGTAGTCTGGTGCTGTGGCCAGGGCTGCTGTACGGTGGTGGACGTACCTTTCCCCGTTTTGGCATACCAAAACACCCATTTTGCCACTTATACAAATTGAGATCCAACGTAATAATATATGTACTTTATATACGTATCTGTTCCTTTTTACATGTCAAATACTTCTGCGAAGTTATTTTGTCTTATTAAGATAGGTAATGTGGTATTTTGCCGGTTTGAACCGATATGAAATCGGGGCCAAAGAAATATTCAAAGTGCACCTTTGGGTTATCCACCCGTACCCACCTTTTCACCTTCCCAACCACGTTTACAATGCTATCCCAACGAATGTTTCAATGAAAAAAACTTCAAAAAACCCCTAAATAATGTAAGCTATAGTATATTCACATTTTATGCCACTAAAAAGAAACAGAGCGTTTTAAAACGCATGTAAAAATCTTAGATGAAATGCAATTATTTAGGTTATTGTTGGTAGGCCTTTATTGTTGCAACGAAGTCGATTCGAATCTTTGGTCAAAGTCACTGGTATATTGCATTGAAAGTGGGTGATGTGTTACTTCTAAGTTTGGCAGACCATTAACCGGTTTGCACACTAATATGTATGGGTATTTGCTTAGCCCGTGCCCCATATTGAATTGGTTACCCTACTGTAATTGACTTGCAGTTAATACAGTTAACTTGCAGTTAATATAATTAACTCACAGTTAGTAAAGTCAACTTAACTGTACTGCAATTGACTGCTATTTCGACACCAGCAACTTTTTGTTTTGTATGTACGTGTGAACGTAGTCGATTACCAATTAAAAGTAACTGTTGGTAGACCTTTCTCGTTGCAACGTAGTCGATTCGAATCGTCGTCGAAGTAACTGGTGTATTGCATTGAAAGTGGTAATGCGTTACTTCTAAGTTTGGCAGACCGCTAGCCAGTCTGCACATTAATTTGAGTAGGCAACTACTTGGCACATACCCCACATTGAATTGGGCACTCCACTATATTGACGTACAAGTAGTATAGTTAACTTACAATCAGTACAGTGGATTTGACTGTACTGCAATTGACTGCTGTTTCAACACTGGCGACTTTTATTTTGTGTGTACATGGCTGAACACTAAGTCAAGGGTACTACTTTACTCTCTCATATACCTGTCTGCATTATTTCCGCTAATCCCAGCTTGTTTTACATTTAAATTACACTCCAACTAAAGTCCTTCACCCCATAATTCCAGACATTAAGTTCTTCTACTCCCATACATAAGTTTTTCGTTATAAACTTATGCGTTACTAATCCTATACCCTTTGCCAGTAGGTTTAGGTATACTTTTTTTACGTATTACTACCCTAGGTATATTTTATTTCACCTGGGTGTCTTTCTTCCTTTTCGTTATGTGGTGTGAAGGGACTAAGCGAAGACTATCACTCAAGCAGGTCGGATACTGTCTATAATCCTCGGTAAAAAAAGGAAGAAGAGAGGAGGTCTTTGCTACAGAGCGGTTGTAAGTAGTATGTAGGTGATGGCCACGTGTCTCGCAAATATAGACGAATGTAGGGAATGCTTACGAGCAGGGACGAAGCCTGGAACGCGTATGGGCTAAGTAGTTGAGCCAATATATCATGGCAAGCTTCTTGGTAGGAACCAGGCAGATACCAATCTATAACATCACCCCCGGCTTACTTGTTGTCAGCGCCGGTGCTTCTATCATCAATTGATAAATACAGATGTCGGCGATAATAACGTTAACGTAGGTCATGACGCTAGCACCATCCCCCCCCTATAAATAGCTCCTTTCCCTTCATCCAACTCTTTATTAACTTCTTCTCTAAATAATAA
This sequence comes from Anisogramma anomala, assembly GCA_038502455.1. Lineage (NCBI taxonomy): Eukaryota > Fungi > Ascomycota > Sordariomycetes > Diaporthales > Gnomoniaceae > Anisogramma > Anisogramma anomala. The sequence goes on from JASMMZ010000001.1 coordinate 36,959,770, forward strand.
TCCTTTATTAACAAATCTTTATCTAACCTTCCCCCCCTCCCCACCTCCTTTTGTATTAACCTCTTTTTATATAAGATGAGTATAACTATAAACGCTAAAATAAATGCCGCAATGAATAAGGCTATTTTGAATATAAATTCGTATTTTAAACTATTTTAGCCTGTAAAAGGACTGGGCCAGAGGTATCTATTATGACGGTTGAATACTATCTATAATTCTTGATGAAGAGAGAGAGAGAGAACCTTCTGCCAAAAAACTGCTACAGGTTACAGAAAAGAAGTGGCTTAATCATGTGATAAAACGGCTCTAAAGTATTGTAGGAGTACGGCAACCATTAGGTTTAGATACCTAGTAATTACTAGCATAGGTACTAGCCTGTAACATTATACCCAGCATAGTTCTATCCAACCCCCTCTTTTTTTATCTATGTATATAAACCTATTAGCCCTTTTAACCAATGTATGTTAAACCGTTTACTATTATTTAATCCATATGTGTTAACTTGCCTATTATTACTACTAGCTATCTTGATTAACATAAGTTAATAATATATATTAAGTTATGTACCACCGCCATTAGCTATTTTTACCAATGTGGGTTCAACCGCCTACTATTTTTACTTGACCTACGTAAGTTAACTAATTCATTATTATTAACAATTTACATAAGCTTTCACTTAACCCATATAAATAAATCAACCTTCTATTGTTATTAATCTACGTAGGTTACTACAAATCCACATAGGTTAACTGGTTTACTACTTAAAAACTATAAAATAGTGGGTTTCAACAACTTGGTAATTGGTAAGGAACGAGATTAAGTTAAGCCTGCTGGCGAGCTAAGCAGGAAGGCTCGTTATTATCCTCGGCCGAGTTATAACGAGATTCGAAAGTATCGAAAGTCGCGGTGTTTAAGAAGTTTGAAAACGGCTTTTAAGTTGGATATATATAATCTACTTATTCAATTAATACCTGTCGCTTTAGAGGGTTACCAATATAGGGGCGACTTATTTAGGATTTATCCCAGGTTTATTAAATGCCTTTAACGTGAAATTTAAGTTGGGTTTCGTTATTATTATCGATAATGTTAATAACAGGTGTTTAATGATTACGGATTTACTGGTTCGGGAGCGAGTAGGAAGCGGTTCAGATAAGTTATTTGATATGGAATCGAATGTGATTTTCACCTGGAAAATTAAGTTTGACCACATGGGAATCGATAATACGTATAACACGATATTTATTATAAAGCTAACGTATTTTTTTTTTTTTTTGAAAACTAGTTAAATTTTTGATTTTTAGGATAAGGCTAAATGTTATTGCCAATCCAAAACCATTCCAAAAAAGAATGTTATTTATAAGTAGCTTTTATCATATGTTGTTACGTGATCATTATTACAATTTATACGAATTTCGTACCATTGCGGATAAATTAGACAAAAGCTTCAGCTTTTACGTGTAATTTTATAATTAGGATTAGAGAATGTTAAACAGGTAAAATAAGGTCGACGTGGTAATCGTATATTATATGGAATAAGTTAATATTAGTAGTAATAGTATTTTCATTATTTAATATTAATTGGTCACTGGATAGTATGTGTTTTTATTCGAATTATGTATAAATAACGAAAAAAACATAGGTACGTTAAAACCTGTTAACTAACGCATTTGGTAATATTATCTATTTCGGAGTGAAATGCGGTACTTGGAGGTTACTATAATGATCACACTAAATACCCGTGAGTATGTAGAAGGTGTTCAGAGGGTTTATGTTAGCAGTAAGGTAGCAGAGGTAACAAAAGGTGCAATATCAAGACTGTATTCGTGCGAGTGATGATCAGAAGCCGTGAGGCTATTCAGGGTAGACTGAATACTTAGATTGACAACTGAAGAGCTATGAAGGAAATACTATCTATCTTGGTAATGAAAGTGTCCTTATATATCCGCGCCTTCATACGTCTTCAGTGTAGGCTCGACTGGCTCAATACCGAGTCCATCGAGTCTCACACTATGCTGACCCTAACCCTTGTGTACGGTGTGTCTGTTGTGGATCCCTGGTGCCTGCCGAGAGGCTGTGTCCAACCGATTTCCTTCGTTATCTGCTGCGGGGCCGCCGCTGGTGCGCCCTACAGATGTTGGGTCATAACAGTTACTCTATCTTTGTCAAGTTATAGAAGCGTTTTTAAAACCTATCGGTTTAATTTAAACCTCGATTAATAATAATAACGCGAGGGAACCCGTAAAATTACTAATAATAACTTGAAAATCATTCTGTGTAAGCTTTGTTATTTATAATATTTATTGCTTTTAAAGTAATAGCTTGACTTAGACGTTTTATAATGACTATAAGGTAACGTAAATTATTAGTTCGTTTTTTAAGAAAGATCGACTATAACGTCGACCAAAAGATTTTTTTAAAGCTGTTTAAAAACTAATAACAGTTTGAAAGATCTCTTTCAACAATGCTACTAATAATTTATTTATTTATAAATGTCTTAATTCCAGTTAAAATATTATATTTCTTGGTATAAACTAAGTTAAAAATATGGTTTAGATAAAATAAAGATAATAACGTTGTAATCTAAGTAAATAATAAGAAGTAAATCATGTATAACTTAAATTAATGCGTTAATAAGCGACTTGTAAATAAAGATTCAAATACGGTTGCGAAATCGCAACATATTATCTGTTTATCCAATATTTAGAAATGAAAATCCTAGGTATTTAGTCGTCGTTGATATAAATATCGGCGGGAAAACTTCGGTTACCTGTATGTATCATGTAAATTAAATAGAGGTAAATAAGATTTCAGATGATAACAGCGTTCCAGTTATTTTAAAATTCGACGTTAGTAAAACGTTCATAATCCTTCGAAACAGACTTGTTAACGATAGTAATTTGAGAAACATATATATTCGAAAGAGGTTTTGAAAAAGATTTATTCGGAATATAAGAGTTGTAGTTTCTGGTCCAAAAGGCGTGGGTTGGAAAGGCTTTTGAATAAATCCTGGTTTCGTTAAAATAGCACATCGAGCCGTACATAGTTGCCTTTTTTATTATAAATTAAATTGAAACAAAATTAGTAAAGTTGTTCCGAACAACGAATTTATTGTTTGGAAAGTTGTTGGGTAATTATAAAGCATTCCAAGTTTTCAAAATCCGTAAAAATAATGAACGCGCGAGCCGTACCCCGGAACTCTACATTCTATACTTTGAAACAGCTAATAATTCCCAGTAATTATTTGTCGTAAATGTCGTAATTATATTCGGTAATTGATAAACAACGAAATTAATACATTATTAGACATAAGATACCGTAATCATTCCGTTAAAATAAGTAGCTTCCTGAGGCCCAACCGGAAAAGTCGGCCTTTAAAAAGGTATCCTGATCGGGATTCTACTAGGCTAAAACTGGTTCGGAAAGGGAAAAAAGCTTAAGCCGTTCCAAACAACTTTTTCTTTGGGTACCCGATGTAAATAGATACCATTTCTATTTAAACTAATCAAAGGGCCGACGATTACAAAATAGTCCCGAATGAATTACCGGTAAATATTGATAAAACCAAGAAAACCTCGTACTTTTAATATAAATGTAGAAGTAATTTATTAACAGATAATATGTAACTTCTCCGGGTTTATAAGTACTTTGATTCTCGTTTCGATAACAAATCCAAGGTATTGAGTTTTTAATACCGAATTTATATTTGGATGTATCAAGGTTCAAACTAATGGTATTTAAAACGTTTGATACTTCTTTATTTTTAGAGTTATGATTGTTCAAACTATTATTCAAACATATCAAAATATCGTTAAAGTAAAAGAAATAAAAGAGTCGAAAACCGGGTACAGTAAATTATTAATATACGGTGGAAAGATAATTAATGTACCGGAAAAGTCGAAAGAAATAACCAGTTGTTCAAAAAGTCGAAAACGTATACGGAACATAATTTTCCATTTGTTTTCCTTTTTAATTTGTAATTTGTAATCGGTGGCTTTAACATTCAATTTGATAAATAATTTAACTAGCGCAAAATTCGCGAACATCTTTTTGAATTGAGGGGAGATAATAACGATCGATTTTATAATAACGTTGAATTTACGATAATCTATATAAAAACGTAAACCGCCTTTAAGTTTCTTAAAAAAATACGGAGGCACCTGTTGAAAAATTACTCTTGCGAATATAGCTTTAGTTTAACAATTCGGTTAATTTTTTTTTTGTAACATTCAAAACTCTTTTCCCAATATGTTATATAACAGCCACTAAAGAACTTTCAAAGGTTGGTTCTAATTATTATTTTAAATAATTATTTCGTAATTGATTCTGGAGCGGTGAGGAGACAGTTTATCTCTTAGTGCCTTGTTAAGTAAAGGCGCGAAATCCTTGAAGGTTTTAGAATTTTTTTTATTAACGAAAATATTTAACTTTGGGGTTAAAGTTTGAGTGATATTTTCGAGGAAGACGGCGGTGAGTAACGTAAAAGTAATTTAGTCCCTCCCAGTTTTGCGAAATATAACGTGAAAAATAATGGCGCTAATGATTTTAGGTCATTTTTATACATATATAAAATTCCGTTCTTATATGCGATAGTTATCTACTCTTTTCAAAAGTAATACATATTTTAAAACGATGTGAATCATTTATTTGTAGTTTATTTAAATTGTTGGAATAGCAGTCAAATGCAGTAAAGTCAAGTTAATTAAACTATCAGTTTAGGTGGTTGTACTGACTGCAAATTGACTTCAGTTTGTAGGATTGACTGCAAGTATAATGCAGTAAGTGCTCAATTCAAAGTGGGGCACAGGCCAAAGAAGTTAGCCATACAAATTAGTATGCATACCGGCTAGCGGTCTGCCAAACTTAGAACTTACAAGTCATCAACCAATTTAAATGCAGTACTAGTTACTTCGACCACAGTGATTCGAATTGACTACGTTGCAACGATAAAGGCCTACTAATACTGATCAAGGTAGAGGAAAGATTCTTGTGAAGGGCCCCTATACACTGTGAAGTTGTTTGCGGCAGCAAGTAGAGAAGACTTATAGGCTGATCAGATGTTCGTAACGATCTATAAGTAGCGACGGTATTGATAGTACTATTGAAAATACTAAGAAACCTTCACTGTATCAGTCTTGAAGAAAAAACGGTGAGATTGATGGCCTGAAAATCTCAAAAATCACCAAGTCATCAAGTTGGCAAACAGCTAAGCTAATACTATTGCGGGTATTACTACTGAAAATTTCAAATCACAAAAAACGACTAAGTCCCATAACCTTTAACAAACACCAACTTGAACAACAAACTTACAAACCAACTTCCCTTTACACCACTGTTTTTTACCCCTATACTGTTCAATATTCATTACGATAGCTGTAGTTAACGCCAAGATTAATATTATTACCAATTCTGCTCGTAAAGAAGAAATTAAAAACCTCAAATTTACATTTGTTAAGTCCTTAAATAATAACCTTTGGCAAACTGACGCTGATAAAAACTCTACCTCCAAGTCCTTAACGAACTATATTAGCTATTATATCCTTGATTTAGACCCTACAAGATGTAATAAGAAACCTATAGCCCTTGATAACGTTTACAAATAGTTTAACGAATGGATTTTAAATATGTGGAAGGCGACGAACAGGTAAGTTAAGACTAGACTAAAGACTAAACTATTTAACAGAAGGGTCGACCTCCTTGTGAAAAGAGAAAAGGACGGCAATTTTTCCAACTATTGGAATAGTATTACGTATAGTGCAGTAGGCCAACTTTACTTACAATAAAGTTGGCTGTACTATAAGTGTATTACTTTGTGGAGATTTACCGCATTGGGTGTAAGTCGAGTGCAGTACGCTGCACTTTACTCTAGGGCATAGACCAAGCAAATGACCATATAAATTACAGTGTAGACCAGATAGCGGTCTGCCAAAACTAGAATAATACATCCACTACTTGAACAATACAATATTATAGTTACTTCGAAGACCAATCGAATCGATAACATTGTAACGTCTAAGGCATACCAACACTAATTAATGCTTGCTTATTAGCTTAAGTACAGATTAGATAAGTAAAAGAAAAAGCTATTTTTTGGTTACGCTTTGTAAAACACCAAGGTAGAAGAAAGATCCTTACGAAGGTACTTTACTATTGCGTCGGTTTTTCACGGTAGTAAGTAGAGAAGACTTTTAAGCTGCGTTAGTTTTTACGGCAACTTAAATGTAACGATGGTATCGTTATCGAAAATACTAATAATATTTTATTAATCCTGTTTAAAGATGTTTAGATCGACTGTTAAAAGTCTTAAAGTTCGGCAAGTTATCAAACAGCTTAGTCAATACTACTGCAGGTGCTACTATTGTAAAAACGACTAAGTTTCACGGCTAAATAACAAACAACCTTCGCCTTTTACCACTTATAAAGACTTTCGACCTTACCATTTATATTAAACCTTTGTCCTTACTTTACTATTTTCATTCCCTACATTACCTCGATCGTCAAGTTCGCTCCTTTGAGCAAAAACAACAAGAACCATTAAGTCCTATTAAAAAAAACCATGTTACGCGACCTTACGATAAGTCACCAAGTCGCCAAATTGCTAAGTTCCTACGCGACTTCACGTCAAAACACCAAGTTCTTACGCTCAAAGATCACCAAATCCATAGCCTTACGTATTATACACGTCCTTTACAAGTTAAACCGCTAAGATGTATTTAAATCAGGAATATATGAAGAAAGTTGAAGCCTTCGGAATAATCTTCGTTAACAACTACAACTAATAACTCTAGATTACGGATGTTAACGAGACCTTAACCGAAGCCTACTTGATTGATTACGTTGGCTAGTACATTATCGAAACGGATTTCGGTAATGATTACGGTCACGGCACTCGCGTTTTCTACGACTTTCGAATTTTTTTTAACTACTGGACTTTTGACATATGGAAAATAATTTAGTGTTCAGTTAAGGTCAAACTGAAAATGGAGGTTATACGGTGCGGTATCTACGTTTTTGAAAAGATCCTAGTAGGATTGGCGGAAACCTTTTTCGAATTAGCTTAACAAGAACATTGCCTTTAAGATCCTAATCCTTCAAAATTTTAAGGAAAAGGGAAAGGCGTTAAGGTATTTTAGCATCCATGCACACGTTTTAGGGGACCTCTAACTTACTCTTAGCTAATTTAAGCCTTTTTACACGTTGGCGATAAGGAACCTGTTAATCTATTCGGCAGTTTAGTACCCCTACGTGACAGCGTAGAGTATGCCCTTAGCGGCGGCAGGGCATACGAAGTAACGGCCGCCAATGCAGCCAAAGGTATTGACGTTGGTGTTTTACACCAGTTAATTAATCAGGATCGTTAAGCATCCCAAAACCTTTAAGTATCTATTGACCCTTAGCAATTCAATTGTCAAGCTTTTCAAAAACATTTTCCTTTTAAATTTCCTTACGCGCGGAAGCCTATCATAGTTACTACTATAGGACTTTATCCCTTAGGTTAGGCAACTGTTAATTACTATTAACACCGTACCCCAGAAACTTTAAGGCTTAAACTGCCAGGAAACACTATTTAAGGCTAAGATAACTATCGAGACCTTTTTCCAAAACCTATTAAAATGGTGAACATGAATTATGAACTCCTTACGTAATTCGACAAAATCTGGGACGATATAAAGAAGTATATCGAAAAGCCTTACAACCTCCTCGATACTAAAATATTTTTTTTTAAAAATATTTGCAAGTAGATGGAGGTTTCCCCTTTTGGTTTTCACTTATTATTTCCCAGAATCTTTACAAGGTACGCAAAAGACTGTTTCCTAACTTTCCTAACCTAAATAATTACGTTTCGCGAAATTTACGATAGTAGAAAAGATTACTTCGAGTACAACATCCACCTTATATAATATTATATAAATTGGGCTACTGCGAGGTAAACTATAATAATGGCAGATAAAGAAAATGGAGGAAATACTAATAAACGTCTTTAACCAGATATTTACTAAGTCAATATTATGACAAAAAGCAATAGGAAAAGTTTACGTTAGCGAATTTACACTTCACGAGCAGGTACGGGTAATATTTACGAACGTTGGCGAGTTCAAACACATCCTATAACGTCCAAATACCATTTTCGAAGGCTTTTTAAGCTAGTTGCGTTCCTCACTTTCTATAATAATAGCGCGTACACCAAATTCGCCTGGTATATATTTCCAAACTGACAACTTTATTAACATAAATGAAAAAGACTTTGTGATAGTTCATTACGTCGACCATAAGTACGGACGCCTATAACACCTAAACTCTGTCCTATCGACCTCAGCCTAAAACTAAAGGTAACAACAACGTTAACGTTAATAAGGCTAATTTTTAGGCGAACCTATTAACTGTCAACACTATCGTTGTAATAGTGGTAAGAGATATTGGATTTGTAGTAAGTTTAGCTGCTAGTTAACTCGGAACCCCCTCGCCGAGCGTAATAGCAAAAATGTATTATATCACATTTAATACCCCATTGCTTCGTAATAAGATTACTTGGATTAAATATTAGACTTTAAAGGCAACGAGTTGATTAACGTTACCAACGCAACTAAGTAGATCAAATAACACGAAGATACTATTCCTAATACGGCCTAATAACTAAGCGACCACGCCTTCTTATACCGTTTAGGTGGTAAAGACTTTTACCTTTACTCTAACTAAGCTTTTAACCCCTTCTACACCTTTAACCTACGCTATCAATATACGGACCACACGTTTTAAAGTATTATACCAGATATAAGGGTAATAAGGTACTTAACAAAAGGATATTCGCAGTATAGAATGTTGCGGAGGGAAAATATTATAGCTACTAAGATTAATCGTCACGATATTAGTAAAGCTAAAGTTGGCTTTAACTTAGGTAAACAAGTATCATTACTAAGGATAACGGTAATTTAAACTGTTGTAAAAGTAATTACGTTTTACATCTTTAAGTCCCCTACTCCTTTCCTTTTTTACTTGGAGATTATAAAGACTTTCAGCGTTAAAGTCGATATTAACGTAGATGAATTAGTTAAAAACGGCTAAAGGTTTTCACTCACCTTTAAGTAGAGGTACGTATAGTTTTATTTTCAAGGCCCAAAAACAGTAGTATTGTATCTAAAGAAGCCGAAAATACGATAATTATACCGGTATTTTCATTATCCAACCGTTAATAGGTTATATAAAGCCCTAAAGTCCGTAAGGTATAACAATATGGAATACTTTACCCTAAAAGCTATTGAAAGACTTTGTCACCACTGTTAAATGTATTAATAAGCCCCCCAAATATTTAGGTTTACGTTAAGAGACGATAAGGATTGCAACTGCGAAATCTTCATCGATGTATTTTACTTAAATAAAAAATCTATCCTTTATGTCGTTAATTTCGTAACCTTTTTTTACGGGACTAAGTTATTAAAGTCCCTTTCAGCAAATGATACGTGGGAAATGTTAAGGATATTGTGGATCAACATGTACCTAGGTTTCCCTAATGTCTTTGTTTACGATACCAGTATTAACTTCATTACGGTGAAGTTTTAAAAGGATGCCAAGATAATGGGTATTTAGTGTAGATATATGCTTATAAAAGCCTATTAAAGCATTAGAAAGGTTAAAAGGGTATACTATTTACTTTGCCGAATATATAATATCTTTATATTAGAAATTGTAAGTTTTATAGATTCGGAGGTACACCTATAGATAATAGTGAAAACTCTAAACGATATTATGGAACCTGATGTCTTAGTGCTAACGTTTCTAATCTTTGGAGCGTACCTACGTTTAAAGAGTGAATTGTCGCCCTTGGCAAGTATTCAGAAACATATTATGGACTAAAGTAAAGCTTTAAGGGAATTGCGTAAATAATTAGCATGCCGACAGATTAATAACGCCCTTAACATTAAAAACGGCCTTTTAACAATATACGTGCTTGTTTTTCCGTTACAAAGTAAAGTCTTCGTATAACAGGAGCTGGGTAAATGTGAAGGCCAGTATAAGATATTAAGCATCGTAAACCTCGAAGTAGTTATTAAAACTGTTAACCGTTTTATATCTTCTCGAATCACTTAAATTAAGCCTTATATTAAGGTTATCAATAATAAAAACCCTTAACTCCCTTAAGCTAAGCGAACGAGCTAATATGAACCTTTTTTAAAAATTATCAACAAGTTCAAAAACGCTATTGTCGCAGACGACGCTAGAAGAAGAAAAGCGATGAAAAGGAGCAATATATACCGGGTCGTATTTACAATACTGCTTGGCTAAGTATAAAAGAGAAGGATAACAAAGACTTAGTACTGAAACTTCGAGCGTAAGTGATTATTAAAACATTCGGCAAACCTTGTAAGGAAAGTAACAAAGTCAAGATTAACGGCCTATTAACTTAAAGGGTTATATAATTTATATCGAAAACCTATTTTAACTTCTAAGACCTAAACGTTACGATCTTTGAATAGAGGATTATTTATGAAGTTCAGGGTAAAATTACGGGGTTGTACGAAAAATCACGTTTAATCACTTAAGGATACGGTAATAAAGGCAAAGATTAGAATCTTACGTAATCTTTAACGATTTAAAAGACCAGCTAACCTTTGGTAGTCGCTTTGGTAACAAGTTTAGCGGCTAAAATGAAAAGAAAATTTATACTTAATAACCGTAATATAATGTAAGCTTATATATAGTTAATAACGGATTTATAACGGGTCGTATTATTAAAAATATTATAAGAACTCCGTACTATTTACCTTTTAAGCACGGTAATACGTTGTATTAAACTACTATACACATTAGTTAAAGTAGGCTTTTATTAGTTTTTAACCTATTAGTCATACTTTAAATTACGGCTAGCTATAAAATCCTGAATATACGACCCGTATCTGCTGTCAACATAGAATAAAAACTTCGGTATGGTAGGTATGTAAATTAACAATACACTTTTTGTCGGAACGGCTAGTTTTTTAGTATTGGAATAATAAGTAATTGAGGACTTTAAGTTTTAGAATTGCAAGCCGGTAACGATGTTAACGGAGGATATTCAACTTGACTTTAATAGATCGTTAATCCGTATGTTTGGTGTTATTACCGGCTTTAGCTTTCGCCAAAAAGGCAAGTGTATTATTTTAGATAGAATTAATAAGATTGACAAGGACAAGGCTTAACGGTGCCTATAATAGTGTATTTAAGATAGCTATATTGATACCTTATATTAACCGAAAGCCTTTTGCGACCTATCTATCGCGGTACAAATACAAACGCCAATGGATAAGGATTTTGAACGGTTGATAAAAGGTTTAAGTGATAAATGCGAAACTTAGATGGCAGGATCAATATGGTTTTAATCGACTTTTTGAAAACCAAGTTAATAATTTTTACGAATAGGTTTTTTGTAAACAATACCAACCTATCTTTACAGATCGGCTTCCTAATAACATTCGTTAATAAAAATAGTCAGGAAAATCAGTTTAGCATTATCGGCTATTCAATTTACTAAACATCCGTTAAATGTAAAAGAATTACACAAAAAGTGTTAACTTTAGAGGTCTATGGCATAATGAAGGGTTTCGACGTAAGTATAGCAATGTGGGAAACTTCCAACCTTATTATTAAGCAGTGAAAGATTCCTCCTATCCTGGTAATAATTTATACCGACTTCAAAAGCCTTTTCAAATGCCTTTCGAAATTCGGGACCATTAGTAAAAAACGCCCAATAATCGACGTAATAACACTTCGAAAAGCCTATGAAAGGAGGGGAATCAAGGAATTCTTATAAATTAATGGTAAAGACAATCCTACGAATACTATAACGAAAGCCGTATCGAAAAAAGCCCTTAAAAGGTTTGTAAATAATAATAAGCTAATTATACGAATTGAGAACTACGTTAATAAGCCGCCCGGAAGGCCCGTATCACGTGACGGCGGACAAGAGTGTTTTGGAAAACTAAAAGATTACTAGGAGATTGATAATGGTAATCTAATCGAGTGACATGGTTAAAGGGGAGGCATACAAATGTTTATGGCGAAAGAACTTTTTGTCAGAGTTGATAAACTCGAACCTTGGGGCGACGAAGCAATTATGATCAAATTAGATTAATTTTATATGCAATTGGGTGAAATTCAGCATGAAAGTCAATTGGAATTAATAAAGGTTTGGCTAGTTAACGAGGAGGTAATTCAGAGGTAACTGGAAAAGACAGGTCAGCTATACTAGCGTACGCGTACAAACTAAAAAGCCGCTAGTGTTGGAATAGTATTCCATGTAGTTCAGTAGGCCAACTTTACTTATAATAAAGTTAGCCGTACTGCAAGTGTATTGCTTTGTAGAGATTTACCGCATTAGTTATAAGTCGAGTATAGTACTCTAAACTTCACTTTAGGGTACGGGACAAGCAAGTGGCTATACAAATTATAGTGCAGACCGGCTAGCGGTTTGGCAAACCTAGAAAAATACATCCACCACTTGACTAATGCAATACTACTGTTACTTTGAAGACCAATCGAATCGACAACGTTGCAACGTCTAAGGCCTACCAATACTAACCCATTATACGAATATGAAATGGATGAAAATCCTTAAAAAATCCAGGAAAAGAGCAAAGGTATCGTTGGAAACAATATCCCTCAACGCTCATATATGCATTCGCAATCTTACGCACAAGCTTAGATAAATTCATCAGACCCTTTTACTCAATATGGTTTTTTCAATGATACTAACCGTGAAAAATTGATTTATCTATACGCCGCAAGCCCTGAAGTCTATTAATTAATTGAGTAAAAGCCTTGATGTACCTTTTAACACCAAGAAGAGTATTACCAAGTCTCCCGCGGTGAGAACCCTCAACTCTATTTCCTCCAATCCCCTTAATACGTTCAATTTTAACAACCAAATAAAAAAAAAGAGCGGCGTTACGCGCGAGCCTATTGTGGGTACGATTACCGTATTTTCCCCTCTAAATTCAACCAAAGGTACCTATTTTTCCAACCAATACCACTTTCCCTAATATCAGTCGAAAAACCCGAAAGATCCCTACAACCAGTATATAACCCTTTACCCTCACCACGTTGTTATGGTAGATATAAATTACGCGGCAATTATTACGTTCGTTAAGATCTGGTGAGCAACGGAAAAGTATAACGGTAAGCCGTACTATCTTCTCGATATCAAGTTACGCCCATTTTTTAAATTCATCACCAAATAAGGGTTAAATTTCCTGAATTTTACTCGTTATTTCCCAGTGTCCTCACTAGCCAACATGAGTATTATTATATTCAATAATTAACTAATTGCTCCTTTTTCTAAAAAATTTACGATGGTTTTAAAAGTTACTTCGAATACAATATCAACGTCGCCCAATATTATATAAACTAAAACATGATCAAGCGATTTTACATATTACATTACAAAAAAGAATCGGAAAGCAAAAATTACCTCCTTAATCAGATGTTTAATATTCTAATACTTTACCAACAAGCAATAGGAAATAAGGGAGCTAGCGAAGACATACTATGCCAGTAGTTCCGGCAAGCTGTCACAAGCTACAAAAAATTCAAATACGGCTTACAATACTCTAAAGCTACTTATAAAGTTTTTTTTAGCTAATTTAATTCCTCGTTAACGACTGTAACGGTTCGGGTATTAAACTCGACTAGTATATACCCCTAATCTCCAAAGTTCAGAAACAAGGAAAAAAACCCTCCTATGCATACTACATCGACCAGAAATACAAAAAGCCTAGCCAATACAGTTAACGGAAAGCTCGGACCCGTAAACATAACCAAAAAACGTACGAAAAAGGGTATTCTTCTTCCTTAAAATCTTTAAACCACCTAAACAAATTTACTTCAAACGTTAAAAAAGTTAGATTTGTAGGAAATAAGGCTACTGGTTAATACGCTACACTATTGTCGAACGTAAATAGAAGTAAGTAATGTACTATATACAATTACCCTCTACTTCTAATTAGGATTACGTCCTACAGTTAGCAAACTTTATAAGGAGAGAGATTATGGATAAAAAAAATTAAATATAAGGTTATCGATTGGTCTTAAAATACTAATACCGATCCAAAAACAACATAACAACTCGCTAACCACGCCTTTTTATACCACTTAACAAATAGAAATTATAATCACCAATAAAATAATAAAGACACTAGTCCTATACATCTGTTTATCATTCAAGACCATTACGTGAAACACAGGTCTTTTAAGGTATCATGCCGGATACGAGAGCAATTCAGTACTTAACGGAAGGCTATTAGCAATATATCACGTTACGAAAAAATACTAATAATATTACGGAAATTAACCATATGGATACCAGTAAAGCTAAAGTTAACTTTAACCTTAGAAAAAAGCTCTTTTTACTGGGATCAACAACTATCACTACCGTTATTAACCCTATTATTTTACATATTTTGAAATTTCCTAATCCCTTTCTCTTTTATGTTAAAAACATAAAAAACCTCGGCGTCAATATTAAAGTTTAAACGAAATGACTGTTTCAAGTTAAAAGCGACAAAAGGTTTTTACTTAGCTTTAAATAGGAGCACCTATGATTTTACCATTAAGGGTTAAAGGTAATAATGTTAAATCTAACGGAGTTGAAATTTAGTCAATTACATCATAGGTTTAATCACCTGGCGATTAATAGGTTTTATAAGGGTTTAAAGGAGGCTAGTTACGAAAATGTGGATTTACTGACGATAAAGGCAATTAAACAACTTTACTACCACAACTAAACATACTTCCACACCCCTCTAAAGTTTAAATTCACGTTAAAGAAAAATTAAGACTTTGATTTGAAAGTTTTTATAAACGTGTTTTAGTTGGAAGACAAGCTGGTACTTTATGTCATAAACATGACCATAGCTTTTTACGGCGTCAAGTTCTTTCAATCCATTACGGCAAAGAAAACGTAAAATATATTACGTACTTTATAAATTAACACGTATTTTAGGATACCAGACGTGCTAATCCACGATGCTAGTACTAAATTTACCGCGATAAAGTTTTAAGCTAATGCTAAATTAATAGGGATCTAGTATAAATAGGTTTGTTGGAATAGCAGTCAAATGAAGTATAGTTTAGTCAACTTTACTTGCAGTAAAATTGATTGTACTTACTGAAAATTGACAGCAGTTTGTGGGATTGCACTGCAAGTGTGATATAGTAGGTGCCCACTTAAAAATGGGGCACAGGCCAAAGCGTTAAGCCATACAAATTAGTGTGCAGACCGGCTAGCGGTCTGCCAAACTTAGAACTTACACATCAATCAACAATATCAACGCAACACTAGTTACTTCGACCACAGTGATTCGATTCGACTACTTTGTAAAGATAATGGACTACCAACACTGATCAGTGCTTGTTAGGTTAAATACAGATTAACCAAGTAGAAAAAAAAACTGCTTTCTGGTTATTACACTTTATTTAGGCAAAGTAAAAGAAAGGTTTTTGGAAAGAGCCCCTATACGCTATGTAGTTGTTCGCGGTAGCAAGTAGGGAAAACTTATAGGCTGTGTAGTTGTTCACGGCAGTCTATAAGTAAGCAACGATATCGTTATTGAAAACACCAAGAAATCTTTATTAATTCTTTTTAAAAAACGTTGAGATTGACCGATAACAGTCTTAAAGATCACCAAGCCAGCAAGTTGGCAAACGGCTAAGTTAATACTATTGCGGCTGCTACTGCAGGTACTATTACTACAAATCGTAAAAACGATTAATTCCTACAACCTTTAACTTACACCAACTTTAATGGTAAACCTACGACCCATCATCTACTTTAATCCCCCCTCCTACGCTATTTTAATTATTAAGTTAGCTATCCGAAGCGAAAATATCAAGTCGCGCTAAAAAAGTCATGTCGCGCGAATCCAAGTTAAATCGCTAAGTTTATATGCCCCGAATCGTCAAGTCCCCACACATCAAAATCGCCAAGTCCTTACACCTCAAAATCGTCAAGTTTTTACGCCCCTAAATCGTTAAACCACCAAACCTTATACCTGTCAGAACGTCACGATAGTTTTAAAACGTACTAGAATCGATACCGTTACCAATCCCGTTAAAAATGGTAATTATTACCCTCAGCATTATCTTTGGAAAGCATTACGACGAAGAGCTCTAGTTTACCGAAGCCATTAAAGACTTAACCCTAAAGCACCTAACTAATATAATCGGCTAATTTATTTTCGATACAAATACTATTGGAATAAGCTGTAGACTTATGGCCCTAAACAACTTTTAAAAGTGGTTTTAAGATTGTAGTTTAAATATTTGAAAAAAGGTGGAAAAGTAGGTAAAGGTAAGATTAAGGATCAACCTATTAGCTCGAAGAGTAAAACTCCTTGAAAAGAAAGGAAAGGAAGATAATCTTGTTAACCTACTCCATAAATGCGTCACGGATAAATA
The DNA here is from genome assembly GCA_038502455.1 of Anisogramma anomala. Lineage (NCBI taxonomy): Eukaryota > Fungi > Ascomycota > Sordariomycetes > Diaporthales > Gnomoniaceae > Anisogramma > Anisogramma anomala. The sequence goes on from JASMMZ010000001.1 coordinate 36,976,192, forward strand.
CCCTCAATGAACCTTAGTAAAAGGCAAAGAGATTGCTAGCGATAGTAACCTTTAACGCCAACATACACGTTTGTAAGGACCTACCTAAACCCAAATAAGTAGATGTAAAGAATCGGTTAACCTATACCTTATAAACCCTTAAATCTACTATTCAATTAAACAGTAACCTTAACGGACCCCTTAACACTAAGAAGATTATCGCCAAGTTCTCCGCAACAGAAACCCTTAGGCCTATTTTCCCTAAGCTTTTTAACACGTCTAGTTTTAGTAGCCAAATTAGGGAAAGACCGGGTTTACGCGCAAGCCTACTATGAGTACGACTATTGGCCTTTTTCCTTCAAAGTCTGCTAGGGGTAACTATCCGGCCCACTAATATCAATAACCTTAGTTTTTTTCCTAGCCAAGAAATATAAAGGGTCCCTATAACTAGTATATCACCATTCCCCCTCGACGCGTTTCTATAAAGGATACGGACTATATAGTAATTACTACATTCGTTCAGATCTGGGGAGGAAAGGAAAAATATAACGGTAAGCTTTATAACCTCTTAGATGTCAAGTTACGCTCATTTTTCAATATCTATCGCTATATGAAAGTTAAATTACCAGGTTTTTACTCTCTGTTTCCTAGTATCTTTATCGGTCAAACCGAGGATTACTAACTCCTATACTTGACAAATTGTTCTTTATTCCGCGAAATTTACGATGGCCTAAAAGGATACTTCGAGAACGATGTCAATCTTGCCTAATATCATATCGACTAGAATATTATCAAGTGGTTTTACATATTGGATTGTAAGAAAGAGTTGGAAAGAAAAATGAACCTTTTTAATTAGATACTTCACAGGCTGATTCTTTGCCAATAAGTCATGGGAAATATAAGAGTTGGCCAAAAAACCTTACGCCAGCAGGTTTGGCAAGCAGTTACGGGCTACAAAGAGTTCGAATACACCCTATAATACCTTGATGTCACCTACGAAAGGTTTTTTGGCCAATTGCGTTTCTTGTTGGCGATCATAACTATTCGAGTTTCTGGATCGACTAGTACATACCCTTACACTCCGGAATTTAGTAACGAGGAAAAAAACCCTTTCCATTCGTATTACATTAATTCAAGGTACGAAAGGCCCGGATAATACTACTAACAAAAGGTCCAGACCTTTACCCATGGAAAAGTGTATGCGTTTCGTCAAAATCTTTAAGCCGGTCAAATAAGTTTAGCTCAAATACCAAGAGATATTAGATTTACGACAAATAGGGTTACTGGTTAACATGTTATACTGTTACCGAGCATAAATTAAAGCAAGTGATGTATTACACCTAATTCTCTTTTAATTTTAATTAGGATTACGTCGAGTAAGTAATATAGTTCAAGGGATATAGAAACCAAAAGAAGAAAAATAAGTTAAAGGCTATCAGCTAACATAAAGATACTGGTACTGGTACTAGCACTAACCTGGAGGAAACGTAATAACTAGTTGACCACGTCTTTTTATACCGCCTTACAGGTAAAAACCCCTATCGTCGACATAACGATAAAAGCTTTAACCCTATACATATCTTTATCATTTAAGATTGTTATGCGGAGTAAGTATTTCAGGGGATTATACCGGACACGAGGGTAACGAAATACTTAATAGAAGGCTATTTATAATATATAGCATTACGAAAGGATACTGATATTGTTATGAAACTTAACTACGAGGATGCTAATAAGATTAAGGTTAACTTTAACCTTGGAAAAACAGCAATTTTTACTGGGATTAATGACGGTGAAGATTATGGTTAGCCCTATTATTTTTTATATTTTGGAATCCCCTACTCCCTTGCTTCTTTACCAAAAAGGTAAAAAAAAACCTCAGCGTTAACGTCAATATTTAAACTAACGAACTAATACTAGTTAAAGCCGGTGAAAGGTTTTTACTTAACCTTAAGTAGGGGCCCCTCTAGTTTCATCTTTAAAGGCCAAATGTAATAATATTAAACTTGATGAAGGAGGAACTTCGTTAATTACATCATAGGTTTAACCACCCGATAACTAATAGGCTATACAAGGTTTTAAAGGTAATTGGATATAAAAATATGGACTTGCCAGTATTGGAGGTAGTTAAGCGCCTTTATTACCACTATCAAATACACTCTCAAACCCCTTTAAAATTTAAGTTTACGTTAAAAATATTAAAACTTTAATTCGAAAGTCTTCGTGGACGTGTTTTACCTAGATGGTAAGCTAGTATTATACGTTGTAAACTCTGTTACGGCTTTTCACGTCGCCAAGTTCCTTAAGATTATTATAGCAAAAAAAACGTAAAATATTTTATGTGCTTTGTAGATTGACACGTACTTTAGGCCACCAAACGTGATAATTTAAGATACCAGTATCAACTTTATTATGACGAAGTTTTAAGTTAATGTAAAGTTAATGGGAATTTAGTATAAATAAGCACCCATTAAAGTTTATTAGGGTATTATTAAGGTTAAAAGGGCATATACCCTTTTATAAAGAGCCTACGATATCCTTATACTAGAAATTGGAAGCTTTACAAGTTAAAAAGCACGACTTTAGATAGTGGTAAAAGGTTTTAACGATATTTTTATCCTTAATGCACTTGTACTAATTTTTTTGGTATTTAAAGCTTACCTACATATAATAGCTGAGTCGCTACCTTCGTTAAGTACTCAGAAACGTATTATGGCATATAGAAAAGCCTTAAAGGAGTTAAGGAAAAAATTGGCACGCTGCCAGATTAATGATACCTTTAGTAATAAACGTGCTTTTTCTCCTCCTTTAAAGCGAAGTCCTTACATGAAGCAAGCCAGACAAATGGGATATGCCGTATAAGATTTTAAATATTACTAACTTAAACGTGATGATTAAAACTATTAACGGCCCCATAACTTTTCGAGCTATATAAGTCAAGCTGTACCGAAAACCCCTCGGGCCCTTTAAGTCTAATAAAGATCCTAATGTAGATGACCCTCGAGTCGAGCGAATTAATCAACATAACCTTTCGAATTATATTATTAGCAAGCTAATAAAACGTCAGCGGTGGAGACGACTACCTAAAAAGAGGATATATATTTAAAATGAGGACGATGATAGGGAATATAGGCCTAATAAGGCATATATAACGACGTGAATATTTTAAAAGGAAAAGTTCAACGGAAAACTTACTCTTACGCGACGTGTTGAAGGTATTATCAATACATTTAATAAGCACTTTAAAAAAAGTAACTAAGTAAAAACCAACGGTCTCTAATTACGGGGAGTTATATAATTTGTGACGTTGACGTAATTTAAAGGCTGAGACGTTAATATCTTCAAGTCGAAAATAGTTTATAAGGTTACAGGTAAAACTATTGACCGGACGTACGAAAAATTACGGCTAATCGCCTAAGGATATGGTAATGAAGGTAAAGACTAAATCCTTACCTAATCGCTTATAATCCAAATGATCAACTAAAGTTTAATCGTTGCTATTACTACCAGTTTGACTGCTGGTATAAAAGGCTAATTCATACTTAATAGCCGGTATATTACGTAAGCGTACACGAAATCTGCCACTGATCTTCAGCAAATAATATTGTTGAAGTTGCCAAAAGAACTAATGGATAAGTTTCCGGCCGGTACAGTAATATATTGTATTAAGTACTTATATATGTTTACTAAGGTAGGCATTCACTGGTTTCTAACGTACGAAACGCACTTTAAAGATAAGATTAATATAAAGACTTTAACCTCTAACCCATACCTATTAATTATTGAGGGCAAAGACTTTGATATCGTAGATATATAAACTAACGATACCCTTTTCCTCGGCGATACTGGATTTATAGTGGTAAAATATCGTGCTATCGAAAAGTTAGGCCTTTAGAAATATAAACTAATTAAAACATTGGCTAAAGGAATACAACTTAACTTTAATAAATATTGAATCCGTATTTATAGTATTAAGACTAAAAACGGCACTTATATTAGCCTACGTCAAAAGGGGTAAGCTATAAACCTAACGATTATCGATAAAATCGACGAGGTAAAATCACAAAGGTATTTAAAGAAAAGGGCCCGCACGGTCTACATCTCTATGTTATATTAACTGGAAACATCGTTCGACCTTTCCATTACAATAAAAATATAAGACCTATAAGATGAAGATTTTAACATGTTAAATAAATGGATTTAATAGCAAATGGACCATATAAAGAGGGGAATTAATATAATTTTTGTGGATTTGACGAAGACTAAGTTAACAATTTTTTCGGACGAGTTATTTGCCAATAATACCAACCTTACATCGTAAATCGGTATTCTAATAATGCTTATCAACGAAAATATATCCAATGGGTTATTCACGATTACTGGAAACCTTGTGTATTAGATATATGTCAAGTATAAATGCGTAACCCGGAGTATACTAGCTTCGAAAGTTTACGGCATAATAATAGGATTTAACATCGGTATAGTAACCGATGACACATTAAAGATTACCATTAAATAGCTAGGACTACCTCCGATACCTATAGTGATGTAAACCAACTTTTGAAGCCTTCATAAATATTTATTAAAACTAGACACGACTAATGAAAAACACCTAGTAATAAATGTAATAAAGTTAAAGAAGGAATACGAAGCCTGGGAAATCGATAAATTCTGGTAAATTAATAGAAAAGAAAATTCTTCCGATGTTATAACTAAGGTTACCCCTAATGACGCTTTAGAAAGATTTGTGAATAACAATACGCTCATTATACAAATTAAGGGATACTTGGACCGCCTAGCACGTGACGTGGAGGAACAAGGTTACCCTGGCAAATTGGAAGACTACTAGAGCAATGATAGGGGTAGCTATAATGGCAATGATTTAAATTATTGGTAAAGGGTACGTAAGTGGTGGCGTACCTGATTTGTGCAGGTTTATAGTGAAATATCTGTGTTTGAGATTTGAGGAACGAAGATCTTGGAGGGGTAAAGTGAAAAGGCTAAAAGGGGTCGTAATTGTAGTTTATTTCAGTGCAGATGAATCGGAATTAATAGGGGTTGGGATTGTGAATTAAGAAGGGATTTCAGAAGTTGCCAACAATTGATGGCATACTACGCTGGCGTGTAGGCACAAAAATAAAAAGCCGCCAGTATTGGAATAGCATTTAAATGCAGTATAGTTAAGTTAACTTTACTTCCAATAAAGTTGATTGTACTTACTGAAAATTAACTGCAGATTGTGGGATTATACTGCAAGTGTAATGAAGTAAGTGTATACTTCAAAGTGGGGTATAGGCCAAAACGTTTAGCCATATAAATTAGTGTGCAGACCAGCTAGCGGTCTGCAAAACTTAAAACTTACACATCAATCAACAATATCAACGCAACACTAGTTACTTCGATCACAGTGATTCGAATCGACTACGTTGCAACGGTAAAAGCCTACCAACAAGGTTTCTATTATAGACTACTAAAGTAATAGTAAATTCGAAAAAGCTTATTCTCTTTTATGAAAGGCATACAATATCATTACCCTCAAAATCGGAAACTTCACAAATTCAAAGGTACGGCTTTAAATAGTAATAAAAGGCTTTAATAATACGGTTAACCCTAACGGTTTTATTTCAACTTTACTGGTATTTGGGGCTTAACCACGTATAAAGACTAAATCACTACCATCACCAAACGCCTAAAACCTTATTATAGCATATAACAAAACCTTAAAGGAACTAAAAAAGGAATCAGCATACTGCCATATAATTAACGCATTTAATACCAGGAAAAGACCGTGAACAATAAACGAGCTATCCATCCCTATTTAAAGTAAAGTTTTTAAGTGGCTAAAGACAAACAAATAGGATAGGCTATGTAAGATTTTAATTATTACTAACTTAAACATAGTAATTAAGACTATTAACGGTACTATCACTTTTCGAACTATATAGATCAAACCGTATAAAAGACTCCTTAAGTCTGATAAAAAACTTAACGTCGATAACCTCCGAGCCGAACGGATTAGCTAACAAAATCCTCTTGAGCTGATCGTTAATAAGCCGATAAAACGCCAACAGCGTAAAAAACCACCTAAAAGGAGGATATACACTAAAAAAAAGGACGGCGATAAGGACTATAATCCTGATAGAACGTATATAACGGTGTAAATATATTAAAAGGAAAGTTTCAACAGAAAACTTACCTTTAAACTACATATTGAAGGCATTATTTACACATTGACCAAGCCTTTAAAAAAATCAATTAGGTAGAAATTGATGGCCTCCTAATTCGAAGGATTATACCATTTATATCATTAATGTAATTCAAAAGCTAAACGTTATGATTTTCAAGTCAAAAATAGTTTACGAGGTTAAAGGCAAAACCACGAACCGATTATATAAAAAACCAAGACTAATTACTTGAATATATAATAATGAAAGTAAGAACTGAATCTTTACTTAATTACTTATAATTCAAAAAATTAACCAGATTTTAATATTTTCAATTATTATCAGTTGCACTATTAGCGTAAAAGGTTAGTTTACACTCATTAGCAGAGACATAATATAAGCGTATATATAGTTTACCAACAACCTTTAGTGGGTTGTATTGTTCAAACCGCCAAAAAAACTAAGGAATAAGTTTTCGGCCGGTATATTCATATATTACATTGAACCTTTTTACGAACTAATTGGAATGAACGTCTATAAGTTCCTAACGAAGCAAACGTATTTTGAAAAATGAACTTAATATAAAAACTTTAACGTTTAACCTATAACTATCAATTATGGAGGATAAGAACTTCGGCATTGTAAATATATAAATTAATGATACCCTTTTCCTTAAATAACACTGGATTTGCGGCGGCCAAACAACGTATTATCAAAAGATAAGGCTTTGAAAAGGATAATTCAATTGAAACGTTAACCAAAAGCACATAACTTTACTTTAATAGATCGTTAGTCCGCATCTATGATATTCAGGCTAAAAATAGCATTTATATTAAATTTTTGTTAAAAAAGGTAATCCACGAGCCTGAAGACTATCAACAAGGCCTACGGGGCAAAATTACAAAGATATCTGAAATAAAGGGCTCGTACAACCCATATTACCACGCTATACCAACAGATAGTATCGTACGATCTATCTATTACGACACAGGCAAAAAAATATAAAGCGAGGACTTGAACAAGTTAAATAAAATGATTCGGTAACAACTGGATTACTTTAGACGACTGATTAATATAATTTTGGTAAATCTAACGAATGCAAAGTTAATAATCTTTACAAACATATCATTACCTAATAATAGTAACTCTATATTGTAAATCGGGGGTCTTATAATATTCTTTCACGAGGAAAAGTTCAAAAGGAAATTTACAAATATCAGAAACATTATATACTAGATATACGTTGAGTATAAACGTATAACACGAAACGTACTATTATCGAAGGTTTACAGCATGATGGAAAATTTCAACATCAGTATAATAACTAACAGCACATTAAGGATTATTTGTTATGATCTGACCTACAATAGTAAGCCAAGTAGGTGCTAAATGGGGTTTACTATTGAGGTATAGAAGAAGACTAGAAGGGGCTACCATAGCCCCTCGTTCAGAACCTATGGGCATGGACAGTACCTAGCCCGTTAAGTGCCCTCATACGTACCGTATACGGACTGCGCCCAGTCTGCGATCGGACCGGGTTCGAACCAGATACTGTATATCCCGTTACGTATATGGTTATGTAACCTATAGACTCAATAGTCAATAGCCTAAGTTTATAAAACGCTTCCCTTTTTTTTAATGTTATAAAGACTACGGTATCTTGTTAGTTAAATGTAGGACGCGAGCCTCGCCCGCCTAGTACGCGGGCCAAGCGCGAACCGGATGCGGATCGGTAATGTAACTTTGAATGCGTCGTATAATATATCGGCCGATCTAACCCTAAGCCGTTGGCGTCGTATAACGCGCCCTTTAACTTACTATATAACGTATCATTCCTCTCGTCAGTACCGTATAACGTACCCTTTAACATGCTGTATAATATATCGTTTTTACCACTAGTATCGTATAAAGATCCACTTTACTGTGTTATATAACGTATAAACTTTACCGAATCCGATCCGTTAATGCTTATAAATACGGATTTTAACGTAACCCCTAAAATTTCCTTTTTTTCCCCTTTAATCTCACTAACCTCATTTCGATATTTCCTATTTTACCGTATCTTTTATAATAACCCTACTTTTATTTTTTATATTTTAACTGTTAATTACCTATTAACTCTTCGTAACCCTATAATTTTTCCTTCGTTTTTACAACTGATATCCATAGTAAAATTAATTTAAATTATACCGCTATAAACGCTTTCAATAAAAACGATTAGCCGCCGCATCAAGTATATTATCCTATTATATATAAATACGTTGTAGATAATTATTTCAATCTCCTTATATTATAAGAAACCTGTTTATCTTCGGCAATTACGAGTATAAAGGTGAATTCCCCCTTTTATAGGAGAAGGACGCTTATATGTTGTATATTAATCGCCTTTTTAATTACAGAGTTCCTCTTATTTATATCCGAATTTATCATACGTAAGGTTGTCATATAAATCGGAGGATTTATAATAAGGTAAGCTTAAAATTTAATCTTATAGGAAACCCGACCGCGAATTAACTCCTTTTCATAGTATATTTAAGGAATAAACTTATAGGCTCACTTGGTTTACGCGCTCTAGTAGGGTAATTCATTGCTGTTATTAAAAACGAAAACTGTATTTCATCCCCCGTTTATATAAAATAAAGAGATCGTTGTTAGGCCTTTATTGTTGAAACCTAGTCGATTCAAATTACTGTGGTAGAAGCAACAGGTGCTGCATTAATATTGATGATTGATGTGGGTAAGTTCTAAGTTTGGCAGACCGCTAACAGGTCTGCACACTTATTCATATGGCCAAACGCTTTGGCCTGTCCCTCACTTTGAAGTAAGCACCTACTACACTACACTTGCAGTACAGTCCCACAAACCGCAGCCAACTTCGCAGTCAGTACAATCAACTTTACTACAAGTAAAGTTGACTTGGCTGTACTTCATTTAACTGCTATTCCAACACTGGCGGCTTTTTATTTTGTGCTTATACACCAGAATGACCTGCTATAAATTAGTGACAACCTCTGAAATCCCTCCTTAATCCACAAGCCAGACCCCTGTTAATTCTGATTTCAAGGGCGTTATTAAGGTTGTTCTTGCTGTTAATCCACCGAAACTTATCGATTCCCCGGGCTTTGTATGCCTCCCTTAAAGTTATTACGTCGATTATTAACAGTTTTTTATTATTCATACCAAACTTCAATAAGTATTTGTAAAAGCATTGGAAGTTAATATATACTACTACAGGTATTAGTAACAGTTCCTGCTATTTAGTGATAATCCTTAATATATCGTTAGTTATCATACCGATATCAAATCATATCATGTTACCGCAAACATTCGAAGCTAATATACTTTAAATTATACGTTTATATTTAAAAAATATCTAATACATTAGGTTTTCGGTAATTATAAATTTCTCCTTAAACTTCTTCTCGTTAACTAATGTTATCAAAAAGCCGATTTATGGTATAAGGTTAGTATTATTAACAAATAACTCGTTCTTAAAAATCATTAGCTTCGTCTTCGTCAAATCCATAAAAACCATATTAATTCCCTGTTCTTCATTATCGATTTTTTACTAAATCCGTTTATTTAACTTGTCAAAATCTTCGTCCTATAGTTCTTATATCTATACTATAATACAAAAGCAGTACGATATTTTCAGTTAATATAACGTAACAATATAAACCGTATGGACCCTTTACTAGAAATATCTTCATAATATTATCTCGTAGATCTTATTGATAATCGTTAGGTTTATAAATTATCTATTTTAACGTAGGTAAATATAAGTGCCCTTTTCAGCCTTAAAATTTTAAATACGGAGTAATGATTTATTAAAATTAAGTTATATACCCTCGGTTAACGTTTAGATCAGCTTACACTTTTAAAGTCCTTAACTTTCAATAACACGTTATTTCGCTGCCATATACCTAATATCGCTAAGGAAAAAGGTATCATATATTTACATACTTATGATACTAAAGGTTTTACCCTTCATAATTAACAAATACGGATTAAGGGTTAAAATGTTTATACTGAAACTATTTTTAAAATACGCCTAATACGCCTAATATATTAAAAACTAGTAAACGCCTGCCTCGGGCAATCCGTATAGAGATTTGATATAATGTATTATAATAGCAAACAGAAATTTATCACTTAGTTTTTTGAACAACTTTAAAAATACAATCCGTTAAAAACCGGTAACAAACTGCGAATACGCTTATATAATATCCTGGAAATTAAATTTAAATTAACCACTTACGTCTACAGTTAAACTAATAATAATAACGATGTGTTATAGGCTAGTGCCTGGCTAGAATTACCAGGGATCTAACCTTGGTAGTTCTACACACTCCTACGATGCTCTGGAGAAGGGAGGAATCTGCATAGCGACACGCTTCCATACGTTATATGACCGGGGGGGTTATATCATCTTATATTTAGCTGCTCCTTAGCAAGGAATTTTCTTTTCCTTTTTTATAGAGGTTTATAGACAAAATCCGACCACCTTAAGCGATAGCTTCGATTTTAGTCCCTTTATATATAAACCTCGATCTTTTTTTTCCGACGGTGTTTTAATTACTTATTAGCGGCTATAGCTTAGGGCTATATCTTTATACTCCGACGTACAAAATCTAAATCCCCAGGTTCTAAAGCAATTTTTCAACGCGCGCGTTCAGGAGAAACTTTAAATCGCTTTAATGACTCGATAAGACTATCTTACGGCTTAATACAAACGTTTTACCGACATCTTACGTACGGAATTTATCAAGAGGAACAAAATCCCTCGGAAATACTTTTTATATTTAAAATAATGAAGCACCAACGTACTAAACGATTTAACGAATATAATCCAATAACTTGAGGTTCTTGACATGTTCATATCCTCGGGATAACTTCCTTCTTAAATGGTTTCCATTACGTATACTACAAACGACGTTACCGTTATACCATTCCTTATGAAAAACCGCGCCAATTTCCCAAAAGACGAAGACTTAAATTCTTTTGACTCTAATTACGATATTAACGTCCCTTTCAACGGGTGTTAACGACCTAAACGTAAACCTTTTCATTCGCTGGTTAAGGTTTCTAGTATTAAGTTACGATTTTTCATATTGAAGATTACGATAATACGTAAATTACGTCGAAACTAAAAGTTTATTAGTATTGAAAAAGATGATTTTTACGTTGTTTTTGATAGTGAAAAGGTTCCATAAAAACGGGTATAAAAGTTATTATATCCGCGAAAACGAAGGCGGTATTAATTACTCCAACGCTTTTATAACTATGTTTTACGCTTATTACTAACACATTAACGCAATTGAAAAAAATATTATTCGGTTTATAAATATAAAATAAAAAGCTGGTAAATAATTTTACGTTTTTTTTAACGTTTAGGAGACTTTACTCGCGAAAGCTGGAGGTATAACCTGGAAATCCGCAGCTAAGTTTTCCGTTTTTTTTAAAAAACTATTAATAATATACTTGTTGACACGTTATTCCCCTTCGATATACCGGCAGATTACAACGAATAGGTTACCCACGCCCAAATTATCGATGGACACCTTTATAATCTCTGTACTTGGTATGGCGATACTAATATTATTGTTATTAAAAACGCCTCCCATAGTAGGAATATCGGTAGCGACGCGTCCGTTCGGAATATTCAGGGCGATGTTATTATAACTAGCGTAAAAGCCTTCCGAACCGCTTCTAAACGGCGCGCCGCTTGGGTTAACCACTTAAAACTCTCCCGCCATAAAATCCTCGGGTTTTGTTTACGTTACAACGCGAACGGTTACCGTATCCGTACCTACCTGTGGGACTCGACGTAACATTCGAACGACTTTAACGTTAAAGCCGTTATAAAAATCCATTGTACTTCAGCCGAAATTTTATTGACCTCAAAAAGGGAAAAACATAAATTTTATATATAATCGTATACAGGAATTAACAAAACTTTAATTCAACTCGGTAACCAAGTCCTAACTTTTGAATAGCTTCCTATTCATAATAAATTTACGTTACGATTCTATTCGTTTTATTTACCTTTTGGTAAATATCGGTTATAAATGCTATAATATTAAGAATAAATAACTTACCGATAGCTTAAAGATACCGCGTTTTCTTATTTTTCTAAGATGACTCCAAGAAGCCATGTATCACATACCCGACTTTCCCCCAAGACTTATTTTCTTTATAACTTTTTCAGATATTAACCGCGATAAATACCTCCACCGAATATAAGTCTATATCTTACCTTCCGTATAATATAATGTTATTTCAAGTAAACTTTAGATAAAGTATTAGCAGATAACCTACGACACTTTAAAATATATATTACTTTTGAAATGAGCCGGTAACTATCGCGTTTAAGAGCGGGGATTCGCGTCCGTTTAGAAAATTCCGAAAGGTGTTAGCCCCGCTACATTTTACGCTATCTTACGAAAAGCCCGTAGAAATTGAACCGCTACTACGTAGCTCGACGCCGTTCCCCTAGAAGATATTTAAATAATGTATTCACCCTAAAATCACTTATCTTCGTTTACAAAAAACTTTCCGCCGACCTTAAAAGAATCGCCCCCTTATTCGATAAAGCTCTTAATGACAAATTACCCCCTTATCGCTTCGAAATGGATTACGAAATCGTCATTCGTACCGATAACTAAGGTTAACCTTTAAAGGTCCTATAGGTTTTTTTATACGGAATATCGCGTAAGGAGCTTTTTATATTACGTAAGACATTAACCAAGTTACTCGACTAAGGTTATATTCGAACGAACAGCTCTTTAAAGGGTATCTTAGTAATTTTCGTTTAAAAAACTAAAAAAGGGTTCAATTTTTACATCGTTTACCGCCGGCTAAATGTTATTACGAAGGTGGATTGTTACCCGCTTCCTTTTATTAAAAAAAGGTCACGAACATTTTAAAAGTTAATTAATTTGCCAAGTTAAATATTAAAACCGATTTTTAAAAGATTTGTATGACGGAGGGAAACGAATGGAAAAAACATATTTCGTATACATTTCGGATTTTTCGAAGAACTTATCACTCCTCTCGATCTTTTTAGCATTCCCGCTACCTTTTAACGGTATATTAATAATATTCTACGTCTTTTATTCGATATTTTTCATTCTGTTTACTTAGAGAATATTCTCATTTACTTTAACAATACGTTCGATAATGATACAATAAAGATGAAATAAATACTTGGTGTTTTAAACGCTGCGAAACTTAATTTGAACATTTCCAAATACGAGTTCAGCGTTTTAAAAACCAAATACCTAGGATTAGTTATCTAAATTGGCGTCAACATATGTATAAACCTAGAAAAGCTACGTTTTACCCGGGAATAAGCGGCTTTTACGTGGGTTTTAAGAGTACAAGGCTTTTTTAATTTCGTAAATGTTTACCGGTATTTTATTTACAACTACTCGATAATTAATTTAATACTTCGATTAACCCGTAAAGATACCTTATTTTGTTAGGAATTTTAAAAAGAAGCTATTTTTAAACGGTTTAAGTTTAATTTTTTTCCGAACCTATACTCGTCTAATAGGATCCTAACCGCGATACCTTTTTAAAAGTCGAATATTATAATTAGGCTTTAAAAAGCTATCTTTTCCAATGCGACGATCACGGTAATCTACGCCCAATAGTGTATTACTCCTGTCACCTATCCCCCGTTAAATATAACTAAGAAATTAACGATAAGGAGCTATTCGAAATTATGAATTGTTTAAAAGTATAGAATACGAAGCTTCGAGGAACGGTACGCCCGTTTACGATTTTAATAAACCATAAGAACTTGAAGTACTTTATAACTATATAACGGCTTTCCAGACGACAAGTTCGCTAGTTTAAACGCTTTTCATAATTCAGTTTTCAATTAGTATATAATAAAGCAGCAAATTCTACGTTATCTAATAAGTTAGTATGACGAAACCAAGATATTTCAAAAGAATTTTCCGATTAATATTACTTAAGCCGACAACTTTAATTAATACGTCCTGAATAGTTCACTCCCGAACCGCTCTCGCGTACGTATATCTCCCGATTAACCGTCGCTGTCAAATCTATCCCGAAAAGCCGTAAACTTTTTACTAACATTGACCTTTAAAATTATTAGGATACCGTTATTATACGCGATATTACTTATCCCCGACTAATAAACGCGATACGTATAAGCGACCTACATTTCCTAATGGATATCTGTGCCAACGACGACCGTATGTTAAAGGTTTCGATTCGGGAATATTTAAAAAAGACGATAGACTTTTACGGTTTCGTAACCGTATTTATGTACCTATTTACAAGCCTCTTATTACCGCGCTAATTTAAGCTACTCATAATTCTCTTTTTACTACCTACCTAAACTACGGCATTACCATTATTATTTTTAAAACGTACTTTTAACCCGGCTTATATCGCGTGGTTCGTCGTTTTTACCGTAACTACGACGTTCATAAGCATATAACCTATTGGAAACACCGTCGTAAAAGACTTTTTAAATATCTTCCGATTTCCAAACGGCTTTAAAGCAAACTTTCTATCGATTTTATGGGTTTTCGCATACGCTTATTAACGACCGGAGTTCAAATTGAACCGGTGGATTTTAAAAACGACTTTACAACCTAACTAGAGTGAAATAACGTTTAAAAATTAACTTTTATCTAGAAAGTAACGGCGTAACCGAATGCGTAAATTGAAAAGTCCTAACGTATTTACGTTTTTTTGTAGTTTATATGTAACTCGATTGAAATCGTATATTATCCGGTTATTAATTAGCGTTAAATAATAAAGATATGACTTCTATTAATATCAACCCGTTTTTTATAACCCACGGTTATTACATCGATTTTATATAACAAGTATAAAGTTTTTTTGTCCCAACTATGACATTATGTGCAAAGGCTAAAAATTTGTTTAACGAATCCATGAAGCTACGAAATTCGCGTAAACCGTAATGGAGATTATGTAAAATTGTATAAAGTAAACCGTTAATAAAAGATGCTTCCCTTTAAAACGTTTTCTAATCGGCGACGACATTTGGATTTTTCTTAAAAACTATAAGCTAAACGGATTATTAGAAAGTTAAATTGGCTTCACAATAAATACCGAGTAACTCGTATACTCGACCCCCTTATTGTTACACTCTATATACAGGACGGGAATTATTCCCGATTTTATATAAATTAATTCGTATAAGCCGCTGTGAACACGTTTCTAAACTAACAAATTAGAAACATTTAACCCTAAGCTATAAACGTTATAAGCAACAACGGCGAAATAAAACTAAAATACCAAATCGAAAGTATATTACGGGCCTGTAATAAACCCTAAGTCGGACGTACCCGACTTTATAATTAATTGAAACGACAGGTTTTGATGAAATTGGTAGGTTATATATACCTAACGTGAAAGTCGCTTTTAAACTTATCTAATAATGTGACACTTAATACCTTCAAATCGCGTTATAGATTAACTAAATATAATGATAGGCCTTTACGCCTAACCCGTAAACGGCCTGATATTTGTACTTTACTCTACAAAAAAGAATAACATATAAGCCGCTAAAGAATGGGTAAAAAATAAACGTATTAATATTAATATAAGACGAAAACCAAACGACGACAACCAAACCTATTGGAATATATCCTCGAACTCCTAGTCTAATTCCTTACCTAACAGTTTCTTATCCATCTCGACCAGCTAGCTTAATTTGAAATTCATACGACTCAACTTATCATTAATACGGTTCGAAACCTTAATAAACTTCTATATCGCTTTGAAAAACGCTCCAAAGCTGCTCGTTAACCATGTCCTCCACGTTTTTACCTTATTACGAAAATTTTACTTCAATATTACGCTCCTTATTCATTATCTGTACAACCCATAGGCTCCTAAAGCGTACGAGAGTGGCGGGGACAAAACCCGCCCCGTTTCGGGTGTCGACCTTACGTTACATAACACGAAGTACCTTTATTGTCTTTTTTTACGACTATCACCTAGGTTTACACACTTTTTAGCCGCTCGTTAATATTTATAAAACGGCTTATAGAAACTTATATCTACTTCGGATCTAAAAGTCAAACGCTAAGCACGATTTAAACAATTTCTTTACAGCCTTATTTATATAAGGATTTCGGGTTAATGATGTATAAAAATAGCCAAAGTTACGGCCTATAACCCCGACGAAATAAAAAAGATACCAAACGTTAGTATTTAATCGTTTATCAATAGCTCCCTCGTAGCTATCGGAATAACTTAACCTCGGTCTTTTGGCAAAATTTCCTAAGGTTATACGTTATTTTATAAATACATTCGAAACATGTTTACTCCCGCGTCTTATTGAGATGTATATCAATGGCCCATAGGACAGGAAACTTTATACTTATTAACAAGAACTAAGCAACTTCAAAATATATAACTTATATTTTTAATTACCTTATCCACCTTAACAACAAGTTGAAAATTTATCGTTAAACTAAAACGAACGTAAAATGAAGTTGGATATTGTAATTTTGATAGCGGAAAAGACTACAATGTCAGTACTATACTAAAGGCAAAAGGTACTAATACTACATGGTATCAATACTATATAGAATGTTAAAGGTTAAAGGGGGAGGAAAGCTTTTCTTTTAAAACTAGAATTTAGGGATTATTTATAGGGGAGGATCTAGGGCACCTTTCTTGTAACGTTCGGCTTCAAACGGCCCAATACTTTTCACATAGCACCACGACGTTCTAAAAGACGCGTTTACCCTCCTTTATACTTGCCACAACGCACGAAACAAAAGAAAAAAAAAGAAAAAAAAAAGGGGGGGTGGGTCTTTAGAGGTAATATTACAGGCTAGTGCCTGGCTAGCATTACCAGAGATCTAATCCTGGTAGTTGTACACGCTCTTTCGATGCTCTAGAGAAGGGAGGAAGCCGTATAGGGACACGCTCCTACATGTCACGTGACCGGGGGGGTTATACCATCCTAGCTCTAGCCGTTTCCTAGTAGGAACTTCTCTTTCTCTTCTTCATCGAGGTTTATAGACAAAATCCGACCACTTTGAGCGATAGCTCCAGTATTAGTCTCTTTACACGATGATTAAACGTTAGCTGATTTCCTGGATTATAAGTAATTGAATAGGGATCAAATTTTTACCTTTATTATCATATTCTTAAGCAATTAGCCGAAATTTTTCGTACGGCCCATCCTTAATTTAACCTTTCAACTCGTAAAATATTTTGGACTTAAAAAAATTGACGTCTTAATCTTCGAATTACGTTAACGGCACAAATTATACAACCCTCTATAAGAAAACGCCTTTAATTTCCACTTAATCACTTTCTTCGAACGGCTTACCTAATATATTAATAATACCTTCAATACGCAATTTAAAGGTAATTTCTCCGTTAGACTTTTCTTTTTAAAACACCCACGCCATTATATACACCCTTTTGGTCTTATAGTCCCTATTATCGTACTTCTCTTTAATATGTATCCTCCTTTTAGGTGGTCGTTCACACCGTTGACGTTCTATTGGCTTGTTAATAATCGGCTTCAGAGGGTTATATTAATTGATTCTCTTGATTTAGGGGTCATAAACGTTAGAATATTTTTCAAACTTCAAAGGCCCGAGGGGCTTTCAGTGCGGTTTAACCCATATAACTCGGAAAAACATAGGGCTGTTAACAGTTTTAACTAACACGTTTAAATTAGTAATATTAAAAATTTTATACGGTTCATCACATTTACCTAACTCGCGTCACGTAAAGACTTTACTTTATAGGGGAAGTGACAATACGTTTATCATTAAAGGTCCGTTCCTAATATTAAGGGTATTGTTCACCTAACAGCGTACCGATTCCTTTCTCATCTTTTTCAAAGTTTTACTATATGTTATAACACGTTTTTAAGTGCTGAACGTCGGTTGCTATTCAACTGTTATACTTAAGTAAGCTCCAAATACCAGTGAAATTGATATAAGTTTCTTAAGACTAACAATATCATTAAAACTTTTTACCGCTATATGAAGTTATGTTTCTTAATTTTTAAAGCTTTAGATTTATAATATAAAGATATTGTAAGCTCTTTGTAAAAGGGAGTATGCGCTTTAGAATTTACCAATGCCCTAATAAACTTTAACTGGGACTTATTTACATTAAATCCCCATTAACTTTACATTAACTTAAAACTTTATCGAAATAAAGATGTTGTCAGTTTCGTAAATTAATACTTATAGTAGCCTAAAGTACGTATTAATTTACAAAATACGTAATGCCTTTTATATTTCTTTTACCGTAATTATTTTAAGGAATTTGACGCTATTCAAAGCCGTAAAGGTGTCCATAACTTGTAATACTAGCTTATTGTCTAAGTAAAACACGTTTACGAAAACTCTAAGTTAAAGTCTTAGTTTTCTTTTAACGAAAACTTAAACTTTAAAGTTAGCTTAAAAGTGTATTTAATAGTGATGGTAAAGCCGTTTAACTGCTTTCAACGCCGGAAAATCCATATTTTCGTGGCTAGTTTCCTTTAAAACCTTGTAAAGCCTGTTAATTATTGATTGGTTAAACCTACGATATAATTAACGAAGTTCTGCCTTTTTTAGGTTTAATACAACTATATTCAGCCCTTAAAAGTAAAACCGAAAATGTTTCTACTTAAGGCTAAATAAAAACCTTTTACTGGCTTGAACTTATATTAGTTTGTTAATTTAAATATTAATATTAACGCCGAGGTTTTTCATATCTTTCAGGTAAAGAAGAAAGGGGGTAGGGGATTCCGAAATTTGGAAAACAATAAGGTTAATAATAGTCTTAACCATCGTCAATATTAGTAAAGATAACTTTTTTCAGAATCTAAAACTTATATTAGCTTTACTAGCATCCATAGAGTTAAGTTCTGTAATAATATTAATTTCTTTTCACAACGCGATATATTACGAATAACCTTTTATTAAGTACCATATTGCCCCCATATCCGGCATAATCCCAAAAAAAACTTATTTTACGTAACGGTTTCGAATGGTAAAAAGGTGTATAGAGTTAAGGTCTTTATCGTTATGTTAGCGGTAAGGATTTTCACCTATAAAGCAGTATAAACAGGTGTGGTCGGCTAATCATTACGTTTCTTCCGAGTTAATACCAGTGCCAGTACCAATATATTCGTGCCAGTTAATGGCTTGGCTTATTTTCCTCCTCTTTATTTTTAACTCTTTCAAATTATATAACTTGTTCGCTATAATTACAATTAAAAGTAAAAAGGAATTACCTGTGATACATCACCTGCTTTGCTTCACGTTCGGAGGCAATATAACGTATTAACTAAAAGCCTTACTTGTCGCAAATCAAACATATTTTTACGTTTAATGCAAACTTATTTAGCCGGCTTAAATACCTTAAGGAAAAGGAATAACCTTTTCTGTAATTAGGAGTCCAGACTTTCCGCTAACCGTACTAGCCAGACTTTTCATACCGTCGATTAATGTAGTACGAATAAGGAGGGTTCTTTTCTTCGTTACTGAATCCCGGAGCTTGAGGGTATATACCAGTCGAGCCGGAAACTCGAGCAGTTACAGTCGCCAACGAAAAAAGCAGTTGGCTAAAAAAAACTTTCGCAGGTGGTATCGCGGTATTGGAAGGCGTATTAAAACTCTTTATAGCCCGTAACGATTTTCCTTACCTATTAGCGTAAGGTACCTTAGATAGCTTTTACGTTCTCCATTACTTGTTGGTAAAATATCAGCCTATTAAGAATCTGATTAAAAAGATACATTTTGCTTTCCGAATCATTCTTGTAATCTAGTATATAAGACCATTTGATAATGTTTTAGTCGGTGTAATACAAGGCAGGATTAATATATTATTCGAAATGATCCTTTAAGCTATTATAGATTTCACGGAAAGAGGCACAATTTGACAGGTACCGGAAGTAGTAATCCTCGGCTTGGCCAGTAAGAATACTTGGAAATAGCGGGTGAAAACCTATCAATTTAACCCTTATTTGGCGGGAAATGTTAAAAAATAAGCGTAATTTAACGTCGAAAAGGTTATACAGCTTACCTTCATACTTCTCCTTTCCTTTCTAGGTTTGAATAAACGTGTTAATTTCCGTGCAGTCTTTATCTACCATAGAAACGCGTTGAGAGAGAGGGGTAATGTATTAGTTGTATGGATCTTTTATATCTTTTAGCTAAGAAAAAGACTAAATTTATTATTGGTACTGGTAGGACGGATAGTTACCTTTAGCTGAGTTTAGAAAACAAAAGCCAGTAGTTATGTCCATAGTAGGCTCGAGCGTAAAGCCGGTTCTTCCTTGATTTGGCTACTGAAACTGAATGTGTTGAAAAGTTTAGGGGGAGTAGCTTTAAGGGTTTTCATCGCGGGGGACTTGGTAATATTCCTCTTAGTGTTAAGGGGTCCACAGAGGTTCCTATTTAATTAACTAATGAAAAACGTTAACGTCAATACCTTTGGCTGCGTGGGCGGCCGCTGTTTCATATGCCCTATCGCCGTTAATAGCGTATTCTGCGTTGTTACGTATGGGTGTTAAATTGCCTAGAAAGTTAATAAGTTCCTTATCGCCAGTGTATTAAAAGGCTTAACTTAGCTAAAAATAAAAGGGAGGTCTCCTCAATCACATGTAAAGGCGTTAAGATTCTTTAATAACGCCCTTTCCTTTAAGTCACTGATTTTAAAAGCATTTCTCAAGCTAAGTCAACTTGAAAGGTATTTTCGCTTACCCAATAACGTTTCCTTTAGGTACAAAAATTCCTCGACTTTAAAGTTTAACCTTTAATTTAGATTTAACGGCTTTTTGAGTTTCCTTTCATATATCAATTATCTAGTCGTCTAAAAATTCATGGAATCTATAAAATACGTTTTTCAGGTCTCTATCCTTATCGGGTTTTAAGATAAAACAACAACGAAGTTGGTTAAATATTCTTCAATTAAGCCTTGGTCGACTTCGTCTTCCCAAAAGTCTTGGTTATATTGCTTGGCGAAAGCTGTTCCGAGGTTTTTAATTGCTTCTTTCCAGGCAAAGCCGGTAATAATCTAAAAGTGAAGACTTGTGGTAGCTATTTTAATGTTTTAGCTTATGTAAAACGTGTAAAGCGTATAAGACGAGGGATTTGGTAATCTTAGATGTAAAGATTTGGTATTTTCAGCGTTAAATCGTATATGAACTTAGCGATTCGGCGTAAAGTCGCGTAACGTAGCTTTCTCGGTGTAACTTAGTGTTTTCTCTCAAAGCAATGATCTTAACGATTAAATTAGTGTGGGGGAAGTGAAAAAAGTAAAGTTAGGGCAAAAGTCTTGGTGTAAAGGGTAATGTCAGAGGTTGTTTGTTGTTATAAGTTATTTAATGTGGGGCTTTAGTCGTTTTTCTTACAGTAGTAGCACTCGTAGTAGTACTAACTTAACCATTTGTCTACTTGCCGAACTTTAAGACTTTTGATAATCAATTTCAACGTCTTTAAAAAGAGTCAATAAAGATTCATTAGTGTTTTTCAATAATGATACCGTCGCCTACTTTCAGATTGCTGTTGCGGACTGGCGTAATCCAAAAGTCTTCCCTGTTTTCCTACCATTGTGGACTGACGAAGTACTAATGAAGGTATTTTGCAAGAATATTTCCTCTACTCTAGCGATAACGCAGAGAGTAACAACTGGAAAGTAGCTTATTTTTCTATTTAGTTAATCTATACTTAATCTAATAAGCATTAATCAGTGTTGGTAAGCCTTTATCGTTTCAACGAAGTTGACTCGAGTCACTATAGGTAAAGTAACTTGTGCTGCGTTAATATTGTTGATTAATGTGGGTAAGTTCTAGGTTTGGCAGACCGCTAGCCGGTTTGCATACTAATTTGTATGGTCAAACGCTTTAGCCTGTGCCCCACTTTGAAGTGGGCACCTATTGCATTGCACTTGCAGTGCAGTCCCACAAAGTGCAACCAATTTTGCAGTCAGTACAATCAACTTTACTGCAAATAAAGTTGACTTAGCTGTACTGCATTTGACTGCTATTTCAACAGAGATATCTTGAGTAACCGACCTATTTTTACCCCCGTATTTTTCGAATTAATTAACCAGTATACTCGATTTCGAAATATTACGCGAATCTATGGAATCTCTACCGTTCCGGTAATAAAAGGTATTACCTCTTTAGTTATACGTCTCCGTTGCCCTCTCCTCCTGAGTTTTCCATCCCCTAAAAATCCCCTATCGCCTTTCATAGTTTCTCCTATTTACTATAATAAAACTCCCATAGCCAATCTTACGTTAAAATATAATATTTTACGCCGGATTTTTTTTAATACCCGCCGTATACCCTTTCGTAAATTTGACCGAAGTGGTTTAAATAATAACGGCACGTAAATTATATATTCCATAACTAATATAGGCTACGGCTTATAAAGCGTAACAAACGATGTTTAAATCGTGATCGTACGAACCCCATTTTTTCCCGTATTCCAATTACTAACCTTAGCTAAAAGCGAGTAAATCGTGCCGACCGCAGATAAACGAAGGATTATATACGGGTCTACCGCATAGCTCGAGTATTATTTAATATATTACAATTCCTAATAACCTGCCTAAAAGGTTGCTTTTCCCGCCACGCCTTTCGTTAACCGTTATCGTCGGCCTCATTTAAAATTCTTCCTGCCTTACGTTACTCGCTATTATCAGCGTTATCTCGCGCCCGCCCTGCTACTCGTTAGCCCCTATCATTGACGTTAACCAATATATACCCCACCCTATACCGTCCACCCTTACAGGCTTTCCCTAGTATTAGAAACTAATTATAATAAGGCATCGAAAGTTAATAGCGTTATTACTCGTGTGACTTAAATAAAGATAGTTATAATAAGAATTAAAACTTTAATAGATCTTAGTAATAATTACCTTGTAGTCGGATATTAATTGGAAAAAGTTGGGTAATATATACTTGGCCCTAATTTTAGTATTATACTATATTTTTAATGGGCTTTTTCCTTTTTTTACAAATATTATATTATTTTCGAGATAAAGAAGATTCGTCCTAAATAGGTTTTTCAGTATATATTCGACGCTAACATCGAAACACCGCGTTATTATAAACTTAAACGTCCCACCAGTTAGCTTCTAATTTATTTAGGGCTATAATATACTGATAAATTTCTAGTAATTTTGACTCAGACTTATTATAACCCTTTTACTTAATAAATATAAAGCGAATTCTACCCCGCCCCGATCTTACCGCGAAATATTTTTAAATTCCAAATTCCTCGTATATACCTTCTTTATATCATTAACGACGAAAATTAGTCCCGGGCGAATGTTGGATAAGACTTACTAGGGAAAAGGGTTTGTAATCGCTCGCTTGAAAAAGTTTACGTAAAATATAAAATATTTACTATAAATGTTTAAAACGACATTTAATAGCTTCGAAATATTGCCGACCTAATATTAATTATAAAATTGATTAAGCTTTTTACTTGGACCGTTAATTTCAATATTTTTTAAATAAAACCAAGCCGAATCACCTACTTTACAACGTTCCACCGGAAGTTTTCAACGGTTACTTAATATATGTATTTATTACTAAATATATATCATCGCCGCCTAAGAAAAACCTATGCTTTTACGTAAATATATCAAAAAAGTAACGGCTCGCTCCATTGGATTAGTTAACAACTTAGTATCCCTATTTATTTTAAAAATAAGAGATATTTCGAACCTATTAATTGAAAGGTTTAGGTTAAATATAGTAACTGTCGACTTCCGGTTATTTAATACAAACTAATAAACGGGTAAATACAATTCATAATTACATTCCAAAACGATAACAATAATTCGTAAATATTTTGAAACTTCCCAATTTGTATATTCGATATCGTTATCAATTTATAATTCGTATAAAGTTTACAAAAGTTGATTCATTTTCACTAAATAATATAAGGTCGTTTAAAATATGCCCACCCAATTTAAATTGCGGTTACTAATAATAAAAGCCAGAAATCCCTAAAATGTCCACTATATATCCCAGAAACACTCCATACATGTATCAGTAATTAAAAACCATATAACTAAAAATTAGATAAACTTAAATAGGCGGTCCATAAAGCCTAACAAATATTAAGGGCCGTTATCGGTAACTGGCAGGTCGACTATAAAGTTGATGGAAATATATACCTAATACTAATCTAAAATAGGGAGAGGTTAAAAAAAGCTTTATTGTAAATTACAACGAGGTTTAGTATTATTATAATACATATATATTCGATACGAATGGCGAATATCTACTATCATTCTCTTTTAATAGAATTCCCGTTAAAAGATTCGAAATGAAACATTTTTATCCAAATTACCTTTAATAGACGAATTATAGATTCATCATAAGATGTTCGACGTTAATAGTTTTCAATTTGGCAACTATAATCGGTTACGGTAACGTAATGTACCCCATGGATTAATCCCACAATTCTAAATTTTTACCAATTATTTTACCTTAGCCGGGAAACGATTAATGCCCTCAGAAACCGTTAATAAATGAACCTGGTATAACTGATTAATCGGCACTCCTTAATCCTATAATTATGCGAAGGTACCTAGCCTAAAAATAAGGTAATCATTTAATATTAAAGAAATTAATAGGTTCAATACGGGCTGTGCCTGAAGTAATCTTATTAATACCGGCGTCTTAATATCCCCTAACGTTGTCCCGGTCGGCGACTTGGGCGCGGGTTGGGTCCGGTGTGATTACGTTAACATCGATATTTTGAAATTCTCCGTCTTTCCTTTGAGGTATAAATTATCGCGATGAAGTAATTCAACATTCGTTTTAACAAATTTATTTGTATAACCTATTACAATATACGTTCCCAAAATGTATAAGTGTATTATTACTACGTTGAATACAGTAATAAAAATAGGTTAAAGACTTAGGTGCGGCGCTCCATAATTTTTGGTTTATCCTATAATTTACGGGATAATATATTCGGGCGGGAACCTTAATTTATAGTCCGTTATAGTAAATATTATTAAAATAACAAAAGGACTTCAGCTTATTTAGCCTAGCTTTCCAATATTAAGCGTGGTAAGAAAAAAATTCCAATTCCTTATAATCCATTAGGATTGTGAACGGGGTGCGAACGCTATGTAATTCCGAAAAACACGCTTTTTAATGGAATACCATCGCGAAAAACTGCCTGTCGTAAATAATATATTTATGTTCCTCATTTATTAAACGTACAAAATAATAAGCCGCTAGCTTTGGAATACCATCCTTATTCTAATACGATAAGTATCTTTTTCACGCCGTTTCCAAATAATCGGGTTTTATTATAGTTAGTTGATTTGAGTCTTAATATGCCAAAATCTGGGACTTAATAAAGGCATCATTTCAAATTTGATACACGTATTATTTCCGCTTTTTCTAAGTTTAAGGAATTCTTTATTTCGTCAATCGCATGAAATAACTAATTAATTCGGAGAAATTACTGATAAAGTTCCCATAAAAACTTAGTAAAACCTAAAAAACTTTAAATTTCCGAATAGTACGTAATAACTCCTATTCGCGTATTACACGGACTTTTTCAAGGTAGGTCCGAATACCTACGTTAACCGTCATAATAAAATATGGAAACTTTACCTGCTTATTACAAAGTCGCAATTTTTAAAATTTAGTTTAAACTTAGTTTTACGAAGGCGGTTTAAAATTACACTTTCGTTACATGATCTTACTTAATACTGGAAAAAATACTAAAAGATGGTTTAAATAAATTATAATGAAATTATTTAGGAAATTCGCCATTATATAATTAATATATCGCTAAAATATTATTCGATTTCTCGCTAGCCCGAAGGGAGTAACCAACCATTTGAATAACACGAAACGTATAAAAAATCCGTTAATATTTCTTATCGAAATATAACCAGGATACGGTAAAAAGCCGTTTAAATATACAGTTTTATAAATTAAGTCGACTTTGATAACACGCGTAGGGTTTTTTTAATTGAAAGTAAATAAAAAAAACGATTTTATTTAGTCGTTCCATTGAATACACAGTAGTCAATATAAACTCTTTATCGGTCCCTGGTTTAAAAATTGACAGTATAGACGTCGCAGTCGATAAGGAATTTACACCAACCTAACCCTTATTAATTAATTTCGTAACCCAACGTTTGAGCTCCAAATGTAAATTTCGTAATATCGAATATAATAATCCACAAGGTTGTTTTAGTGAAGATTTCCTTTCGTTTAATTCAATGTAAATTTGGTAATCGAGATTTCTCTTATATGAGTGTAAAGTTAAAGCTTTATCTTTCTCATATATATTGCGGAATTTTGCCAATTTTAATAAAATAAGTAACTAATGTTTTTCTTCTTTTATAGTAATCAACGCCGTCGTTTGTGAAATCCGTGTTATCTCGTAAAGAATTATAACAAAAACCTAATTATGATCAATCTCTAGTACGTTATATTATTCGTTAAGAACGGTTTAATAAACTAATAGAAAACCCATCTCATAACGCCTCGTATATCCCCTGACTTAAATCGTATTATAATCATATCAACGACTAATGAACTTTAGTTATAAGTTATTAAACAACTACCGCCAACGTTTAATATTACCTATGAATATAGTATCTGAGGTATTCCAAAAATTATATTCCGTATTATTTCGGGAAAAATATATATTAATATTAGAATCGACTATTTATTTGTATTTATACGAAACTTAGCTATTTGGGTAATACGCGTATTTTACTGTAACCCTAATATCTTCTTTAAGTTTCGAAAATGTGATAGCCGAATTTATTTTATCCCCAACCGTTATATTAAAGTCTCGCATACAATATAATAACAATTTTAGGTAAAATCGATTTCAATATTTTGAAAGTAGATATTATTAAAAAAATAAGGATAAGAAATATATATTCGTTTATATGGTTTTCAATCAAATAAAATGATGTTTTAATCGAATTTATAATTATGCCATTAAGGTTATATGACCTTTCAACGAAATTGTATCTAGCAATTAGGTTTCTCTCGTCATTATTAGTAAAGAACCTTTATTTACCTTTTCGACTTAGACCATATATACCTATGTCAGAGATAATACCAGGCGAAATTTATTACCATGTTAATAGTAATCCTTCGAACTATAGCTTGGGTAACACCTCGTAACTTGTTTAACTTAGCGTTCTTTTACCGTTATCTATGTCGCCTTACACCTTTAACTTTAAGCGCGTACTAAACGGATTCATTAAAATAATTAGCTGCGATTACCACGACCCTTTAATGAAGACATTTAAAAGGTATAGAATTTCGATATAATTATATTTTTATCCGGCCGTACTACCTGTATAGGTTATATTAATCAACGACCAAAACGTGGCTTTAAATTCAAAAACTTTAATTCGTCGGCTAGTTTGCGGTACATTTCTAGGGTACGATATAGTTAACCCGATTTATGTTTATCGTAATAGATTTATCGCAAATACGTGGGAATAAAAGAAAAAAGAAGTAATTACACTTTACGGTTAAAGGTTAATCCAATTCGCCCATTTAAACCAGTAATATTTCGAACCTAATGAAAAATAGTATTTATAGGTGTTAATCGTTAATACCATTCCTTTTAATTCGACCAAAGTTCTATCCACGCGATAAGAGTCGTTTAAAGTAACCTTAATATAATCGAAAAACTTATCTATATCGTATATACCCTTATATCCGCCGGCTTCGTAATACGTCGTAATAGCTTACTTTACCATCAACATATAGTGACCATATACGTCAAAAAACGTATAACGATTTTTTCCAATTTATATTGTATTGGCTTTTAATATAAATTTAATCGTTCAACGCGTCGCCGTTTACATAAAAGCAAACCCATCGAATTACGGTTCGTTATATCGTTTTCGCTTACCCTAACACGGTAAAATATTAATACGAATTACTGTAAAGTTAGCCTCGAGTTATTAGATTTTAATTACAACCTATGTTAAATTGGATATAATGTCAATAAAAGAAAGCTATTAACTCATTTATTATAGTTACTTCATGGCTGACACGATATAAACTATAATATTTTACAAACGAGAAATATCGGCTTAAGCCAGCTTCGAAAAGGTAAAGTATATATTCATAAAGGTGGAAAAATAGGTATTCGTTGACGACTCATCTTCTCTGGTAACGTTTGAGGATAACGTAAGATTATTAATATTTATGATGGATTTGTTTATTATAAGTAATATTATTTCGGAAAGATAAAAAAAAAAACCTTAATTGTATCTTATAATCTAACCTACCATAATAAGTTAAGTTTGTACAAAATAAAGTTTATTATTAAGATATAGCGGAAAACTAAAAGAGGTTACCGTAAACCTTTGTACATAACCTATAGGTATGACCAGTACCCAGCTCGTTACGTGCCCTAGC
Source organism: Anisogramma anomala (assembly GCA_038502455.1). Taxonomy (NCBI): domain Eukaryota; kingdom Fungi; phylum Ascomycota; class Sordariomycetes; order Diaporthales; family Gnomoniaceae; genus Anisogramma; species Anisogramma anomala. The sequence goes on from JASMMZ010000001.1 coordinate 37,004,755, forward strand.
ACATACCATACACGGACCATACACAGTTCGCGCCTCGACTGGGCCTGGACCGGATACTGCATATCCCGTTACGTGTACAGTCACGTAACCTATAAACTCAATAGCTAATGGCTTGAGTCCATAAAATTATTATTAAATAGCTAGAACTACCTCCGATACTAATACTAATGTATTCAAACTTCCGAAGCCTTTTAGAATGCTTATTAAATATGGATATGAATAATGAAAAACAATTAATGATAAACGTAATATCTTTAATAGAGGTATACGAAGCCCATTAAAACAATAAGTTTCGGTAAATTAATAGCCGAAATAATTTCGCTAACGTTATAACCGAAGCCACGTCTAGTAACGCCTTAAAAAGATTTATAAATAGCAATACGTTAACCGTACGAATCGAAAGCTACGTAAACTGCCTGTCATATGACATGGAGGAACAGGGTTGCCCTGGAAAACTTAAAGACTACCAGGATAGTAATATTAATGGCAATGGCGGTAAAGGTAGTAATAATAATGCTAGTAAATTGAACTACTAGCAAAAGGTATGCAAGTGGTGAAGTACGTGATACGTATAGGTCTATGACGAAAAACCTATACACGGGAGTTGAAAAACAAAGGTCTCGAAGGCAGGGAACAAAAGGGCTACAAGGGGACGTATTTAATATCAATTTCAGTACAGATTAATCGGAATTAACAGGGGTTAAGGCTTGTTAATTAAGGAGAGATTTCAGAGGTTACTACCAATTAATGGCAAGCTATTCTAGCGTACAGACACAAAACAAAAAGCTGCTAGTATTGGAATAGCAGTCAATTGCAATAAAGTTAAACCAATTAAACTATTGGTTTAGTTGATTTTAATGATTGCAAATTAGCTGCAGTTTATGGTACTGCATTGAAAGTGCAGTGTAGTAAGTTCACACTTTAAAGTGGAGCACAGGCCAAAGCATTTGACCATAAAAATTAGTGTGCAGAACGGCTAACGGTTTGCTAAACTTAGAACCTACAACAACTAATTTCAATGCAGCACCAGTTACATCGACCACAGTGATTCGAATCGACTACATTATAACAAAAGGTTTACATCTATAGGCAGTCCTACCAACAAATTGGAATAAAACCGAATATAATATTCCCTAGGGGTTTAAAATTTCGGATAAAAAGGTTCGCCGTAATATAATTAACGTCTGCAATAACTTAAATAGGTTTAACGACATTACCATAAGTTTGTTGAAAGCGTGTTAGGTCTTAATAATAGGTTTTTCTTCGTATATTTTACAATAAATGTCCACGTTTAAGTATCTTTCTATAAGTATAAACATAATAATAGGTATTTATAATATCCAAGTTTAGCGACTAAAATCGATCTAATTTCCGGTCGTACTGGTTTATCGTATTAATACCGGGTTTCTTTAAGTAGTTAAAGCGTAGTTTAACCTGGAGTAAATTCTGGTTGTTTATTACCCTAGGTTTTATCAACTCTTAATATAAGGGAGAAACGTTAAAGCGGTTTGCCTCTGACTTAGTTACGTTTTTTATATACGATATCAAATCAGTTTTTGTCGAGGGTAAATTTATGACAATTGTGTTATGTAACAAATGAAGCGCTTTTAACGGTTTGTTTTATTACCTCTTAATTTAAAAAATAAGTCGTTGATGGTTTTATTAAAGTTTATTTACCTACGTTGAAAACTTTCCAACTAATAGCATATTAAAGGTTCTACATTGAATAACAATTACAAAATTTTCAAATTTCAAGAATAAAACCTTAGAATATCCTCCATTCACCTAATACTTTATACAATCTATATGTTAAGCTTCGCCAACCTTTACTAAAACCGCATTTTAATATATACCGAGAATGTTCTTTTTTGAAACATTTAAAACTTTTTAAAGTAAAACATTAAGTAATTCGAGGCTAACCAGAGAAAAACAGATCAATAAGCGGCTAAAAATAAGCTCTTATTTGAACAGGAAATGTATATAATATTAAATATTATTAAACGTTATAAGCCTTTTGACTTTATGAAATAAAGTATTATATATATTAATTTCGATTTAAGGCTGGTTTACTAGGTTGTGGGTTGGTTGTTGAATACTACGTTTCCTAATATAAAATAACTCGGGTTATGGTTTCATAAAGTTTTATTTAAAAAAGTTTATGTTGGGGAACTCGTAACAAGAGCGTTAAAGATCGTTTAATACTATAAAGAACTTTCACGTACTAAATATGAGTTGTCGCTATATCTTTTATAAATCTTTACTGTTATTACGGTTGTACTTATATTTCTGTATTATGCCAAAAGTTAATATTACGGGTATTAGTAGTAGGGACTCAAAAATCAGTTTACGGTTTCGTTAATCGTCGCGGTATAGGAGGTCGCTCCGTTATATAAAACCTTGTTTAACATTGTCTTTATTAAAATCCTTAGGTTATTTTTTAGCAAAGTCGCTCTTAAATAATAGCGGTTTCGTTTCGTTTATCGTTTAAAAAACCCTAACGTTTGGTACCCCCTTATATTACGAATTACAAAGACAGCTATTGGTTTATAGTTTATGGCTTCGTTTTAAATCCTAATCACATTATCGGGTAGTAGATAAAAGGTCTTTTATACCTTGAAGAGCTCTCGGAGATTTACTCATTTTCGGACTAGTATTGAAAAATTATAATATCCTTATCGGTTTCGGAAATCTTTTTCATTTACGATGACACTGCCTAACGGATAAACCCCAACCCCAACTACTTATTATTAACAAGAAATTTTACAACTTTTTACGATTAGTTTTACTAAGTATTCGGTATTTTGCAGGGTTTTTGGACTTCTTTAAAAATGGGTTTATAAATGAAAACATTGTTGTAATGTTTAGGATATAATATTTTAACTTGTATAGGGACTATATTACGATATTTATATTGGAATAGAAGTCAACTGCAGTACATAAAAGTTGATTAAACGTACTGAAAATTGACTGCAGTTTGTGGGATTTGAATACGCTGCATTGCAAGTGCAGTGCAGTAGGTGCTCACTTCAAAGTGGGGCACAGGCCAAAGCGTTTGACCATATAAATTAGTGTGCATACCGGCTAGCGGTCCGCCAAACTTAGAACCAACACACATCTCAATCAACAATATCAATGCAGTACTAGTTACTTCGACCACATTTATTCGAATCAACTAGTTTTCAAAGATAAAAGCCTACCAACAATTTACCGATAATTTCGAATAAATATTTAATAGGTAGAGATAAGTTAGGTTCCAATACGTAGTTTATTCTAACGGATGCGTAATAACGGAGGATTTTAGAGGATTAGACCCTACTATATTTATCTTTAACGCGAAGGTTATCGATATAATCCGAGGCCTCAATACTATTACCCGTAGTGAATCAAATAAAATTACGGTATATATTAAACTATGCTTTTGTAATAAAAGGTCCAAAAAGCGACCATATTACCTCGTTTAAATAAATATTAAGAGAATTCCACATAATAGTTAAATCACATTTAAACCGTATTATAGTTAAATAATATTTAGAGTATATAGATATTAACCAAAATAAAGTCGCGGATAAGTTAGAGAGTATTGGCCTTGGTTTTTTCGCTTATTTTAATGATAATAACCGATTTTTTGTTAACAGGATCAAATCTAATTTTAAAATTCGTTTCAAGGTGATGAATCGAAAATAGTATAGTTAAAACGAAGGTAATATTTCCCTTTAGTATAAGAAAAGAGGCCTTACATATTCGACTAAACACAAATTAAAATATCATAATTCCTGTCATATAGTTTTTTTTTCTCGTTTTCATTACCACTTTCACAACTGTTACTACACCGTTTTTCAACTATAAAATAAGGGTACGGGAATTTATTATCCTATTACCGGCGCTACAGAATTCAAAAATTTAACGGATTTTGCGTTCGATACGATGAAAAACGAAGCGTTGTTTATCTAGTTTATTATTCTTCTTTTTTAAAGGTTTAATGACTTTAGTCCCAACTTTCTAAAAAGCCCTCAGAAAAACAGATTCATAAAGTTTATATACATAAGAATTGTGCGAACCCTTAATATTTCCGGGTATTTATAAATATTACGAATAATTGTTAAAAAATAAAGGGAAATTAAAATCTTTGGCTTATATAAATCGCGTTTACCGCCCACCAGCAATAAGTATATTTAATGTTCGTCTACAATATCTACATTTTAAACCCGCTAGCTTTAACTCTTACGTTATCCGACCGCTAACTTTATTCATTTAAAAATTTTACCACCACCGCTATCAAAGCTTTTACAACCGTTATTTACCGGTCGCGTTTTTATTCGAGAAAAGGGGTAAAACTCGGGAACGATTCGAAAGCTAAAGTAAATCCAACGACAAAGGAGAAAGAGGAGGCAGGGACGTCAGTGGCTGTAGCGGACTTATTAGTGATAAAGACAGTTTTACCATTATTATTAGGGTTGTCGTTTTCGTTTTCGTTATTAATCCCTTTCCTCCCCCCTTCTACTGTAATAAAGCCTCGTCGACCCATTAACGCCGCGGTCGCAGCCTACGCCGCGCCGTTTTAAGCCGCCTTAACGACGGCACGAAAAGGCCGTTGCAAGTTGGTTAAGTGTTCAAAGGGCACCTTAATGGCGACGGCGGCGCGGTAAGTAGCTAAAAGCTCCGCGATACCGATATCAACGGGGATACACCCGCCTTTACGCTTAACTACTATTATCAATTAGAATCCTGCCCCTAATTATATTATTATACTTTCTTATATAATATTAGACGCCTTATAGGTATAGTAGATACATCGGACGCCCGATTTTTCTTCCCAATATAAATGCCATCGGAGGCCCCAGATAATAGGGATTTAATGTAACTCATATAAAGTTGTACCCCGAGTAATTACGGGGGTTGGCTTAAGGTAAGAGATAAGTGATGTTAAGAGGAGTGGGGTTAAGAGGAGTGAAAAAAAGGTAGTGAGGTTTTCAGGCGAATGTATAAAGCCCGTATAAGGGTTACAGACCACCGCAACGAGGCTTATATACGTTTTCGGCGGCGCACGATATGAAAAGGGCGATTCTTTTGTAAAAAGGCATTTATTCAAATTAATATAGGGTTCCAGATTTTGAGAGAGTGCGTTACAGGGTCTCAAGGCATTTAATGTAAGGTGTATATGTACTTATTAATGTATATGCAATTTATTATTATAAGGGAAGGTTGGAGTTTATAGCAGAATTGAATGCAAAGTCCCCTTTTATCTTAAAAACTATGTATAAGCAGCTATGCGTATAGGGGTCCTTATATAACATATCGTCACGATAATGGCCTGTTACCCACTTATAATCACACCTATCTGTACATATGTACGTGCTCTAACATATACCTACGTGTTTTAATATTACTAACGCTGTTGTACATTACTTTAGGGGTACTTACATACATGGAAAGGGAAGGAATAGGCACCTACCTGTACAGAAGATGCCTACAGCAGTTACATGAGCTTCGCTCTAGTTCTAGTTTCTTCCTCTTCCATCCTCAAAATACTACGCTATTTCAACGTTAAGTTGCCGCCCTATATGTATACTAACAATTAGTAGCTACAAGCCAAAGAGCAAAAAAAGTACCAGAACTTCCTTTTATCAGTCTGAATAAAACCAAACGGAAGGAGCGTCACCAGTTTTGCCATATTGACAAGAATAAAAACAACATATCCCCCCTCCCCGCCCCGCTAAACCTTCCATTTTTTCGTCTTTTCTACTTTTTAACTTTAAGATCCTTGACTTCTTCCCCACCGTTCACCAATACCACTATCACTACTTTTTGGTGTGTCAACCCTTTTATCATTTTTTATCACTATTTTCGTCGTCGTCATTGCCGCCGTCGTCATTGTCATTGTCACCATTAGTTCACTCATAGCCAAATCGTTGCCGTCGCCGTTGCCTTTCGCCATTACCATTGTCGTTGGCTTCCATAACTACCCTTTTACTTTTCCCGCTGTTTTTTCTGTAGCTTCCATTAGCTTCGCCGTTACCGCTGCAGTTTTCATTGTAACTGATGTTAATCTCGTCGCCTTTTCGTTAATCGGTCGCCAATAAGCAAACATAAATTACGAGTTTTCGGTATTCCCCTATCATTAACGCTTCGCCACATTCATGGTTTAGCAGTTACCTTTTGGCCTTTAAAAAAATAAGTATCTGCCCTTATTGCTTCATTATTAGCTTTTTTTGTTAACATTAACGTTACTTTCGCGAATTTTCCAGCTGTCGATACCTTCTTTAGCTCGTTTTTATACACCTCACCCTTGCCCTTATTATCTATTAACTAACATGGATTTAGTACTTAAGTAGGCCAAGTATTTGTAGGAGTAAATGACTACCATGCCTAAAAAGAACGAAAAATTTAGCGAGCGTTTTAATACCGTTAATACGAGCCTTTAGCAGCAGATAATACATAATCAAGCAATTATAGACAGCCATTTTAACGTATTAACCTGTAACCGGGAACAAAAAAGTCGGCCTTACTATAGCAACGAGCGCCCTCGTAGCCCCAAACGCCCTGTTCGCAGCTTAAGCCACTTTTTTGCTCCTTATAACCCTAATAAAAACACACTAGCTACTTAGTACTTGAATAATAATAATATGTGACGTATAAAGCATAAAGAAATTGGAGTTTTTAACTATAAGTACCATAATCCTTTTAATATAGGTATAGTTACTGTCGGTATAAATATCGTTTTTATAAACTTTGGAAGTTTTTAGACTCTCCTTGAAACTTTTACAAAGGATAATACGGACGTTAAAGATTATATAATCTTTATATTTAGGACTTTAATTTAAGGATTATCAATATTGTAGTAAAATAAGAAGTTACTTTATGAAAAACGTATAAGTTGTACTAACAAGGGCTTCGAAGTATTTATAAATACCTTAACAGATCGTTTTTGAATAAACTTGGACCGAGTTACTAAAACGTTTCATAAACTAACGTTTACGTTACAAAAGCTTATAAATGGATAGTATGGCCTTCATAAGCTTTTATATCCAAATTAAGCTAATATATATAAGAGTTATGGAGACTTTCGATCGAATTAATAAAAACTAGTATAACTTTATAATCGACATTTATAATTTTTTCAACTTTCCCCTATAGTGAAATCTTCAGCCTCCTAATTGTTACCAAACTTCACAGGAAAACATAACATAAATCGAAAAATCCCAAAATACTTTTTAGCGGTCGCGGACCGTCGATATCTTTTATACAAGCTTATTATTAAAAAAGGACGCGAAAATTACAACTCGCGTACGTTTTAGGAAAAAACTAAGCAGGAATACAAAAATAAGAAAAGATATTAACAATATTTTGGCAAAGGTAGTTATCGCGCTCACGACTGCGTTAGTTGCCGCCACAATAGAAATAGTCACCGCAACTGTAACCGTTACCGCAATCGTAGCCACCGACGTAAACGAATCAACAATATTAAATTTAACTCAGAAACTAACTACTCATAAAATGATATTAAGTCCTTTTACTCGTCATAAGCGAATTAATTGGGCTTTATAAACTAAAAGGTCGCTACATAGCTAAGTCATCGGATGTATACCAATTATAAATATAAATAAAAATTTAGTAATAAACTTTTAAGATATTTCAAAGTTTATTATAAAACGAGGATATCATCCTTACGTATTATAAAACGGAAAATCCGGTACGCGCATACAAAAAAAATGTATTTTAGCCCTCAAGTCGTAAACCCTATATAAAATTTAAAGTTATTATAAGTAAACCTGTTTACAAGGAGGTGGTTATAATTATAGGAGGTTGTCGCTTCCTTTAATTAGTTATTCGTACCACTTTATCTAGCTTGAATTATACTCTTTACCTGAATACGGGAGCTGGTAAAGACTTCGTTGCCAAATCATAATTCGATAGGTATTTTCCTAATTATACCGAAACCGTTGTTTCGCTGGGGAAAACTATTTCGGGTGTTATAAAATCCTTATTAAAGCTAATTACTAAGGTTCTCTGGTTGATGTCAAGTTATAGCTATAAAGTGAATAGTATACATATTATACTTAAGAAAATCGTAAAGGCATAAATTATTAAACTTCTAAACGTAGATGCCCTACTTTTTAACAATTAATTCAAGTTTTTAAAAGCTAACATTTTTACATTTAAAATATGATTAACTTTAAAAATAGTTGTTTTAACGTGTTTTTTACCATTTATGAAGAAACTACAAATTTAGTAGTTTTTATGGAACTTATTAAATCTTTTAATAACATTATTTCATCAAGATGAATTATTATTTTTTAGTCGAATACACTGATTTTACTAAGTGATTTTTTATATTTACCGTCCAACATCCGTACGCGTTAAATACTATTATGAATTCCACTATACCTTACTTTATTTAGATTTATAACCTTCCGAGTACGATAATTACAGTTTCCACATATATATGCCTAGACATTATTACCGAATATAAGGATACTGCTTGATTTTTTTATAAGCTGGAACGAAGCTGTTTAGGCGTTAATATAGGCTACCAAAGTAGTAAATTTTACGTTTGAAATTACGCAGTTAATTCTAGAAGCAGGAGATAAAAATTATGTGGCATTTTTCATTACTAACGAGATGGGTTCTACCAAAATACCATTTATAAAATCCGAATTCAAATTGAGTTTCCACACTGCTAAAATATCAAAAAAGCAGTCTCACCTTATTTCGCAAATTCTCGTTAACCCGTAGTCAAATATACTATTCCTTAACGCGGTTGTTTACCTTATTTACGACTCTGAAGAATTCTCGGACAACGCGTTAAAACCATATATCGTAAAACAATAGGAAAAACCTCTCTTTAAGGAGTTTATGCTTTCCTTTGATATTAAGTCTCCTAATAATATCCCAATATTCAAAATCAAACGTAAGATAAACGTTAATTTTACCTACGCTTCTAATACATATAAATTGGAAAAATTCTACGATAAATTCGCCGACGTATAATAAAACTCTCAACTTATTAACTTGTTAATTAATTAAATAATAAAGGATCCTTTAGTTGAAAGATGGTAGAACGTAAAGTTAAATCACCAAAGTCACCTAATTTCGCGTTGTAATAAAGCTTTTTTCGATTAATAGTTTTTTAACCTTTGCATTAAAAGTTGTATGAAATATATGAACGATATTTCCCCATTAGCCTTATTAGGTTTTATCCTGTGGAGGAAACTATACAGCGATAAAAAGGCCGTATAATAGTTTACTTTAACCTTTTCAGTAAATACGCGATATTGAGTAACTACCTTTTATCATTCCAGGAAGATATTATATTTTTTCCCCGCCAAATCAAATATATTCTAGTAGTAAACGTTTTTAAAATTTTCTTTGATCTTTTCGTATACCTAAAATTTAAAAATTGTTTTACTTTCATAAGCTACCGAGGTCTCAAACGTAGTAAGATTACCCTTATAGACTTGGAAAATTCGCCAACCTTCGTTTAAAGATTTATAAATCGTATTTGTAAATATCATCGCGTATTTGGCCGAGTATTTATGGATAATATTATAATTCTTTCAACAATTGAAAAAAATACGAAAATTACCCCGGCTAAATCCTGACTTTATTTGCTAAACTTAAAGTTTAGCTGTCATTAAAAAAATACTATATAGGGTTTTAATGTGTCGAATTACTGGATTTTTTAATCAATGGTTTGAATTTATCCACCACTGCGAAACGTATTTAAGCTCTTCGGAAGATATTCTTCCCTACTATCCTTAAAGTTTTAGAAACTTATTTTGATACACCAGGGTTTTTACTCTTTATAATACCCTACATTGACTAACTGTCGAAATCATTTTAAAACCTGAAAACGAATTTAATGATCGTAAGTTGTAAAACTAGTCGAGTAAAGAACAATATTCGTAAAAAGAAAACACAACATACTTAAGCTATGAAAATCGCTTTTACGAATTGAAAGAGGATTTATTTATCGCCTTATTAAAATACTTGTACAATAAGTTACTCCTTTATTAGATTAACTTTACTTGGTTATTATTTTCACAAATCAACTTAAATCTTTAAAAGAGGTTCAGAGTTTTATTATTTTATTTAAAACCTAACTATATTTGGAAACGGAGAAATACTGTAGCCACTACGGTTATTCAGCCTATTATCATTTTCAGTAAATACTTTACTAATGCAAAACTAAATTAAGAACCATCGAACTACAGAGTTGTATTCCTCCTCTAGGTATATAAACAATTTAAAACAACCTTAATTAATGACCTGTATTACATTATTATTCTTAATTATTACGAGTTCACTATATGAATTTCTAATCATAATTTTTTAACATAATATTTACAAATAGAGTTAATAAACGCCTTATTATCGTAACAATTTACTTAAAAGTATGCAACTTAAATGCTATATATCTTCTTAAACGGCTGGATTTAGTCTCGGATACGTTTTCGGGCCTTTTAACATCAATTAACGAGAAAATCCGAAAATCGAATAAAATGTCTATATTCGACAAAATATTCGATAATTTTTCCGTAATACGTAACAAAGTTAACCTTACCCTATTGATTATCCAAGTTATATTGTCCAATAAAATACTCCTAAAATTCTAGATAGCTTACAAAAAATAGGTAACGTGGTAAGTTATTATAAATAATTTTACAAAAGGCGATAATAACAAGGATGTGATAAATGATGCCAAAATAGGCCACCTTTTTCGCTTAGGGGATCGCCTGTTTTATAATGAAAATTAAACAAAGCGTAAACACCTGATGATTTCCAGTTGCCTCGTTTGAAAATTGCTTTAAAATACCTATAATAACAGACACCATTTTGGCCAAAACGTATGATGATCTTTTTAAATGGATTGCATTTTTTGCTGCAAAAGGAAAATAGTGGAAAAGTATTATCGTTATTATTCTCGTTATACTTCATTGAAATATAACAATCAGAAGCTAGTAGATAGTTTCTGCTTAATTGAGGCTTCTAAAAAGCCTATATACACTTTATATATGGATTTTGTTACCTCCCTTCTAAGCATTTTATTTACCGCTACAGCATAGACGTTACCTAACTAAAAAGAATTTAACGTAATCATGCTTATTACCCGCAAAACTTCCAAACTTACTTTTTTCTTTTTAATATATATTACCAATACCTCCGCTTCCGAAGAAGCCATTTTATACCGTGATTTATTCCTTTTAAACTGGCTTTATCTGGGGGAAATTATTTCAAACCGCGACAAAAAATTTATATCTTTATTTTGGCAAACCTTATAAAAAGATTTTGGTATTAAGATGAAAATAACAATCATATATCACTCTGGGGTAAATTTATAAGCAAAAATAAAAACCAAGTAATTTAACTTACCCTTTAATATTACCTCGCCGAGTATCCTAAAAAACTGTAAACCGAATATATACTTACTTTTCAATACAATATTCATAATACATATTTCCACGATATTAACGTTAACCATTGCGAATTCTTATTCGGTTTGAAGTTTCGCGTTTTAATCGATTACCTAAATATTACTTTGCCTTAATAAAAAAAGGAAATCTGCTTTATAAGGGAATACTTACACAAAGATACGTAGCTTACTATAAATGTGGTAACTGTTGAGACTAAACGTAGCTACAATGAAAATTACCACTAAATAGAGTTTAATGTCAGAGATTAAGTCTATTTACATATAAGAAAAGCCTGCAAACCGTTATATCACTAAGGAAAGTTAATATCGCCTAGGCTAAATCCCTATATAATGGTAAAACGTATGGAAAAGTTAGCATATAAGTTTGATTTTCCTATTAAATTACGAGTTTATCTTACTATTAACGTTTAATATATTACTCCTTGATATAGGCCTATAGATAATCCCTTCGATTGTGTGCCTCTGTCACCCGAACATGTGCAGTACGAAAAGGCTTTCAAGGAAAATGAATAGAAAATTGAGAAAATCGTAATCAAAAGCTAGTTCGTTAAAAAGGCTACACTTTAAAGAAAGATAAGTAAAAAGCCGTGAAGGAATTGAAAAATTACAGGGAACTTATTAAGGCATACAAGAATAGTTTCCGCGAAAAGTAAGTCCCGCTTTTCGCGTTTCGCATCTTATATCTCACGTCTCACGTCTCGTGTCTCATATCCCGCTTCTCATAAATTGCGCCTCACGCCTCATTTCTCGCACTATGACATGTATATTACGTAATGAGGACATTGTATTTTCTTTTGGTCCAGGGGACTTGTTGTACATTACTTTGAGGGTATGTAAATATATGGAAAGGGAAGGAACAAGCACCTGCCTGTATGGCAGGTACCTACAGCAGATACATAAGCTTCGCTCTAGTTCTAGTTTCTTCCTCTTCTATCTTCAGAATACTACACTGTTTCAACGTTATGTTTCCATCCTATATACATACCAATAAACACCCTATTACACGGATTTTCCCTCTTACTACTATAGATTTATAAAGCTCTTTTTAAAGGCACGTAAAATGATATCACTAGCTCAATTAGGCGTCGAGCTACGATTAAAAGGATAACGTTAAGTTGCCAGACCAGGGCTGCAGTTTACATGATTACGGATTATTGAACTGTAGGATACTATAAGGTTTTGTTTGGATAGATGGAGTAGGATCCTGTGGGCCCACACGGGCCTTAACAGAGCCCGCGTTACGATCTCCCCCGCCAGTATTTACAGGACTATTTCGTAGCAGTTTGTGAGTCTCTAGTAGTTTGCACTGCCCAGTGATAGTAAATTTGAAAAATACACTATTACAAGCGCATAAAACATCCTATTACCCCACTTTATTTGTACTAGCCAATTGCACATGAAAACCTCACTCCTATAGCTTCACCAACAACAAGCCAGGCTATAGAGAGCAAATATATCGATCTTTTATATCAATATAAGATCTTCCAGCAAAACGTTTTACAAATGATTAACCTAAAACTATAAAATAATACTATTGAAGCGCTAGTAGAGGATTTCAGCTTTTATATGACAAATAAGTAAATTATGAGCGTAACTTTTTTTTATTATAGAATAAGAAAAACCTATAGGTAGAGTATATTCGATAATATCCGAAAGGAATTTTCAAATTAAACGCTGAAAATATGGTATATGATATTCAACTCGATACCTAAACTACTATGAATACAGTTATGAAGTAGCGGAATTAATACTTTAAGTGGAAAAAAAGCCTGTATTACAAAAGCCTTATTTACCACAGTTCAACTAAGCGAAATATTAGATTGCGAAGACAAAGAGATATCATAAATTCATTTTATAAAGAGATACTAGTTGAAGAAGAATAGAAAACAGATTAGGAAGGAAATACGAAAAATGCATTAATGTGAAAACACTCCACGTACGTAAAGCGTAAGACGCTTCGAAAAACTAATCGCGGCTCGCGAGAGGCAAAAAGAATTCGAGAAATCGATGAAAAAGGAGGAAAAGCCGCGAATGTTATTTACTATGCGGGTGAAACACAGAACCCTTTCAATAAACGCCTTTAAAAAGGGATATGAATGACGCCACTCCCTAAATATATCGATCGACCCTTACGATCGAGGTAAAAGCGCCCCAAATATGGAAGACGGCACTTTCAAAAAATATATAAAAGGCGATAAACGATCCTAAAAACTTTACTACCCGATACCCATAACCCACGACCCATACCGCAAACTTCTACTACACCAGTTCTACACTTACAGGAATAATCCTATAAAGCTTACGAACTTTACCAAGTTATATGACAAAAACGAAAACTATCATAACGAATCCAACAATATCTTCGACAATAAAATCTGTATAATATTCCATACTTATAAAAGATTAGATATTGAACCTTCCTTATTCCATATAATCTTACCCTATATACTAATTAAGCAAGCTGAAAAATGGTATATATACTATTTAACGTAAGTAAACACATTTGAAAATGTTACAAATGCCTAAAAACACATTTTGATACAAATATTAATTACAATTTCCACGACAGGAATTAGTTGAATACTACATCTAAGTTTGTAAAAGTTCACCGTAATAATATATATGAAAAGTTATAAATGGTATTTACTACCCTATGAACGAAGTTTATAAAATGCCAGGTAGCGTTTGGACCGGAATATAAAGGCAACAAACTGTTTATTTAGGCAGTTACAAAAATATGCCATAAAAATCCTGACTTTAATTTGATATTATTTAAGCCAGAAAAGGATTAGGATTATTTTTTATAAGCTTCGAAACGTTACTTAAAAGCTTAATACGCCGTTGAGCGAGATATAAATTAATATTCGTAACTGGTAAGGTTTAAGACGTAGGTATACAAATTATAAAAACGGATCTTGACAAAACAATTTACTAGGTTTTGAATCGGTGATTCAAAGTGTATCCAAAAGAACAAGGATTACAACAACCCTGAATACGGGTATAAGAGCGATGAATACTAAAAATAAAGCCCCAGAAATCGAAAAAAAAAAAAATACCAATAAAGGCGCCCTTATAGCTAAACGAAAAGCTAATCACGTACATCACTATACCTACGCAAAAGCAAACAAAGCTTTACAAGCCCTTGAAAACTATATATTAGATATAATAGAGTCATTTATAAGTCTACCAACTATTCGTTATATGAATAGATTCGTACCGAACGATGATTTTAAGACTATTACCCGCCTGAATACCAAATTAAAGTTTATTTTACAACGTATACAGCCGAATATACAACCGGTAAGAAGGATTTCAACGTTTACCCGTATAAATAAACTTTTGGGAAAAATGATTAAGAAGAAGAAGAGATTCAATTAACGACAAAAAATTAGAAAACGGACTAACAAGTATTCAAAAACCTATAAAATACCTAATTATTATACAACTCAGGATTAAATAGTGAAAACAGCGTACCAAACGCCTATATAACATCGAAATTTATACTATAAAATAAATATAGTTACCGGTTCTAGGGTATTATAAAAATTACCGGTGTAGCGGAAATTTACACCGCTGGAAAACGACAATTTGACGCTTTCGCGGCGAATTTTCTCAAGTTATAACTCGATCAAACAAGAAAACACCGGGAAGTTTTATTCGGTAAAGGTAAGGCGTCGTTATTCGATATAGTGAAAATAAATACATGATTCGTACCTATTAAGTTTTATATGATGAAGTTTCAAATACCATTTCTTTTTCTTTAATTAATATAATAAGTTCGAAATTAAGGTACGAAATATGACAAATTGATTCGCTCGTGTTTCAGATAATATATTCATACCGTTGCATTTAAAGTTGAAACATGTATAAGTTTTCCCAGAAGCACATACGATTAAGGCTGTGTATTTAATATAGCTAAAATCACGAATAATACACTAATGGTTTAGATACCCGGCTACGGAAAGCCTTTTACGGCTTCTTTACGTAATACGCAACACGAGTATATAAAAAAGTCATAAAAATAAAAAACAAAGTTCCGCCACAGGTGCTAGTTACACTTACAAGATTTACAGCGGTTTAAATTCCGATTATAAAACAATATAAACTTTAATTATAAGGTTATTATGGACATTACATACCTCAAAGAAAATCTTATCTTTTATGCTATTGACGTTACAATCTCGTTCCAGGCCGCGAAATTTATGTGAAAAGTTTTCGTAGCAAGTTACTAGGATACCCTAATTAACTATTAAACGAACATTTATCTTAGGCCCCCGGATTCAATTTCCTACGATATAGGTACAGTTTTCGACTCGGATAAATATGTAATTAAGGCTAAGATAGCTGGAAGCGAATATAGGTAAATACAGGTGGAAACGCCTTAGGGCATCTGTAAGTATGAAAGTTGCTACAAATTGTTTAAAAACATATATACGGTCTTATCTAAGGAATTAAAAGGTATAAATATAAAGGAACTGATCCTGTAAATATCCGTAAACGCCGTAAATAATACTTTAAACCCGAGTAACCTAATCCTTACATTTCTAATTTTTAACATTTACCCTGAAATCTATACGGATTCTGCCCCATTACTAACGACGATAAAAAACGAAAATTATATAGCGAAAGTTATAATAACTTTACTTTTTTATTGGCCAGGAATTATATTTTAAAAGATGAAGTAATAAAAAATAGGCCTCGGAAAATAGGCGTTGTAAAATTACAATTATTATATAAAATCCTGGTTTAAAAAACGAAGAAAAAAAAAGGTAAATGAGCTTTTGGAAAATTAACGGTATTAAACAACATAATATAATGACAAATTTACTAAATGTTATGAACTCAAGCCATTGTCCATTGAGTTTATATGTTACGTGACTATGCATGTAAGGGGATATATAGTACCTGGCTCGGGTCCGGCCAAGGCGCAGTTCAAGCGCGGTTTGTGAGCATCACGTGTGTGGGTACAAAACGGGTTGTACACGGACCATGTATATAAGTCCTATATAAAAGACTACTATAACCTTATCTAGTTTTTCGTAACATCTTAATTGTATATTTTATTTGGTATTTACTTAATATATTATCATAGGTAGAACTATAACATATCATTAAGCTTTGCCTTTTTTTTAATGGAATATCATTTATAATGAACAAATCGATAGTAAATGTTAAAGATTTCGCGTCATACTCTAACGTTAATAGGAAGGATAGGCCGTTAGCGAATACGTAATCCTCTACCTTCATGAACATACCTTTTACACTTTAGGAAGCAATTTAGACCGATATGTTCCGTTTAAAAGACACTATAAATTATATTGAGTTTACTTTAAAATAAATGTGATAACTTATTTAATCGACTTTCGCATTCGACCTCATGTACAACTTCGCCTAGGATATTATTAAGATTTAGTAACTTAACGCCGATTTAATCGCTACTCAGACTAGTTTTATAGCATTTACGGGTAACCATGAACGATAAAATTAACCGTAATTAAATAGATTAAGCCCTACATAAACGGCGACGATTTAAATAAGCGAATTTATATTAAAGACGGATAGGATGTAAATTGATAAAGGTCGGTAAACGTTTCTCTACGTATAGGGTTATTACACGCTGATTGCAAAGTAAGGTGTTCCTGTATATTACGAGGCCGGCGGATATAAGGGAATATTCGATATAAATGAGTTTTTCGAATATATTAAGACCGTTTCTAGCCACCCTTATCGCCACGAGAAGGCCTTAGTTGAATTTGCAGGAGTGCTTATAAACGATAAAAACCTATGAGTACTGTTCACTATTGGGGACGAGAAATTATTCGTTTAGGCGGACGGATTAGACTAGCCTTCCGCCGTTAAGTGTAATTACCTACATTTTCTTATATCCCCAAGGATTAGAGTCAAATCCATAACGGTAAGTATCAGCCGAATCGACTATATCGCGGTTTTAACGAAATACCGCGAACTTTCAGATGATTTAAAAAAATTAAATTTAAAACGACGTTTTGGTCGATAATTATCGGGCCCCGTATAAATATCGCGGTCGGATAAATATATAATTATTAAGAGAGCTTGTACCTTTTAGGTATCCTCGTTAAAAAGCCGCGGTAATAGCGGGTAATTATTTTAATAGACCTGTTTGGTATAAACTTAAGACTATAGACATCGGGTAACGTAAATAAAGGCGAAAAAACGTTGGGCTAAATAGGTTACGGAGAATCACCTATGTTTTAGCTCGTCGAACTACTACTGAAGTAGTTATAAACTTCGCCCGGATTTTCCTCCGATATTGGTATATGCGGTTGATATCGAAAAATTGGATAAAGGTTTCCCATTGTTGGCAACGGGGGAACCCTAACTTTTAAACAAAGTTTCGTTTAACACTTACGTAGAATTTACTGCTTAATTGTTAAATCGAGTGAAAACTAATTTAATTTAATTAAAATACGTATAAACAAAGATTTATTCGTTATTTTTATACTTTTCAACAACACCTCATTTTTGAACGCCAAAGTAGATTTCAATTTTAATCATTTTTGTGTTATAAACCAGGCTTTGACCTAATGGTTTATGATAAAGTAAGTTCGGCTGTTATAATTTTTGAAATTTAGATATAGTATTAGGATGAAGGCGGAACATAGGTATTATTTATACGGCCATATTTCGCGTAAATATCAATAAATAGTCGAACCCAATATTAACATATATTTTTCACGAAATGACGAGGCATATAATTTTAATATATTATTGACATTATATTAACAGGTTAATATAAACATTGATAAAAGTTATGTAATAATTAATAGGAAAGGAATATTGATTATTGATATAATAATAATACGCTTTAGATTAGAGGATTCTTGGGGTATTATAAGATCGGGTTTTATTAATTTATCAATCTGATTTAACCGGACGGTATATCGTACAGGAAATTAGTCGTAGTAGGCTTCTACTATAAGTTTTTACGAAATAACGCGAATTTTACAGTCCACGATATCGACTATTCCGGAAAAAAAGGAAAATTTGTTATGTTTACTACCGGAGCTGGCGGAATTCCGTAATTAGAATAATAAAGAAAAGATAACAACCTTACCCCCATATCTAAAAAAGTTCGATTACTATATTTATATGAAATCGAACGAGAATAAATATTTTTCTGATGAATTGTAAGGGCCATTATATTTAATATTACGAAATTAATTCCTCGAATTCCGGTGATAATTTACCGAATTAATAATTACAAGTTGGGTTCGTACGCGCTTTCTATCGACTACGGCGCCGGTGTTATTAATTTTTGAAACTGCGTGAGGGGCATTGGTTTCATATCGATTACCGGGACTTAAATAAAATTACCGAATAAAATAGTTTTTCCCTACCTTGAAATAAAGAAACCATACGCGCGTTATTAAAGTTAACGTAATTTATAAAGTTGGATATTCGAGTAGCCCTTTATCGTATTAGGGTTATACCTAAATGAAATAAATTAACAACCTTTTCTTTTTTTTCGACTTATTTAAATGGCTGATTACGTCGTTTAGGATAGCCGAAGCGGTAAGGACGTTTTAACGGTATATTAACTATTTAGTAATAAACATTTCAAATTATTTCCTAACAGTTGACCTCAACAATCTCCTAGTTTTCTTCTAGTTACCAATATAACTATATAATGAAAGTTTGCATGGTTTTAAAATATCTTTGCTATCTCAAGTTAAACTTAAACGTAAAAAAGTAGAATTTCGTAGTTAAAAGGATAAAATAACTTAGTTATATTGTAATAGTTGGCGTAGGTATCCCAGCCGACCCCGAAAAAGTCCGGATTATTCGCGAATGAAAGTTTTGAAAACTTAATCAACTTTTATCCGAAATTTATTAATTTTTTTCCGATTAAACTAACTACTTCATTCGACTAAATAAATTGGGAATTCAGTTGATTAAGATCAATCGAAAGCAATATATATATTAAATGTTCAAAATGAATTTTTACGAACCTATTTTGGGCGTATTCGGAAACAAATCGGTTAATGGTAATAAAAACAGATCATTCAGTGATAAAGTTGAAATATATTTATTGTAAAAGGAAAAAAATGATGTTTTCAATCCGATAATATATTATTTGGTACAATTATCGGACGTAAAACGTAATTACAACTTTTTCGATAATGATGGTTTTGTAGTGGTATCTTAGTTGAGAGCATGGTTATCGGAAAAACGGAGTATTAATATCCAGTTTATTATTTTAATGAATTATAAAGATATAAAGTATTTTTCTTCATCACATTAACTTCGAAAGAGTAAACTCGATATACCGAAGTTCTTTCTCTTTTTTGATACTAATTATGTTCTTGTCTAGGAACCTAGAGCGGCCGGCCAGATATATTAACCCGTAAATTATAAAATAAATGCAAGGGTAAAGAGCGCTACGCGTGTTTTTTCTTTTTTTTTTCTTGCTTAGGTTGTTTACATAATTATATCGGATTCAATAATAATAAACTTATAAACAAGGAACATATATTACAACGGGATGTATGAATGAATTAGTTAAAACGAAAGCTTCATTACTAAATTATAATAATATTCGTTTAAAAACGAAATCAAATAATACTGAGACGTCGGCGGTAACGGTATCGCTTCGGGCACAGCCTGCGTTCGCGCCGCTAACTTCTGTAATTCGGAGGCATACCGAGACGTCAACGGTTGTAATACTGCTTCAGGCCCAACGCGTATTAATACCGCCGAATTTATTAATAACGAACGGTTACCTTATTTTCGGACTGGGCGTCTTCGCGAAGTTATAAAATCAAGGTATAACGAATAACCCGTAATACTCGATTTACCTACTAAGGGTTACCAAAGGCTCTAAACGTTTTCGAGTTGAGGTAAGATATTTAATATAGGTTACAAATTGTAATATCGACCCGAAAAGTATGTTACGTTACTTTAACCGTTTATAACTATTGAGTCTGAAATTATTAATGACGAAAATCTTATAAGAAACATACGATTCGTTTATTATATATTATCTGAGTAAAAACGTTTTATTGCTAGTCTTTTAAAGGAATTAATATTAAAAGGGGATAAATGTAAATATTCGACGTTTATATTGAACGTATACGTAGTATAACGATTTGAAAACTTGTTGTACCCTACGATAAAGCTCCTTAATCCCTTTTCATTCTAACTCGCTATCAATCCTAAATTTTTATTACTTTTATAATAGACTTACCGATTACCGATAACGGCCTGTTACATTAGTTAGTTTTTAGAATATCAGTTATTTAAATATATGTAATTAAAGATTATATAGTTTATAATCGCCGCAATACTATGGATATTACTGTATACCCTTATAGATATTAGGCATAGGCTAAGTGGCAGAGCACTGTATGTTAAGGTGTCTTCCTATAGAGTTCACGGTAACGTGTCACACTTCAGGCTGCACTCTTGCAAAACACAAAGTACATTATGTATGGAGCGGTTTGGAATAATTAATCTAGGCCATACAGCAATGCATGGAGCGGTTTGGATTAAGTATTACAGAACGTATGGCAAAAGGGCCACTGCTTGGATAGGAGGTTTATAACCTCCTATCAGTAGAATAAACCCTCTAAAATACTCTTTCCTAAACTATTATTATCTTTTATTCGTACAATATTAATTTAACGATTATTTTGATACTTACTTATTTTATGTAAATAGGTTTTGAACCTTACCTACACTAATTAGTAGCCGACCCGGTCAACTACAAACAGTCTACGAAAAAAGAACAAACACAAGTTGAAAACCTATAGCGGTATGCTATAGCGATTCCAACTATTTGTACTTTAATATTACGTTTTTATAAAAATTACATGGAATGTATATAGAGACTGTAAAATCTAAATAACTTTTTAAAAAAAACCCTTAGTATGATACCATCAACCCTTATTTAACGCTTTATCTACTTAAAAGCCCCGTTAACCCACTATTAATCCTTATTTGGTACTCTGACGTACCAGTCCACGTAAGCCATAACCACTAAATTTCGGAACCCTTAATTGGGACCCATTCGATTTAAAATCGATAATATACACCGATCGCAAAATATAGGAGCGGTTATAAATACAGCATCCCAACCGCGCGCTTAATTTAAAAACGATTACGAACAAACTATCCAAACCGCTCGCTTCACTAAAAGCGGTCAGGACACGATAATCCAAACCGCTTACTAAACACAGGATTATAAACTAAGCCTCCCTATACCTTCATTTCCTTTACCCTATTCGACTTTCACTTCCTTTACCCTATTCGTTTTTCCACTTTCGCCCTATATATTTCGAATTTCGTTCTTACGACATTTATATTTTTAATGCTTTTTGGCTAACGTAACGTTAAAAAGCGCTAACAAAACTAATTTGAAACTTCTAAGTAACCTATGGTTACGTTTAATCTATCATTTAAATTTTATTTATATTAGTAAGTACTAGTAAGCGCTATTCTAACCGTTTTGCTTATGTTATTTCCTTTGTATTTGCTGTTTGTAAAACGAACTACCTTAAACTTAGAAATATTAACGTACAAAAATCCAACCGCGACGCGAAACTACTAATTTACGCCGATTCAACATATTAGGTATACGCAGAAACAACTATCTCCAACCGCCCCAAGATACCCACAACTATGGCCCTAACACCTACTACACTAGAGGAAACTAACGCTTACTTCGATGTTTTGGTTGAATACATTGGATTTAGAAAGGCTATAATACGCGAATTCGACCTGAGACTTTAGGATATCATCGATACACCAGTAAAAAACTCGACTCATATACGGAAAATACGGCAAATATATATATCTTAGCCGTTATATTTCGCTACTGGGAGGAGAAAAACTAAGGACCTAATATACTAGATAACTTTGATATAAGATTTTCAAACTTAATGTTAGACATGTGGGAAATAGTAAACCCCTTTATTACCAAAGCCTTACAAATTCAACCATAAAGTAGGGGTATTAATACCCCAGGAGTCAGGGATAGCTTCTTTGTAAAAGCATTATTCAAAATAACGCAATCCTTTGATTTACTAAACTGAAAGAATGAAGGTTTATACCAAATGGAATTAATAAAAGGATGTTACTGAACGAAACATAAAAGACAGTTAATAAAACGAAGAGGAATAACACGAGGCGTAGGATTCTAAGAAAAAAAGATCCGCAAAAGAAGGAAGAGCCAAAGGCATATTCCACACGCTTTTAAAAGAAAATGGGTCTGGATATAAAGTCCGAACTATATCTATAAGAGGAAGAAGAAAAGAAGGGTCTAAATACGTATTCATAGCCGTGACCTTAAAAAAAGAAAGGGCCAGGTATACAATTCGGACTATACCCTTCAAAAAAGGAAGGATCAGATACGAAATCCAAGCCGTACCTTTAAGAAAAGAAAGGTCTGAATACATAGTTCCAAACCGTTCACAAAACTCAAAAGCGGTCACGGATACAACATCCGAACCGCTCGCTCAATTCAAAAGCGGTCACGATCAAAATACCTACACTGCTCGTACCAATAAAAACGGCCACAACACAATATTTCAAGCCGTGAACTCAGGAAAAGGAAAACTAAAAAAGCCTAGATACACAGTTTCGGCCGTATCCTCAGGGGAAAAAAACGACTAAATATATATTTTCGGCCATAACTTTAAAAAAAGGAATGGCTAGATACCCTATACGTATCTAGACCTCAATAAAAAGCTGGGCCGCCTTAGAAAACTGGCCCTCGACTTCAAGGATGGACCAAGCTGCAATAACACTTTGGAACGCGATTTAAAGGAACAAACAGGTCGAAGCACAACGAATATTCTAGATATTACGTTATACGCGCCTCTTACAGCTATAATAGACTACTTACGAGCGTTTCTATTACCAAGAAAAGCTTTAAAAATCGGTATCAAAGTCGTTTCCACGAAAAAAAAAAAAAAAACACTAAAAAGGTATATTAGTACCATTACTACCTACATCAAACGTCTAGAAATATGTATCAGCACTGCTTCCCCCTATATTAAACGCTTTAGTTTATATACTGAAAACATAGGCGATAATTTTCAAAGATGTTACTATTAAAGACGTTATGAGGCCAGCTAGGTAACCTAATCTACAACAATAAACACGCTATTCATTAATGTAACCGGAAAAGTTTCACGACCCCAATAAGCTATCACACTACTTTCGCCAATTTGGAGCAGTCCGAAATCCGCTATCCGCGCCGCTCCTGTCTTTATTTAAACCCACTATTTCGTGCTACTCCTAACATTCTGTCACTTTTTATATTACAGAACTCGACACTACCTAATTGGTCTTATTCTTCTACTTTCTCCATTTAAAGCTACTACTTTGCATCGTCCCTAAAATATCGTCACAATTCGAATATACGACTTCGTACCGCTTTTAATATACTTTTACTCTTTGTTTTATGTATTTCGTAGTTACATTTTTCATACTTGACGTTATATCTGTGATTTATAAGAAAATATTTTAAGGAAAGTAATGACATTAATATGGCCTGGCGCGCCAGCTCAGCGCCAAAGGGTAACTAGTCACTGTCAAGAGAAGAGGGAAAGGGAAACGCCGTTGCGTCCCTATCATCCTCCCCGTTACCTTCCCCCTCTATGTTAGCGCTACCGCCATCACCGCCATCGACGCCATTAATGCCAGCAAAGATGTGGCCCTGAACCTTAGGTTGCATACCCTTAAGCAAAGGCATAGGGGGGCTTTTACTCTCCTTACGGCGACGCTCGATAACGTCGTCAAACTCGCCTGCATAGTATATACGTAGGCCCCGTTTCTAAGCGGTAATGACGGCTTCCGATTCTTTGGTCCACCGGTTAACAACTATTACTAATTAGTATCGGCTTATTTTAATTATTTACGACCGCAGTTATTTTTCAGAGCGTCTCGAATGTTTCTTTTCTAATAAAGGCAATTTTTAAAGTTCGATTTAAAATTACCATAAAGCTGGTGGGTACGTAATATGGCTTCGGCTTACGAATCCAAAACCAATGGAACGGGAGCGTATCCGTTGCTAGTCCGCTCGTAGCGGTGGTAACGGGCCAAATGGCCCTCTCTTTCGTGATAATCGCTAACGGACTTACCCGCAGCCGCGGACGCGACACACGGCATGTAGGTAGTATCTATTGGTGATCTGGAACTGCGGACCCGGGTACTCTGCTTCAACGCCTTACGTGTTAAAGAGGTCTCGTGGTACACCCTAGAAATGCTAAGCTCGAAACGGCGGAACAGGTCCGCCTCGTATTCCTTATCTAAAGAGAAAGAACAATAAAGGTATATAAGCGGGTGGATTTATAATATACAAACCCTGACATAGCTACGCCAAGCTGCGCTTACGGTATAGAGGGGCTCCTGCGGGTAAGGAGGTTTTCACCTATGAGGAAAGGGTAAGGTCTATAAATTTAAAAGCCCCCCGATCCTCCCCCTAGGATCTGGGGAAGGGGGAGGGAAAGGGGGGAGAAGGGGGAGTGGTGGTGGTGGCGAAAAGAGGCGAAGCGACGGCGATAGGGTTTAGGGGGGTGGCAGCGGCTGCGAAGAAAGGAGAGGCGGCGGCGACTGGGCTTGGCGGGGTGGCGACGGCGGGTGCGATATCTGTTATTAACGAGATTATACCCGATATGAGTGGGATGTTGGTGATAGCAACGGTGGCTATGGCGGCGGTGGCGCATCGGTACTTTCGTGCCAAACAGTGTCTGGCCGTTTTGTTTTACACAGCATCTATTTAAAAAAGAGGTTAATATATGGGTATTAGTCGAGTAACCTACCTATTGGAATTTCTTAGTTTAGTTAGTTAGAATAAAGGTTTAATTGGAATAGGAACTTGTATTAGCTTTGACTACGCGCCTTTAAAAGGAAAATAATTTTTTTTCTCTAGACTGATGGCAATATATTTTTTATATTAACCTAACACTTCATAGTGCAATATCCTCTACGAAATCACCCCTGCAGCGCCTACGCAATCACAACCCTATCTTAACCAACAAAAAACGATATCAATAACCATATCGCCTCCATTTGGCTACAACAACTAGGCTTGAGCTACAATTACCACCGCGGCTAAACCTTATTAATTCCAACCGAGCTACAATTACCACTGCGGTCAAACTTTACTGATTCTGACCTAACTACAATTACCACCGCAGTCAGGACTTACTAATTCAAACCTCTACAATTAGTACCGCAACCACACTGTTATTACAAAACCCACTAATTTGGATCTTTGCAACTACAACCACACTATTACTACAAAACCTACGGATTTGGACCTTTCCAATCATAACCATACTGTCACTATTAGGCTATAGTTACGGAATACATAGGGAAAAAAGATTACCTATATGGATATTACTAAATACCCTTATAGATAGTAGACATAGGCTAAGTGAAAGTATACTGTATTACAAGGTGCCTTCCTATAAAGTACACGGTATAGTATTACGCTACAGATTATACTATTGCAAGACGCAAAGGACATTATGCATGGAAAGGTCTGAAATAGTTATTCTAGGCCGCTCGACAATGTATGGAACGGTTTAGATTAAGTATTCCAAAACGCACGGCAAAAGGAACACTGCCCGGATGGAAGGTTTATAACCTTCTATCCGTAGCGTGCCCCCTCTGGAATACTCCTTCCTAAACTGTTATCATCTTTTATTACTACAATACCAATCTAATGATTACTCTTCTACTTACTTAATTCACGTGAATAGGATTTAAACCTTGCCGACAAATATATACGAAACGATTTCGGGACATAAAGTAGCGATTTTAGAAATTTTAGGTATTTATTATTAAGGATCGTAGTTCGAATTAAGTAGGTATATTCTAAACTATTATATTTGTTTTAGTCATATTCAAATAATTTATATTCATATAATACTATTTATAAACGGAAGGTAATACCAAATAAAGAAATTGAAAGATTTAAGAGTACTAGCGAATCGTCGTCGCCTTTTCGGAGTTCAATTAAATATTATATTTCCCCGCTTATTAATTTACATAAAATATCCGAAAGTTAATGGTTACTAGGTTTAGTATGAATCGACAAGTTAATGGATACGAAAAATTCTTCATCTTTAAAGTAAACGGAAATAAAAAATTGTCGATTACTTTAGCGAAACAAGTTTTTACGTTTTTAATGTATTTACGAAAGAATACAGAGGTATTTTAGGCGATTATAATATATATATATATATAGAGTAATAAATAAAGAAAACGGTAAATCGTCGACGACGTTCGACAAAATAATGTAAGGTAGGAGATTAGGTTTAATTGAACATATGTAATATTAAAATTGATCTTTTTGATATGAATCTCGATTAATTATATAATTAATACCGGGTTATCGACGTTTCGAACCCGTCGAATATTATTTTTAATATTAATAAAAAGTACCCTATATTTCACGTAAATTTGGTCAAACGAACGGTTAAGGACCCCCTTTTTTGAAGGTTTTATTCGATATACGCCCGGAATGAGTCTTCTTCGTAGACGATACGGGAAATGATATATACGAAAAATTGAAAATGTAGGATATTTTCGTTACAAAAATGGAGAGAATCGATATTCCTTACATAATAATTAAGTAATAGACTTGTAATAACTTCAAGTAGGAATTGTTAAAAAACTGCTCATATACTATAACTTTAAATGAATTTAAAACAAAATAAGAGAACGCTCAATAATATAATAACCCGGTATTTAGATATGAATCTTAAATATATCCTAAACAACTTATATCGGATAAGTTGCCTTTACCTCAGCAATAATATGGTATTGATAAGGAGGGGTATAAATACCTTATTATTATAATATAATACTGTGGATATTATTATATACATTCATAGATAGTATATTTAAGTGGCAGTACATTACGCTATAAGGTACACTCCTGTAGCATGATACGATCACGTATCATGTTTCAGGCTATACTCTTGCAGAGTATATGATAATGTGAAATGCTGCAGATTACACTCTCATGCTTGGAGAGGTCTAGAAGCAGGTATTCCAGAGTGATACGCTCTAGGTGAGGGCTTATAAGCCCTTACCTGTAACGTACACCTCTGGATGCTTCATCAGAATCATCATCATCTTTTATACTACAATTACCAATGATTCTGATTACTTTTTTGAAGACCTTATGTTTATGTGAATATTATAGGCTTGAGATTTTACCGACAAATACGATTTATAGGTTCGGGTATATATTACCCGGTTTCGTCAGATAAATATCTGACTATAAGGTGGCTTTTAATAAATACTTAATTAATTTTACTTATATGATAATATTATTATTATGCTGGGTTTTTAAACAGTAATGTTAATAAATGGAAAACCCCTATTAAGATTAGCTTAGGAAGTTAAAAAAAGCCGGCGGAAACGGACGACGCGAGGCAGAGCGGATATTTGGCAACGTCGATAAGGGCAGTTAGCGCTAGGCGGAACAGGTATTGAGCGAAGTCGATAAAGGCGAATAAATTTAAGTGGAGTGAGCGTTATAAAAGGCTAACTATAACGGATAACGCAAAGTGGAGCGGGGGTAGCAGCATTTTAAATGGGTTATAATGAATTATAATATATTAGTTTATATTCAAGGAATGAAATTGATACGGGTACGGTCGGTAACCCGTTTTCGAACGGCTTGGTTAGCCCGTTTTTATATAAAGTTAATAAATAGGACGTTGGTAAATAAATGGATTTTATAATTAGGCTTTGAATATCGTTCGAAACATTTTAAAAGCCGTAACTTATATTAGCTATATAAGATATGGATTATGTAATTATATTATTTAAACTCATGAAGTTAAATTTATGAAAGGGTACGCAACGGATACCAATTAAGATTGGCGTGAAATGTTTCGAATTAATATAAAATGAGCCCAAGGCGTCCAGTCGCGTTA
Source organism: Anisogramma anomala (assembly GCA_038502455.1). Taxonomy (NCBI): domain Eukaryota; kingdom Fungi; phylum Ascomycota; class Sordariomycetes; order Diaporthales; family Gnomoniaceae; genus Anisogramma; species Anisogramma anomala. Next base: position 37,033,123 of record JASMMZ010000001.1, read on the forward strand.
AACAAAAATAACGGTTAAAGGAAATGAGGAAAATTTCGAAAATAACGGGGCCAAAAAAGGAAGGTAATGGAATAAGGTTACAGGTATAATCAATCAAACTACTATAATGGTTGAAATAATTTAAGCGCGGGCGATATTAAGAAACCAGGTAAATTAATTAACTTACTCGGAAAACGTAGGACTGAAAACGGGCTTATAATCTGGAATATGACATTAACGTGTACGAATAAAAGTTAGGATAAAGTCTTCTTTTTACAAATCGACGACAAGTTACCAAAGACATATAATTAAGCCGGTTGAAGTTACAAATAATATTATTTTTTAAATATATTCTAAAAAGGGGTTAATATTGGTAGAGCTTTAGATGTTGCAACGTTGGACGATTCTATTAGTCCAAGTAATAATAGTATTGCGAGGTTAATGAATGGATGTATTGTTTTAGGCTTGGTAGACCGCTAGCCGGTCTGTGTAGTAGTTTGTATGCCCAATTTCTTGGTCCGTGCCCTAGTGTGAAGTGGGCGCATACTGTACTTGACTTACAACCAATATAGTTGACCTACGAAAAATAATACACTCAACTTGCACTTAGTATAGTTAACTTTACCGTAAGTAAAGTTGACCTACTATATTGTAATTACTACTATTCTAACACTGGCAGCTTTTTAGTTTGTGCGTGTATGTTAGTGTGGTTGACTAATTCTTTTGGTAAACGTTAAACTGCTACCTTATGAACTGGCTAAACCCCTGTTAATTCCAATCGACATCCACATTCAATATATCCATTTGTACTTCAATTGACTCCAATTATCATTAATAGCCCTACGGCTTCAAATTTCGAATTTATTAAATCCCACAAAAAGTTCTTCCGCCATAAGCTTATACAAACTTCCTATTTAGCCACGCTAGTTAAATAAGTCTCTATCATTAGTTTCCTGGAAGTTTTCCAGTTTGCTAGCATATCCCTAATCGCTGCTACGTGATTTGACCTTGCCGGGCAGCCTATTAACGTATCCTTCGATACATATAGTCATGTTATTGCTGTTTATAAACCTTTTTAGGGTCTTGTTCGATAACAACTTTGTTTTAATGTTAGCAGGATTATACTTTCCATTATTTTATCGGAATTCATTGATCTTCTTGCTTTCTTAGGCTTTACGGAGTGCCAGTACGTCGATTATCAGGCGTTTTTCACTATTGGTTCAGAATTTCGAAAGGTATTCGAACAGGCTCCTTGAGCTGGTACAAATTACTACTGGAATAGAAAGAATCTTTAACTACCTAATAATAACGTTAAAGGTTTCTTATAGTATTATACCTATATTAAAGCTTACTATTATACTATAGATCTTTGAAACCCATAAGCTTCATGTAACTCTCTTTTATTCAATAGAGGTTTAATAAATTAAACTTCTGATGATACCAACTTAGTCATCCCTCTGGTCATTATTAATAAGAGTTATTAAAAAGAAGACCTATAAATATAAGTTGGTGTTGTTTGTAAAGGATTAATCCATAAAAATTATTTACTTAGCCTTCGATAAGTCGATCGATACAATATTTATCCTTCGTTCCAAGTTTCGTATCTATTACTTAAACCTCCTTTTTAACTGGTTGAAGTCGTTAATCATTGAGTTTTATAGTTATACTGTAATGAATAGGTCGTAAAATACTCTCTGTTAACGTAAATTGGCAATATAACTGCTACGGGTACGCTATTTGAGGTAACTTTAAGCTTTAGCCACGTTATTTTTGACAATTTTAGCCAACTTATGGCCTTAGCTCTTTTAACTAAAGCTAATGACGGTATCAATACTAAGTATACGGATTAACAATCTATTAAAATCAAGTTAGTTACCCTTTGCCAACGTTGTAACCAGCTTATAATTCCCAAACTCAAAGTCCTTAATCTATTGCTATTCCGATATTATAAAGCTAGTCGTTTTTACGAAAAAGGTATCGTTAGTCTGTATACCTACCAGACCAAAATCCTTTTCTTATGCTACTAATAAACATGTGTTATATATTAAAAGCTTTATGTATAACCTTAATTTAAAGTACGATTAATAGTTTAGTAACTAATAAACGCATATTTCGACCAATCTGTATAATAAGTTAATACATTGTATTACCGTTTTTAAAGTATAGGTAACACGTAGTTCCGATAACAATTTCAATACGATGATCCGATATAATTTGATTACCTACTACCTATATTATTATATTATTTTTACGCTATTAGGTACAAATTTACCTTTAGTTTTGCACTAATAAACTTACTACTAAAGCGACGAGTAAACGCTAATTAAACTTTTACATCGTTGGCGATTACATAAGGATACAGTCTTTACTTTTATTACCGTATCCTCAGGTGATTAGACGTAACTTTTTATATGGCCGCCCCGTAATCCTTCCCTTAACCTCGTGGATAATCATTAACTTTAAAATCGTAATATTTAGGTTTTAAAGGTTAAAGTCGGCCTTCGATAAGAATTATATAACTCCTTAAATTAGTAGGCTATTAATTTCAATCTTGTCGCTTTTTTGCAAGAATTTACCGGAGGTTGTAGTAATACCTTATACCTAAAGCTTCAATTCCAAGTCTTCTTTATTCTTATATTTCTCTTATTTACCTAAATATTATTATAAATACGGATCGGTATATATTCCTCCTTTTTAACATTCCTTTTCTTTTGGGGTTTCCCGCATTAGCAGCGTGTTATTGACTTATCGATAACTGGTTAAGGAAGTTCGTATTAGCTCGGTTACTTAACTCAAAGGTTTTCATTTTTAATTGCCCCAATATAAGGTTTAACCCAAATAATACGAAACGCTATAGGGCCGTTAATAATCTAGACAATTAATTTAGAGTTAATGATATTCAAGGTTTTCTATAGGTCCTTCACTTACCTAGCTTCCTCTATAAGACAATTTTACTTTATAACTGCAAAACAAATACGTTGATAATTGTATGGCTATTCCTGGTGTTAAGTACGTTATTCTATTAACGATGTGCCGATTTCTTCCGCAATTATTTTAATGCTTTGCCGTAAGCCATAGCTTGTTTTTGGGTACTTGCTGATAGTCGATATTCACTCGTCAGGTGTGAATACGCTTCAAAAATCAGTAGCGTTAATACTAGACCATTAATACCAAAAATATTGTTCAAACCCTTTACCGCCATCTAAAAGCGTATTTCTAAATCCGTAAAACTTTTAATTTCCATCATAAGGATATTATACGGTTGGCGAAATTGTAAGTATATCCTCTTAACCTTCTTAATACTCTACTAGGCCTTTTTAGGCACCTATTTATACTAAATTCTCTTTATCTTGGCATTTTCTTGAATTCTGCTGCTACAAAATTAGTGCCGAGTAAACAATAACGTTATATAAACTTAAATACATATCAATCTATAATATCCTTTGCGCTTCCCACGTATCTTTTCCCGATAAGGACTTCAAAAACTAAGACTTGTAAAAAAAGGTTACGGAATTAACGACGTGAAAAATGAACTTATTATTTAAGTGACAAACATCAATAACAACTTTACAATTAAAGTCTTTAACGTCTTTTAATATAAAATTAAATCCTAGAAGAGTTTAAGCATATATTTAGAAGTAGTAACAAGGCTTTTGGATAACTTTCAATGCAAAGTATTTTTCATTTTTATACCTTACAGACTTTAGGACTTTATGCAACCTATTAACGACTGGGTAATTGAAACTCTGATGTAATTGGCGTATTCCTGACTCAGTAAAGTTCAATTCCAATACCATTAGGCCTTGAAAATAAAACTATAAGTACCTCTACTTAAAGGCGAGAGTAAACCTTTGGCCGTTTTTGACCAACTCATCGACTTTAACGTCAACGTTAATGTCAAGTATTTTTATATCCTTTACGTAGAAAAGAAAAAGGGTACGGGACTTAATGATATAAAACGTAATTAATCTCACGATAGTTTAAACCACTATTATCCCTAGTAACAAAAGTTGTTCGGATAGTCCGAAGCTAACTTTAACCTCATTAACATCGTAACGATTAATTTTAGTAGCCGTAATACTTTCCCTCCACAATAGCACGTATTGCGAATAACCTCCTATGAAGTAACTTACTACCCTTGTATCTAGCAATATACCTTAAAATGTATATTCCGCATAATGTTTGCGAAAGGTAAAGGTATATAAAGGGTCAAGGGCTTAGTTAAGGCAAAGATAAGGGTCTTTACTGCTCAAGCGGTACAAAAAAGCGTGGTCGGCTAATTACTGGGCCGTACTAAGAGCTATATCTTTATATTACTTAATTTGCTTAGAGATATCGTCGTCGTTAATTTGTTCTTCGCTTTTAAAGTCTGTAATTTGATTTAATTAGTCGTGTATAAAGGTAATTAGGTACTTGATATAATACATTTCATTTTTATTTTTACGCTCGGCGGTAGGGTAGTGAATTTACTAATAGCTAAACACACCACAAATTTAATTTTTTAGCCACCATTACAACGATAGTTTTTATAGTAAACAGGTCCGTTTCAATCTTAATCTTATTAGCATTAAGGTGGCTGTTATTTTTAGTTTGGAGCCGTGAGTCCAGACCTTTGATGTTAAAGGCGTTTATAGTCGTACTTACGGTTAAAGTAATTAACCACCGTAAGGTTTTCTTCATTTACGTTAATGAAATTGCCGACTTAGTGGTACATATCAAGCGATTTTGGTATGCGTGTTATTATAGTTGTAAGCGAGAAGTGTAACTGGCTAAAAAAGCCTTCGTAATTAGTATTTAGGTGTTATAAGGCGTATTTAAACTTACTAACGCCCGTAATAGCTATTTATTACCTGTTTAAGAAGCGTGGCTTCGCTAGTATGGACTTTCTCCACTACTTACTAGCATAATATTAACTTGTTAAGTATCTAATTTAGTACTTCCTTTGGTATTTCCTCTTTTTTTTCTTTGCTATTATCGCGATCCACCTTCTAGTAGCCCAATCAGTATAGTATTGGGTAAGGTAAACATCGTACTCGAAGTAGCTCTTTATATTATCATAAACTTAGCGAAAATTGGTTGCTTATGTTAGAAAGTTTACGTAATAGCCCTTAATGTATCTTGTAAGGATTTTAGAAAATATTAAGTAAAAATTGAAAGGAGGTACCTTTATTTACTTACAAATATTTAAAAAAAAAGCTTATTATATTTAGATTAAGGAGATTATAAAGCTTTCCGTTATACTTTTTTATATCATTTTAAATGTTGGAGAACTTCGTCAAAGTCTTGTAATGAATATTAACCATCTTGACAGGTTTTAAAGGCAGGAAGCAATAGTTATCCCAATATTTTTTGATATTTTCTGGCAATTTAAGCCTTAAGGCTTCCAAAACGCGGTGTTAAGGGTAATGACCAGTCGACTAATTTAAGGGGGAAAGTGTTATAGTAAAACCTATAGTATGCTCGCGCGTATAGGTAAATCTGTTGTAAGAAGGCTTTTAAAGGGTTTATATATTTTAATTAAAGGGTTGGGAGGCAAAAGAAAATGTAAGATTTTAAGGAAGTTAACGATCTTACGTAATTAATGGATAAGGGGCTCCATCGTTAATTTCTCTAACTATGTTAACGGTTACTACTTCACGTACCCTGCTACTATTACCGGCATACTCTATGCTATCACGTAAATGTGTTAGGCTACCGAGTAAATTAATATGTTCCTTATCGACAACGCGTAAAAAGGCTTAATTCAGCTAAGGGTAAAGGAAAGATCCTCAAAACCGCGTATAAGGACGTTAATTTTTTTCAATACCCTTTCATTTAGGGTGTAAATCTTAAAGTTATTCTTCAAATTAAGCTAGATCGAAAAAGGTTTATACCAGCTTTATTACACCTTATATTGGTACGTAAATCCATCGTAGTTCTAGGTTTAACTTGAGCTTCGACTTAACACCTTTTTCACTTGCATCTTATATATTAATAATTCAGTAACCCCCAAAAATACGGTACTTGAAAAAAGCGCGATCACTGCCATCGAGGTTTTCACTGCCGTCTCATTTAACGATATAGCTACCGACAAAGTTAACCAAGTGCTTTTTTATTAAGTCTTCGTCGACATCGTACCCCCAAAGCTTTTTATCGTAATGCTTTAAAAAAGGGATTCAAGGGCTTCAATTAACTACATTTTCTTCTAACTGGGTGCTATCTTAAGGTTCTGGCTCGTGTATAACTTGATGTTTTGGCGTAAAGTCGCGTAGGAAATTGACGACTTGGCGTTGAGTGGTTCAACATAGTTTTTTTAACGTAACTTGGTATTTTTCGCTCAGAGTAGCGATCTTAACGATTCAATTGACGAAGGGAAAGTAAACAAAAGAAAAGAAGAGGTAAAGCTTAATGTTAAGGATTAGGTTAAAAGTCGGTTGATATTCATAAAGTGCGAATGTTATTTGTTGTTTTAACTGTAAGACTTGATTGTTTTTGAAGTAGTAGAACCCGCAATAATACTAACTTAACCGTTGACTAATTTGCCGAAATTTCAAACTTCTAGAAATTAATTTTAACGTCTTTAAGAAAGATTTGTAACGATTTCTTGGTGTTTTTAAGTAGCGATACCGTTGCTTACTTCCAAATTGCCGTTGAAAACTAATGTAACCCAAAAGTCATATCTATTTCCATACCGTTGTGTACTGGCGCAGTTCTAATAAAGGCCCTTCGTAAGAATCTTTCATCTACCATAACTGCTGTTTGTTAATGTAAAACGTAACCAGAAAGTATATTTTTCTTCTACTTAACTTATCTTTGCTTAACCTCATAAGCACTAATCAGGATTAGTAGAGATTTAGAAGTTACAACGTTTCTCGATTCTATTAGTCGAAGTAACAGTAGTATTATATGATCAAGTAATAAATGTATTGTTCTAGGTTTGGCGGACCGCTAGACGGTCTGCGTAGTAGTTTGTATGGACAATTGCTTGGCCTGTGCCCTAATGTTAAGTAGGTGTATACTATATTTGACATACTGCCAATATAGTAGGCCCACACAAAATAATATAACCAACTCGCAATCAGTATAGTCAACTTTACTGTAAGTAAAGTTAACTACTGAACTGAAATTACTACTATTCCAACAGCTAATATATAATCGTAATTTTTATACAATATTAACTTTTAAACTTACTTTATTATAAACTTCATGTCAGACGAGACTCGTTTAAATACAACAAACGTAAATATGAGCTAAGGGTACTTTAAAATCTCATAAACGATTAATATAAGATATATAGTAATTTTTAACTTATAATGAGAGAAGTTTAAATACATCCTTACTATTACCGGATATATGATAGTTGTTTGTAATGCGGAGCGACTATATAATATAATTTTAGGTATAGGTATTACGATATCACGGGGTAGTATACCGTATCAAAAGATGAGTCGTCGTTATGAAATATATTATTGATAATATAACTTAGGCCCTGACTATTATAAATATCAGTTGTATTAGCGGGAAAAACCTATAGGAAAGAAATGGTAACGAGGAAACGAAAGCTATAATAGGGGTTGGAACATGGGATTAGAATTAAAGTTATTGTAAAATAACGTAGTAGTGATAAATAAAGGGGGGAGGATTAGAGAAAGAAGAATGGTAAAAATGAGTTTTATCAACTACGGTAGGGGCCGTATTTATAGGCTTAGGTGCACCGAATTCGATAGGGGTTATAAGTATTTGTTTAAGGTACTACATAAGAATATATTGTATAGGCTTGTAGATTCAAGCATTCTAGAATTTACATGGAGAACGTAATATATGATCAAGAATAACCTCATAAGGATCTCGATTAGAAAGAAAACTCCTTTACTAGTTAATAATGGTGTATAAAAGTAAATATTAGCCCAGGCAACATTTTCGTGCTGATCCTCCGTACTAGTAAAAATTAGTACTCGCCTTAGTAAAATACTAGTACTGGTTAAGATATCTACATCTCCGGTAAATTCTTCATCTTTTTGTGTTAAGGTATTTCAGTACATGAAGTTTGTACCAAATACTAACTGGCTCTGTTAGCCCTATTGGCCCTGTTATCCCTGCTGTTAAGTTGTGTACCGTGTAACTGTACCTATTGTATATTTCAACACATTCCCTCAAGAGGTACCGTACACTCAAAAATAAAATAAAAAGAAGTAAAAACAAAAGTTAAAGAGTAGAGTGAAAGAAGTGTAGTGCTGAAAAAAGAAAAATCCGTAAGTGCAAAAAGAAAAAAGACCTATATTGTCCGATTTAAACCGATAACTTTTTTAATCTCTTCTTAGTGAATATTCCAAGTTTACACCAAGACCACGCCACCATTTCATACCTGTAATACTATAAGGTAACTTAGAATAAAAAGTCTCATAAACCATTAATTCAATTTAAATACAGTTCAACTATTTCAAGCTATTATATTATTACTTCGTATTTTGCCTTTACAATAGCTTTGTTACCACATTATCTAGTTGTTTATTAGTAGGAACCCACTTGATTTATATTACAATACGCTTCACCTTATCCTTTATAAAGTGTTTTTAGGGGGTATATATTAAGTACGTTAGTCATATTTTGGATTCCTTAATAACTCAATAGCTCCTTCATTATTATATTATTTTTTTATGATAATAGGAATACCTAGCTCTGTAAATAAGTTCTCTATCCAAAGGGTATTTTAAGTAACCCTTATTAATACTACATCTTTATCATACATAAAAAAGAGACATACTCTAAATACCTTTTTGGATACATAGTTTACCGTACTATTAACAATATAAACTGTGTATCCATAGGTAGACTTTCCAGTAGCCCCATCCCCCTTCCAGTCAGAATCGCACTAGCAGTTAATGAAAAGTCTTCGAATATATTTATATTATTTTTACGTAAAGTTTGAAACTTACAATACGGACTTGCTAAAAGTTCTTTCCTATCTACTTGAAATGTATAGTTTTCATATTATTAAAAGTATTTAAAGGCGTAACTGACAAGTGTAATGTTTTTATGTCAAGGATTATAAGTAAAACGTGGGAATACTAATATAAGAAAGGCGATAGCCGGCCTAGTTCGGCATATTTCATAGCCAAAAGCCCCTACATCTAACTAATACTTCTTATTCCATAACATATAAGCTTGATTTTGATATGGCATGGTATAAACGAGGGATCCGGTTGTAATAAAGATGTAGGCCAGACGTCTAGTCAGTTTCTCTAATCTTAAATCCAATACCCTCTAGATATACGCATCTTATACCAAGATAATCGTACGTACTTTCCTATTCCTTAAAATACCTACCCCTAGGAAGTACTTTGCCTATCTCAGGTCCTTATACTTAAAGTGCTTTTCAATATCCATCTTAAAGGTTTTAATGGCATTTGAGTTAGGCCTTATTATCAAAATGATACCAACGTAATTATATATAATAAGTTAACGGCAATATTTAATGTATACCGCATTATTAAAGCTTTTTCTTTTAGACTTAAGGGTATTAAATACTTCCCTTAACCTTCTAAACTATTATATGAAATCCTGCTGAAAACCGTAAAGTAAAGCAAGTAGCTAAAATATTTAGTTAATTATAGAATTAAACCCCATATTATTTTCATTTAGATACTCAAAGAAAAAGTCTCTGATAGTATTCAAGATCTCTATAAACACTAGGTTTTTAAGTTCCCCGTTAAGGAAAGCCGAGTTGATGTCTATTTAATCGATATCTATCCGTAAGAAGTAACGAAAATAATGAGGATCCTCTACGTGTAAAACTTTACTATGGCAACAAAGGTTTTAATGAAATTAATACCATACCTTTACTAAAACCCTTCAATTACGATCCAGATTTTATACCTTTCTATTTAATCTTAAAAATTAGTTTTAACTTCGGTTTATTCTTTTATAATTAGAACTATACCTGTAATATCCCTTTTAATAGCCTTGAAGACTTTAAGGAATAAAAGACTCCGTATTTCACTATTGAGGGACTTTTTCTAGTGTTTTATATCTGTTCTCTCCAAAGCTTCATTTATAGTCTGTTTACTTTTTCATTTTACTAACTAAAAGTACAAACTGGACTATGTATTTCTTAACAGTAGCATTTGTTAGCAAACTTGCCAGAAAACTTTTTTCTTTTTTCTGTATTGCTTGGTGAATAATATTCTTAATTTAGAGTTTAAAACTGCCGTTACAATATCATAAGTGATGCCAACATTAATAGGTTTTATATCTTCTTCCCTTAAAACTGCCTTACGAGGTTCTGTAATAATTCTTGTGAAGACCGTCAGACTAAAAGTGCTGATAATCGTCCTCATTGAATTCTCCAGCCGGTTTGGTAAATAGACTTTAAAGATATTCCAAAACTTAGTATTATAAGAAAACTGCTATGAAAAAGGATTCACTCGCTTCCTATTAAATTAGTCCTTTAATCCTTTACTCTTTCTGTAAAGAGTATATAAACGATAATGGCAAAGTCGACAGTAAATCTAAATTTACCGTTGGGTTTATTAACACCATATCCCTTTACTTTATCATAAAGACATTTATAGGGCGTGGTATACTATATCTAATTCCTGTTGTTAACCATCAAGTTGGCAATAATAAAGTCTATTTAAAGTAAGTAGAGTTACAAGTGATATAGCACTTTTACGGCAATATTTTAGGTCTTTATCTTTTTCAAATTTACTTTGTTCAAACATTCAGAAACGCCGTTTTTAAGGGTACAAAGTAAAATAAAACTAAAAGAAAACTCGTAGTTCATGAACGCCTCCCTAACTAAATAGTTAAGAAGCTTGTTGCCTCCCTTAAGAATTAAGAAATTTATTGTATATCTTATACATTTAATTACTCCATTTAGTATACATTGAACGGCTTTCAATCCCTTACTAAGGGATATAATAGCTAGATTAAAAACTTCATAGCCATAATTAACCTCTATAGCTATTAGGCTACAGCGTTCCCCCCTTGGCCTAACCGATGTTTTCAAAAAGTTATTAAAGATCTAAACAGATTCTTCTTTTTTAAGGTACCGAATTAAAAGCTTGGTCTCTAACGGGTGCTTTTGAAAAGTTTAAAAAGGGTATAAATAACATCGAAACGCTTTATTTAATGGTCCTTTTTCGGGTTATCTAATAATCAAAATAATTCCTTTACTAAATTTGGGTTAATATAACCAAACTTGGTAAACTAAAGGGAATTAAATAACTATATAGTAGAAGCTATTGTAATTGTATTATAATAAAACAATTACGTATATTAAATAATAGTGTAGTTGCTAGCTATAGTAACCATTATTTCCTTAGGTTTAAAGCTAGCAAACAATAAGTTTTTAACTTTAATACCTAAATTAAAAAGCTTTAATACGCTAATAAGGTTTATGATAAACTTAAATCAATTGAAAAGATTGTAAAAAGTTAAGATATCAAAACTATAACCCGTTTCAAATTTCACTAATATATGAACTATTCTTTTACCAATAAGCTGAATAACACCTCCTTCAGTTCGGAATCGGGGGTAGTTTTCTCCTTGTATCTCTAAATATGAAAAACATTTCTCATTATAAAAAATATAGTAAGATAAGCCTGAATAAGCTCGAATAATGTCTAGAAAATTAAGTTTATCAATTGCCAAATAATGTTGGAATATGGAAAAAAGAGGAAACAACTCAAAACTTAACGTTAAAATTGGGGCCTATACTAAGGTAATACCAGAATCTGGTACGGCCTTTAATTAGTCGTTTTGGAGGATGAATGTAAAAAGTAAAGCCCTTAAAGTTGAAAGCGAATACCTCAAAGTTAAAAGTAAATACCTCAAAGCGGGTAAACCTATATAATATACAGCTTCTAGTTGGCCAAAATCTCTAGTAAAGGGTCCTGTGTCAAGTCTTACGTGGTTGACAACGTAATTTATTATAACATCACTATAAAGTTATAGTATTACAAGTTGTGAAAGTCTTGTACTTTACCATTATAAACAGCAATAACGTCCGATTTTTCTTCGTTATTAATAGATTTACCAATATTGAAAGACCGTAGGTTTGGATATAATACCTAATAAGCTTGTTCCGTATAACCCTTATAAAAGCCTGTAAAGAAGTTTTTCTTAAACTGACTAATACACTGGTTACGGTTAACAGGTAACTTGTTTTTCGGTGTTCTTTGGAAAATAGAATTTAACGTTTTGTTTCCTTCATCAAGCCGGTTTTCTTCTTAGAAGTCTGATTACAGTTTACTTAATGATAAAGGAACAGCTTTTCTTAATTCACTTCGTATACAAACTATTCAAATAAGAAACTTAGACATAATACAGATAAAAAACTATAGGGAATAATTAATATCTTTAACCTAACGTCCTTGATATATTAAGTCTATTTTAATGTTTTCAAACGCTATTACAAAACGAGCTAAGACTAAATAATGTAAAGGGGGAAGGAAATGAAGTTTTTTAAAAGTTTCTTGATAGTAAATTGGTCCAGTGCCTTGGAATATACCAATCAATTTTAATAAGGCCTTACATAGGTTCTTAATGCCCACAATAACGGTTGAAAAGTCTAAAGTAATAAAAGAAGTAATTATCATATAAACTCGGATCTGGGTACGTATATTTTTCAAAATCTTTTCAGGACTATACTCCATAAATGAGAATGAGTAAATATTATACTTTTTCACAAAGATAGTATTTATCTTAATTTAAAAAATACTGTCCAATATTTCAAAACAGTTATTAGTAATATTACAACCTTTAGTGGCTATTACGAAAACGTTAATATTTGTAAAGGTCAACGTTTCAAAGTTTCTTTTGGTAATTTTAACTTAGGCTTTTTAAGTTGCTATCCTTCTTTAACGTTTAAAAATTGGGTTTTAATGTTTCCCCCCTCCTCCTTTACTAGTGTAATAATACGTATCTATTTGGGTTATTCCTGGGTTTTAAGGTGTTCCTTAAACTCAGCTAACATTCTTTAGTATAAGTAGATAGATAACTTAAGCTTTAATGATTTTGGAGAACTGCTAATTTTAGCTTTAGCTTCTACTTCCTTATCAGCAAAATCATCAGTATTAATAGCTTGTTTTTTTTACCTAGCTTTTGCCTTGCGGCTATCACAAGCTGCCTTTCTTACTTTCCTCAATAGAGCTTTAAGGTACAAAGCCTCTAAAGTAACGGGAGTGGCCTTAAAACGTAGGAATTGAAGGGATGAGGATTTAACTAGAGCAGAAGGACTGGAAGTAATAACAGTCCTGTATGAAGGAGGAACATTATTACTGGTACTTCTGTAAGACAGCTCTAGTGGAATGAATAAGCTACGTTCTGGGGATGCTAAAGGGGCATCCTTAAAGGTATCAAATGGTATAGAAAAAGTAGACATTTTAATCTATGTAAAAGGAAGTAACTGATTTAATAATTAGTAGTACATAATCATACTGATAATTTGTTGAAGGTACTACACAAGAAGATGTTAAATAGGCTTGTAAATTCAAGTATTATAGAATATACATGGAGAACTTGATATATGATTAAGCATATCGTTATAAGAATCTCGATCAGAATCAAAACTCTTTTACTAGTAAATACTAGTTCCTCCATTCTAGTAAATACTAGCATAGGTAGCATTTTCGTACTTATTCTCCGTACTAGTTAATACTAGTACTCGCACTAGTAAAACACTAATACTGGTAGAGATATCTACAGCTCCGGTGAATTCCTCATGCTTTAGTGTTGAGGTATTTTAGTACTTGAAGTTTGTACGAAGTACTGACTGGCCCTGTTGGCCCTATTAGACCTGCTATTGAGTTATATGCCATGTGATTGTACCTATTGTATATTTTAACAGTCATATGACATGTTAGGAAACGTATTATACGGCATAAGTAAACCTAGATCAATACGGCCTATTCATTTTACGAAGTGTTAGGAAACGTGTTATGCGGTATGAATAACCAGTATTAATAAGGCTCATACGCTATACGACGTATTAGGAGGCGTATTATATGATGTAAGCGACCCGGTATTAATACGTCTTATATATTATATAGTACGTCAAGAGGTATATTATATCTCCTGAGTTCAGCTCGCGGCCGGCACATATAATAAGAAGATATGGCCTATATTTAGTATTCAACCAGCGGTATATTATATTTTGAAGTGATTTTTAATAAATGAAGGGGAATATTATAAACTTAGGCTATTAGTTATTACATTTATAGGTTATGTAACTATACAGGTAACGGAATGTATAGTACCCGTCCCGGGCCCAGTCTAGGTGCGATCCGGCAGCGGTTTACGAGCATCACGTGCGAGAACAAATAACGGGCTGTATACGGAATATACACATAATTCTTGTATAAAGGACCACTATAGCCTCATCTAGCCTTCTGCAGCACCTCAATTTTACACTCCATTTGGTACCTACTTAGCATACTGTTGTAGGTTGGACTATAACAATAAACGATACGAGTTTATTTTGTTGAAAGATAATCCGAAGATATAAAACCGAAAAGATAAACGATAAAGCCTTGAAATCGTAATATGACGAGTAATGATAATCATTCTATTTTCATAATCACTTATATAACCCTCTCCTAACATTTACACACCCTTCAAATATCTCTTTATAACATTTACCACTATATTCAATCGACCACCCTACGCTTATGAAACCAAAATTACGTCGCTAAGTGCGTCCAATCAATTCGAAAAACAAAAGACACTCTAAAAACTTTATCATAAACTTTTTTATTACCTAAAAGGAAATGGCAAACCGTAAATCAAGTATAAAACTCGGCCGTAAAAATGTTATTACATCCCTAGGTAACCTTTTTAAAAAGTTGATATACCAAAAAATCTTCGTATTAATCGAATAAGGCGTTTTTCGCTTTAATAAGTTTAATTAAACGATTTATGACAATTAAAAAATCTTCCCTATCTGATTAATCTATAGAGTAAAAATCAGAACCGGAAAAAGTGGAAAGAAAATCTGCCTTATAACTAAATAATACGATGACATTAAAGAAAGATATTATAACCCAATCACTAACTTTTGAACGAGTGAATCACCGCTTAATTTTAACACTCATGGTCTCCCTACATACTCCCCACAATATTTATTTTAAACTTCAAAATATTACGCAAGCTTACACACAATCAAAAAGGCACCTTAAACGACGTATTTACACCAATGTACTTGTAAAACTACGGAAACACCATCCACCACAAACAATGCTACGTATCTTAAAGATGCTTTACGACTTCGCTAAAACTAATATATACTGGTTTAATACCTAACAAAATCACTATAAGAAGCGCCTCGAAATGTCTTACTTAAACTTGGACCCCTCCCTACTAGTTTGAACATCATATTTAACAGGCTTCACGATAATTGGAATACAAAACGACAATAAACTTATATTATATAATACGTCGTTTTCTGCAGGAAACAAAAAGGAGCTTCAAAAGTCAAATTTGAAAAAGAGAAAACGAAATTATACCCAATAGAGAAACGCCTTGTTAATTTCAATGGTTCAACAATCACGATCTAACAAGATATTCTAAAACTTTCACAAAAGGGATAATGAAATGAAATTGCCCTCATTAACCTAAAAAGAAACACGATAATGAGTAAAGAAACTAATGTATAAGAAGTGCTTAAATTACATTGATCGCATAATCAAAAGTGGCGTTAAACCTTTCTATCGCGTCCAAATATCGAATAAACGCGTCCGATGATATATATAAGACGTTGAAAAAACTCCTCGAATGGAAAACTAATTATTCGAAACGTGGTCTCCACCTTATATTACTCAATATATATACAAAGATACTTTTTATTTTTATTAATTACCGTTTTGAAAGTATTAACGACTATAACTTACAAATAAGGTTTATAATTATTATCGGCAACTAAATAGCAAAGCGAAAATTATTTACTCCTTTGAATAACGTTATTTATCAGAGTCCAACGAAATACAAGCGAGTAATTAAAAATATTTTAACCTGTGAAATTTATAGTACAATTGAAGGATTTTACCTCGGAATTATTATAACGATAACAGCCCACATACCTGTTTCGAATCATAATCAAAATCCCCTTCTTGTAGTAATTTATACTAACTCTTTCTCCTTTTATGACTACCTCTTCAAACTCGGTACTAAAAACAAAAAACTATTCATAATCTATATCATAACTTTATGCGAGTTATACGAGCGCTGCGAAATTAAAGAAACGAAATAAATTGACGGAAATTCAAACCCAACGGATATGTTAACAAAAAGCACCCCGAATAGCATTGAAAGCACTTATATCTACTAGCACTCTTTTTATTAACCTTACTAAAAAGGTTTTACGACCTATCTCCATATAAATGTACTACCTTTCACCTATTTCACTTTTTAAGCCTCGTATTGAACGTTTTTCCTTTGAATAAGCTTTTTACTACTCTTCTAACACATTATCCCTTTTTACACTAGCTATTTACCGCTTGACTAACACATTATGACTCTTTGCATTAACCATTTATCACTTACGATCAATTTTTCTAAATATAATATAATTTTTATACAACCCTATGCACTCAAGTTAGGTAAACTACCGAAACATAAAAGATAAACTTTATTCACTACCTAGTGGAAAAGAGGAGACGGAGGTTACGTTATCTTCATCCTCTTCCTTCTCTCTGCCACTGTCGTTATCACCGTCATCGTGGTTATCACCGCTAGTACCTCCGCCACCGTCAAAGTTGCCATCGTCATCGTCACTAAAAGGGGGGCTAGTCTTTCTCCGCACCTTAGGCCATATGTCCTTAAGTAGAGGATACGAAACAGGTTCACACTCCTTACGATTAAGTGCGATAATGTCGTTGAACTAGCCTAGGTAATATATGCGTAAACTCGCACACTAAACAGTAATAACGGTTGCCGTCTTTTTTGGATACCGGTTAATGCTTAGTAATAATTAGCTTCATTTAATTTTGAATATTCGGAAAATATTAATTTTCTTATAAAACTCCTGACGAGGAATTCAAGAAATTGATAAAAATAATCAAATTTGGAATTATATATTGAAAAAGAAGAGAACCTACCGTAAAGTAAATGTAATACAAAGTTTTGACCTACGGTTTAGGACTACCAGAACGAGGGTGTACCCGTTAGCGGTGTACTCATAACGGTGTTAACGGAATAAACGACTCTCAATTTAACGATAATCGTTAATAAATTTACCTACGGTAACGAATATAACGTACGACATATAAGGCGTATTTATTAGCCGTTTAAAGACGCAAAGACTGGTATGCTGTTTTAGTGTTTTACATGCAAGAAAAGTTTCGCGACGTATCTTTGCGAGTTACACTTCAAAGCGACGGACCTATTTCGCCGCCTTCGACTCATTTAAATAAACATTAGTATAGTACGTTTTAAATGGATAATTATTATATAACGTGCTATAATTCGGTGATGTTACACTTATGACGGCGGGGGACCGCTACAAGTAAAAGTGTCTTTACCTGTAACGAAAAGGTAAGGTCAATAACCATAGAAAACCTTCGATTTTCCCCCTAAGTTGTAGAGGAAAAAAGGGAAGGTGGAAAAATGAAAAGAAAAATGGGGGGTAGCGGCTTTATCGGTGGAGGGAGACGCAGAAAGAATAAAATCCAGGATTAAAGAAATATTACCGTTGCTAGAGGGGCGATTCGTTATGGCGGCGGCGACCTTATCTTGGCGACGCTATCACACTAAACGGCGCCTTTAGTCTTGTTTTTCCGAGATATCTATTTCATAAATACTTAGAACATAGTATTGATTCAGTAATCTATTCATACGAAAACATGAAATAGCTCATTGAAAATGAGTGATTTAGGCGTACCAACACCGAATAGTCAATTAGGGGTTTACTTTGTGGTTAAAATAATATCATGAAAAGTAAAAGAAAAAAGTTATACTTAGATTAATAACGATATATTTTTATTGTCATTCCAAAACACGAAATATCGACAATTATACTTTTATAATCACATCTTTATAAAAATCACCAACTTTTACGAATGATTCCTTTAATGCCTATAATCCTAGTACTAACCAAATTACTAATTAGAGGTTTAAAGAAACGACAATACTATCACTATCAATACTAAACGATTAATTACGGGCTCGAAAAAACTGTACTTTTATTACTAAATTATAAATATGGAGCGTATTCAAAAAGACAAGAAAATGTTTGTATGGATATAATTATATATCCCTATAATTAATAAGCGGTTATGCTGTAGGGTGTACTTTTGAAAAGTGTATGATAAAGTGTCACGATGCAAGATGCACTCTTGAATAGCGCATAATAGCGTGTCAAGATCTAGAAGAGATGTTAGCAAAGTGCATGGTAAAGTATCATGCTCCGGGTGAAAGCTTATAAGCTTCTACCTGAGACGTGCAATCTCCGGATGCCTCCTCTCCCTATAATCTATCTACCATCAATATTACCAATCTTACTATTCTAAATACTGTCTTTTTCTTCTATTGATGTACAAAGAGATCTTACCAACACATAAACTATATTTATTAAACCGTCGACGAAATAAATCGTATCATAAAGCCAATTTATTATAAATAGTTAGCTATTGATAAGTTATATGTAAGTTATTAGATAGAATAAAAGTTTTTTTAACACTCATACGCAATTATATATAGGAGTAACGCTTTTTTCTTTCAAAGGTTAATAATATTATAGATGGAAGTAAGGCGAACTATTATATCAACCCTTAAGTTAAAGCTATTCGAGACTTAAACGGGATTGAGTGGATAAATTCGAATTAGGTTACTATTTAAATCGCATAATAAATATTATCCCTTTTTTTTTATGACTGCCAAGTTTGGCTTAATTAACCTCGGTAATACGCCATTTGATACCTGTTCATAAAACGTCTATACCCGTTATAGCATAATTTCTTTTACTATGATATATAAAAGCGTGGTCGAAACGCTTTCCATTAACGTTGTTACTATTACCGCCGCCGTTACCTCCATAACGAATGTCACTACCGTTGCTATTATCATCGTTAAAACCTCTACCACAGCCTTTAAGTTGAATAAAAAGGTCATAAAGTGGGATACCATTAAATTAAGCACGAGTGACCCCCTTATTATATGTCTCGAAGCATATCAAAAAAAAAAAAAAATCAATGCATTAGCTAAACTATTATTCATATCTCATTCGAAAATAACTAGTTTCATAGAGGATTCCTAAGATATACCGCCGCCTTTACCCCAAAAAGCTTTCTAACTATGAAAGAAATTGTGAAAACGTTTTCGTCAGGTTCATATTATATTTGTAAACTATAACGGTTTGCGTCGCATTCCGATAATAGTAAGGACCTCGAATTATGGTTATAAAAGTATCCAAATTACTGTTAATACCGTCGTTGCCACTGGCATAATAACTTTACATCGCGATTTTAGCCGTTCCCTTCAAGTATTGGAAAATAACATAGAAATAGTTCTTTTTATATTAATAAAATCTTTATTTTTATGTAATTTACGCGTTATCGTAGACTTTTACGATTCAAAACGTGTTTTAACATTGATAAACTTTATTGGTTAATTAAAGGGCTTATTTTCAACACGTTAACGACTAATACTATTAGATTGATTTTAATATTTGTAGACGAAATCAGATAAATCCGAGGTGTCATCGTTGTCGGGTAACCCAACACGGTATTTACTAAAAAGTGATGCGGAAACTAGGTTTTTTGTTGGTAGGGCTTTAGATTGTTGCAACGTTATCGATTCGAGTCGTGATCGAAGTAACAGTAGTATTTCATTGGTCAAGTGGTAGATGTATTGTTCTAGGTTTGACAGATCGCTAGCTGGTCTGCACTATAATTTGTATAGTCATTTGCTTAGCCCGTTCCATAGTAGGAGGTGTGGAGTAATGCACTCGATTTACTCTCAACACTGTAAGTCTACACAAAACAATACAATCAACTTGAAGTTTAGTATAGTCAAATTTACTGTAAGTAAAGTTGACCTACTGCATTGTGTGTAGTACTATTCCAATACTAGCAGCTTTTTAGTTTAAAAGTGTACGTTAGTATAGTTAACCAATCTTTTCCTATTAACGTTAAACTGTGACTTCGTTAATTGTCCAAACCCCTGTCAATTCCAATTGACCTCTACATCTAATTACACTCAATTACATGCAAATTGACCCCGTTTGCCATCAATTACCTTACGACTTCGAGTTCGTAATTCATCAATTCCAACAGAAATTTTTCTGTCACAGGTCTTTGCAGGCTTTCACTTTAGCTATGCCAATTAAATAAATCGCTATTATTAATTCCTCCACTTCCGCTACAAGTCTTCACAGGCTTCTAATTCAGTTGTATTAATCAATCAGATCGCCATTATCTATTCCTCTACTTTCCTGACAGTTTTCTAACTTTTCAGCATATCCTTAACCGCTGTCACGTAATTTGAGCTTTTCGGGTGGCCTATTTACGTAGCCTTCGATACGTATAGTTAGCTTATTGTTATTCAAAAAGCTTTTCAAGGATTTATTCTATGATGCCTTCATTATAGCATTAGCGGGATTATCTTTACCTTCAATTCATCGGAACTCCTTAATCTCACTCCTTTCATAGACTTTATAGAGTGTTATCACGTCGATTATTAGGCGTTTTTCGCTGGTGGTTCGGAGCTTCGAAAGGTACTCAAAAAAGATCCTTAAATCGATACAAATCACCATCGAAATAAAAGGAATCCTCAGCTGCCTAATAATAAAGTTAAGGATTTCCTACAATACTATGCCTACGTCAAAGCCTACTATTATACCGTAAACCTCCGAAGTAAATACACTTCGTATAATCCTTTTACATTTAATAAAGATCCAATAGATCAAGCTACTGATGATTCTAAATTAGTGTTCCCGCTTGTCTTCGTTAACGAGGGTTATTAAAAATCCGATCTATAAATACCAATAGGTATTATTTATAAAAAACCTATCCATGAAAATTATTAACTTAACACTTGATAAGTTAATTAAACTCATATTAATCCCTCGGTCCAAGTTTCGTATTTACCACTTGAGCCTTTTATTTAGCTGGTTAAAGTCTTTATCCTTTAGATCTTATACTTATGACGCGATAAATAGGCCGTACGATACTTTTGATTAGCATAGGATAATAATATTCCTACACCGCACAGGCTATTTAATATACTGTTAGGCTTTCACCATGTTAATCTCATCGATTACAACAAAATCAATGCCCTGACTCTTTTTAAAAAAGGCTAAGACCAATATCAATACTAAGTTTATAGATTGTGGATTCGTTAAAGTCAAATTAATTACCTTCCGCCAACGTCGTTACCGGTTTGTAATTTCAGAACTTCAAGTCCTTAATCTCCTGTTATTGCAATACCTCAAAGCCAGCCATTCAGACGAAAAGGGTATCGTTAATTTATATACCCACCAAGCCCAAGTCTTCTTTTTACGTTACCAATATATTCGGGTCGTATATTAAAGACTCTATACCTAGTCGTAACTTAAAATACGATTAATAAGTTAGAACCTAATAAACGACTACTTTAGTCAGTCCATATAATAATTTAATACATCGTATTACAGTCTCCTCAAGGTAAATAGCTCGGAATCCCTATGGTAGCTTTAATAATATAATCCGCTGTAAATTTGTTGCTAACTATGTATATGCTTTCGTTATATCACAACTATTAATCGTAAACTTACTTTTAGTTTTAATTAGCAAACTTGATACCAAGGCGACTAGTAGGCGCTTACTAGATTTTTTAATCGTTGATAACTACGTTAAAATTCATATTTTACCTTTATCGCTGTGTCTTTAAGCTATTAAACGTAAATTTTCGTACGGTAGCCCCGTAATCTAACCTTTAACCTCGTAGATAATTATTGACTCAAAGATCATGACACTTAGGTTTTAAAGGTCAAAATTAACTTTCGGCATAAATTATATAACCTCTCGATTTATCAAGCCGTTAATTTTCACCTTGTCGCTTTCCTTAAAAGGTTTACCGCAGGTTTCAATAATGCCTTGTATTCGATGGTTCAATATCAAATCTTTATTATCCTTGTCTTTTCTACTTACCTAAGCAGTACTATTGATACGGCCCGGTATGTATTCCTCCTTTTTAACGTTCATTTTATTCGGGGGTCGTCCGCGCCAGCGACGTTTTATCTGCTTATTAATAATGAATAAAAAAATGTTCGTATTAACTCGGTCGCTTAGCTTGAAGGCCTCCATCGTTAATAACCCTAATATAAAGCTTAATATAAGTTATAAAAAACATTACAAAACCGTTAGTAATTTTAACAACATATTTAAAGTTTACGATATTTAAGATCTTATACTAGCTCTGCTATTTACCTAGCTCCCACTATATAAAAGCTTCACTTTACGGAGGCAAAGTGAGTACATTAATTATCATAGAACTGTTCCTAGTATTAAGGGAATTATTAATCTGGAAACGTAACTATTCCCTTCGTAGTTATTATAGGGTTTTGACATAAGCAACACGTTTTTAAGTATTTAATAATGGCGGAGATTCACTTGTTATGCGTAGGTTCGTTTCAAAGACCAGTAATGTCGGTATTAGGCCATTAGGGCCTATAGTATCGTTCAAGCCCTTTACCGTCATTTATAGACGTGTTTCTGAATCCATAAAACTTCCGATTTACAACGTAAAAATATTATACGCTTGGAAAAGTAAGACGTATACCCTTTTAACCTTCCCAATACTCCAGTGGACTTTTACAGGTACCTGTTTACACTAAATACCCATTATTCTAACATCTTCCTAAAAATTCGCTGCCGAAAAGTTAATACCAACATCGTAAACGACAACGTCAGGAAAACTTAAGTATATGTTAATTTACAATGTCCTTAACGATTTCTACATGTTCTGTACTGAAAGGGATTTCAGGAACTTAGCTCTATAAAAAGAGATTGAAAAATTAACGACGTATAAAATAGGCTTATTATCCAAGTAAAACACGCCAATAAAAACTTCGAAATTAAAGTTTTTATTGTCTTTTTGTGTAAACTCAAATTTTCGGGGGGCTTAGACATATATTTAGTTGTAATGAAAAAGCTTTTGAATAGATTTTAGGGTGACGTATTTCACATCTTCATGCTCTACAGACTTTAGGACTTTATATGTTCTTTTAACGGTTAGGTGATTACAGTATCAATATAGTTAACGTATCTCCAGCTCTGTCAAGTTTAATAACACTACTTTAAGGTCTTGAAAGTTAAATCATTAATTCCCTTATTTAAAAATGAAGGGAAACCTCTGGCCGTTTTTAAATAGATCGTTTACTTTAACGTTAACGTTAACGCTGTGGGTCTTTATATCCTCAAAGTAAAGGAGAAAAAGGGTAGAGGATTTAAGGATATATAACGTAATCTTTCCTATAATGATTAAAATTACCGATATCCCTCATAACAATAGTCATTCGCCTAATCCGAAGCTAACTTTGACTTTGCTAACATCTGAACGATTAATCTACGTAGCTGTAATACTATCCCTTCGCAGTGCTACGTATTACGAATAACTTCCTATTAAATTCATTACTGCTACTATATATGTCATAATACCTTGAAACTGGTTAGGGTTTTAATTAAAGTAAAGATACGGGTTTTCATCACCCAAATAGTATAAAAAGGCGTAATCACTTAATTGCTAGGATGCGTCAGGAATAGTATCTTTATACCACTTGATTTACCTAAGGGTATTATTGTCTTCAATTAACTTGTCACATTTGAAGTTTAGAATTTAATTTAAGTATTCTTATTTAAAATTATAAGGTATTATATATAATACACTATCTTTTTGTTATTTGGTTTAGTGGTGGGGGTAACAAATTAACCAACAGCCAGATTTTCCACAGATCCAGCATTTTTACCATTATTAAGACGATAATTCGTACGATTAGTTAATCCACCTAAATTTTGACCCTATTAACGTTAACGTAGCTATTGTTATCTCAAGTCTGGGGCTATAAGGCGTTAAAAATACCTAGCCGTACTTGCGGTCGATGTAATTAACAATCGTATGGTCTTTTTTTTATGTTAAGGAAGTTGCCAACTTGGGGGTACATACTTAGTAAAGTCGGCGTACGTATTATTACGGTTGAAAACTAGGAGCGAAACTAGCTAAAAAAGCTTTCGTAAGTGGCATCTGTGCGTTATAGGGTGTATTCGAATTTGTTAACACCTGTAACTGCTATCCGTACCTGTTTACAAAATATGGCCTCGCTAACATAAGCTGTCTCCATTTATTTTTAACATAATATAAACTTATCAATCATCTGATTAATTACATTTATCGGTATTTCCTCCTTTATTTATTGACTTTTATTGGTATCTACCTTATAGTGACTTAATTTATATGATATTGCGTAAGGTAGACGTCGTATTTAAAGTAGCCCTTATACTGTTATAAATTTCTCGAAATGTAATTACTCGAGTTAGAAAGGTTAGATAATAGTTATTGGCGTGCCTTGTAAGAATTCCTGGGAATAGTGAGTAAAACCCAAAAGGGGGAACCTTTATCCACTGTCAAATGTTTTAAAAAGGCATTATCTTGGTATTGAGAAGGTTATAACGCTTCCCGTTATACTTTTATACGTTGCTTCAGATGTTAACAAAGACCGTAAGGAGTTTGTAATTAATATTAGCTATTTTGATTGGTTTTACATTCAGGTTGTAATAGTTATCCTAGTCTTTATCGGTGTTTTCTGGTAGTTCAAGTCTTAAAGCTTTCGAGATACGGTATTAAGGTTAATTACTAATCGTTTGGCGCGAAGGGTAAAGTCCTATGGTAAGACCTATAATGAGCTTTAGGGTATAGGTAAACCTTCCATACAAAGGTTTTTAAGAGACTTGACAACTTTGATTAAAGTGTTAAAAGGTAAGGGAAACCTGAAGGTTTTAAGAAATTTGACGATCTTACTTAATTAACTAGTGTAAAACACCGAAATAAATTTCTTTAGCCGTGTAGGCGGTCATTACTTCACATGCCTTACCTTTAGTAAAAGCGTACTTCGCATTATCGCGCAAAAATACTAGGCTATTAAGCTAGTTAACAGGTTCCTTATTACCAGTGCGTAAAAACGCTTGACTTAACTAAAGGTAAAAAGGAGGTCCCTTAAAACGTATATAAAGGCGTTAAAGTTCTTCAACGCCTTTACCTTTTTTTAGAGGGTTTTAAGTATAAGGGTTTTAAAGGAAGTCTTTTAGTAAAACCAATTTAAAGAAGTTTTTAGCCAATTCTAACGGTGTCTTATTAGGGATATATGTACTACATCGGGTAACTTCCTTCTTTAACTTGGCTCTAACCGTACTATAAATTATCTTCCATATATCAAAAGTCCAGTGGTTAAAAAAATTACGAAAATCTTAAAAAGCGACGGCGTTATAACAGTAGTCGTTAACGAGGTCCGAATCGATAATGTAGTAGCCAACATAATTAGTTAGGTAGTCTTTATTCATGGTCTCGCTTATATACGCAACCCAAAGCTATTTGTCATAATAGTTGGCGAAAACAATTCCGAAAGCTTTAGTTTTTTTTATATGTTCCTAAGGAAAATTGATTTTAATAATTTAATTTGTATAAGCCGTATAATACGTATCGGGCGGGGTACTTGGTAATATTAAAGCTTAAAGACTTAGTATTTCGGTATAAAGTCGTGTAAGAGTTTAGTAACTTGGCATTGGGTTGCGTACCGTGTTTTCTTTTAGTACGATTTGGCGATTTTTAGTGTTTTTCGCCCAGGACAGAGATTTTAACGATTAAGTTATTATAGGGGAAGTAAAAAAAGTGAGGTAGGGGCAAAGGTTTAATGTAAAGGGTAAGGTCGAAGATTGTTATTAATAAATGTTAAAAGTTATTAATTATTTTAGCCGTAAGTCTTACTCGTTTTTCTTACAGTAAAAGAACCCGTAATAGTACTAACTTAACCGTTTACCTAATTTCTGTACTTCAAGACTTATAACAGTCAATTTTAAGGTCTTTAAGAAAGATCTGGTAAAGATTTCTTAGAATTTTCGCTAACAATACCGTCGCTACCTCTAAGCTACCGTAAAATCCGACGCAGCCTAGAAGTCCTTTCTAATTACTTCGGTGAAAATCAACGCAACAGTAGAGGCCCTTAGCAAGAATCTTTCCTATACCTTGGTCTTTCACAAAGCATAACTAGAAAGTAACTTCTTCTTCTATTAAGCCAATATTTGCTTAACCCAATGATCACTAAGCAGTATTGGTAGGGCCTTAGATCGTTGTAACGTTATCGATTCGAATCGAGGTCGAAGTAATAGTAGTATTAAATTGGTCAAGTAGTGGATGTATTGTTCTAGGTTTGGAAGACTGCTAGCCAGCCTGCACTGTAATTTGTATGATCAATTGCTTAGCCCGTACCCTAGTGTAAAGTGTAGAGCAATGTACTTGATTTACATTCAATACAGTAATTCCACACAAAACAATACACTCAACTTGCTGTTTAGTATAGTCAACTTTACTAGAAGTAAAGTTGACCTATTGCACTGCATGTAGTACTATTCCAACAAAATAGTAATTTCATTTTAGGGTCGGGTATTTGAATGAAGTTATAAATTTCAAGTGTAATAAACGACACGTTATATACGAGTCGGTTGTGAATGATTATCTAAGTCGTTAAACGTCTTTCAGTTGAAGTAGGATATTCGGTATAAATTGCGAATAGTTATATATATTCGAGTGGTATATTATAATACCAGGGCTATTTCTTATTACCGTTTTAGAAATTATTCGTAACTGTTAGAATAGTATTACTTACAGTGCAGTAGGTCAACCTTACTTACAGTAAAGATAACTATATTGAATGTTAGTTGAGTGTATTGTTTTGTGTGGGCTTACTGTATTGGGTATAAGTCGAGTACAATATTCTACACTTCATATTAGGGCACAGGCTAAGTAATTGGCTATATAAATTACAGTGTAAACAGGCTAGCGGTCTTCCAAACCTGGAATAATACATACACTACTTGACTAATGAAATACTTCTGTTACTTCGATTACGATTCGAATCGACAACATTACAACGATATAAGGCCCTACCAATACTTATCAGTATTTATTAGGTTAAGCATAGGTTAGCTAAGTATAATAAGAAGCTACTATCCGGTTACGCCTTACAGTTACAACGGCGGCTGGTGTAGAGGAAAGATTCTTGCGAAAGGCCTCTATCAGTACTGTGTTACTTTACAATGGAAAGAAAGACAGAGAAGACTTTTGGGTTGCGTTAGTATATAAAGGTAATCTGGAAGTAGGCGATAGTATCGCTATTAAAAACATTAAGAAATCTTTACGGATTCTTTTTGAAGAAAAACATGAATATTTACTGTTAGAAGTCTTAAAGTTTGGTAAGTTGGGAAACGGCTAATCTATTACTACAACTGATGATATTACTATAAGAAAAACGACTAAGTCACACGGCCAAATAAAAATTAACCTGCGATCTATATTACCAATAACAACCTTCGAATCTACTATTTACACCAAAACCTTTGTCCCTACTTTAATGGTTTCACTTCCCTTACGCCAATTTAATCGTTAAGATCGCTATTTTGAGCGAAAACACCAAGAAACACTAAGTCGCGCTGATAAATCTTTGTCGCGCGATTTAAAGACAATTCGCTAATTTCACACGGGTCTTCATGCCAAAACACTAAGTCTATACACCCAAAGATTACCAAGTCCCTCGCTTTACACGCCATATAAGTCCTATATAAGCCAAAACCATAAAATGTTTAATGTTAGCGTTCATTTTAAAACTATTACCAACCCCGCTAGAAAATAAATAATGAGAGCTTTCGGAACTACCTTTACAAAGTACTACAAAAAAGATTTTAGGTTTAAAATATAGATAAAGTTTTAATTGAAAAGTATATTATTAACTTCATTAGATACTTTATCGATAAATATTATAACGACTTAGATTATAACTGTGTTTAGGTAAATACCGCGATTATTTTAATAAATAGACCATTAATATATAAAAGGTAATTTAAATGAGATTGAGTTAAGACTTATGTTGGAATTCGAGGAACGAGAGATTTAATTTTGAATATAAAGTGTTATGAGGCTAATATGAGCTCTTTTTCGAACTTGCCAAATTTAATGAATACCCTCAAAACCTACGTCTTAAGGTAAAAGGTATTAAGGAAATTTAATGCCATTATACACTATTTGAAAAACCTCCCTTTTATCCTTAAATAAGTTAGGCTATTTTACGTGTTGACTATGAGGAACCTATTAACTTACTCGATAGCCTAACACTTTTACACGGAAGAGTGTAGTACGCCCTTAGCGGTGGCAGAATATGTAAAGTAACGGCTACTCACACGGTCAAAAGAATTAACTCTAGCGCTTTATACCATTTAATTAAATAAGATCGTCAATTCCCTTAAAACCTTTAAGTAATTATCGCCTCTTATAATTTTATCGATAGTTCCCTTAAAAACATTTTTATAATAGGTGTACCTATACGCGAAAACCCACTATAAGGTTTACCACAGGACTTTACACCTTAGGTCCAGCGACTAGAAATTATCCTTAATACCGTATTTCGGAATCTATAAAACCTAAATTATTAGGAAACACTACTAATAAAGATCGGGATGATTATCGCAACCTATCCCCAAGATCTGTTGAAATAGCTAATATTAATTTTAAGCTCCTTACGGATTTCGTCAAGATCTGAAACGATGTAGAAAAATATAAAGGGAAGCCCTATAACCTCCTTCATATGAAGATAATCCCCCTTCTAAACATTTGTAAGTATATGAAGGTTCCCTTTTCTGATTTTTACTTTTTGTTTCCCAGAATCCTCACAGAGTACGCTACGGATTACTACCTAACCTTTTTGACACGAACAACCACGTTTCGTGAGATTTATAACGGTATAAAAGGCTACTTCGAATACAACGTCCACCTTACATAATACCACACAGATTGAGCTACTACGAGGTAGGCGATGATAATAGTTAAGAAGATAAAGGAGGAAACAACATTGGATATACTTATCTAGATAATTAACCAATTAATGCTGTGTTAAAAAGTAATAGAGAAGGTCTATATTAACGAAGTTACATTTCACATATAAGTAAAAGTAGCAGTTACGGGAGTTAAAGAGTTTAAATACGTTTTATAACACTTAGATACTACTTACGAACTCTTTTTTTACTAGTTACGTACCTTATTTGTTATTGTAATAATGCGTATACTAAATTCGCTTGGTACGTACCTTTAAGCCGGAAACATGCCTAACGTCGATAAAAAAGACCCTGCGGTGGTTAATTAAGTCAACCGCAAATACGGCTAAGGGCGTCCTTAACGGGTAAGATTTAGCTCATCGATTATAGACTAAAGATAATTGCTACGTTAATACTAATGGGGCCAAGATTTCAGTAGACCTTTTAACCATAAGTATTATCGTCGTAATAATAGCGAAAGATATTGCATTTATAGCAAATATAGTTATTAGTTAACTCTGTACCCCTCCGCTGAAAGAAATAACAAAAAGACAATAAACTACATCTAGTAAATTACCATTTTTTAACAAAACTATATGAATCAAATCGTAAACTTCGAGGGAGACAAACTAATTGACGGCAATAATACCCTTAAACAGATTAAGTAGTATAAAGATACTAATTCTAACGCGGCTTAATAACCAGCAGACTACGCCTTTTTATATAGTTTTGGTGGTAAAGACCTTTACCTTTACTCTAGTTAAACCTTTAACCCCTTATATACATTTAATTTTAGCAATCGTTATATAGATTATAGGTTTTAATGTATTACGTTAAATATAGGGGCAACAAGGTACTTAATAGGAGGCTATTAGTAGTTTGTGGTATTACGGAGGGTAACCACTATAACTACTGAGATTAATTATTATGATATTGATAAAGCTCAAGTTGGTTTCAGACCAGGCGAACAACTATCATTACTGGAGACAATGGTAGTTAAAACTATTATAAGCTCAATCACATTATATATTTTTAAATCTCCTAACCTTTTACGCTTTTACTTAAAGCATACAAATATTCTCGGCGTTAAAATAGACATTAACGTAGACTAGCTAGTGAAAAACAATAAAAGGTTTTCCCTCACTTTTAAGTGAAAAATTTATGGTTTTATCTTTATGGCCCTAAAATAATGGTGTTAAATATAATGGAACCATAAATACGTTAATTACACCGGCGCTTCATTTATCTAGCCGTTAATTGGCTATATAAGGTCTCAAAGTCTGTAAGGTATAAAAATGTGGAATACATTGTTCTGCAGGCTATTAAAAAGCTTTATTACTACTATCAAACGTATACCTATGTCCCCCTGGAGATTTAAGATTACCCAAAAAAAAAGATAAAGACTTTAACTACGAGGTTTTTATTAATATGTTTTATTTTAATAATAAGCCTGTTTCTTTACTCCTTCATTCCATAACCTCTTTTTATGAATCTAAGTTCCTAAAGTCCCTTTCAGTAAAGGATACGTAAAAAACACTATGGATATTATGAATTAACACGTATTTAGGCCCACCTAAAGTCGTCGATTACGTTACTGGCACCAACTTTACAGTAGCGGAGTTTTAAAACGATGTTAGAATAATGAGTATTTGGTGTAAATTAGCACTTATCAATGTTTACAAAAGTATTATGAAAATTAAAAGGGTATACTCCCGACTTCACTGAACGTATAAAATCCTTTCATTGAAAGTTAACAGCTTTATGGATCCGGAGGCACGCCTTTAGATAGCATTAAAGAGCATAAACGACATTATAGGCCCGAATGACCTAATGCCAACATTACTAGTTTTTAATGCGTACATGCTATTAACGAGTAAATCTCTGCTATTAGCAAATACCCAAAAGCGTGCTATAGCTTACGGTAAAGATTTAAGGGAACTGTAAAGGAAATCGGCACGCCGCCAGATTAATAATGCCTTTAACAATCGGAACGGCCCTATAATAATAGACGTACTTATTTTACCATTATAAAGTAAAGTTCTTGTATAACGGGTGTCGAAGAAATAAAAGGGTCTGTGTAAGATTTTAGGTAACGTAAACTCTAAAATAGTAATTAAACCTATTAACGGTTTTATATATTTCTAAAAAAAAATTAGTTAAGCCCATATTAGTGTTTCTAATAATGAAGACCCTTGAATTAAGCGACTAAGCTAATACAAACCTCCCCAACCCGTTATTTAAAAGCCGATAAAACATCGTCGTCGTAGATGACCCCTAAATAAAAAGAATATTAAAGAGAAAAAATACATAACAGGTCGAATTTATAATACTGTTTAACCAAGTAGGAAAGAGAGGGATAATAAAAACTTAGTATTAAAGTTCCGTATATTAGGAATTATTAAAACCTTTGGAAAACCTTTTAAGAAAAGCGATAAAAACAAGATTGATAGCCTACTATTTCGAAGAGTTATAGAATTTATACCGAACGCCAATTATAACCTTTAAAACCCAATTGTTACAATCTTTAGGTCGAGGATTATTTATAAGGTTAAGGGTAAAATTACGGGGCAGCCGTACGAAAAGTCACGTTTAATCGCTTAAAGATACAGCGATAAAGGTAAAACCTAAATAATTACGTATCATTTTACGATTTGGAGATAAGCTAACGCTTAATAGTTACTTTAACAGCCGGTTTACTAGCTAAAATGAAAGGTAAGTTTACACTTAATGGACGTAATATAACGACAGCTTTTACGTAATTAGAAACGGATTTATAACGAATTATACTACTGGAATTATTACAGGAACTACAGCCTATTTACCCTTTAAGAACGTTAATATAAGATATTGAACTTTTATACAGATTAGCTAAATAAAACGTTTATTAGTTTTGAAGCTACTTATCGCACTTGAAATCACGGCTAGGTATAAAGTATTTAATCTATAACCTGTACTTACTGGTAACTTAAGAAAAGGATTTCGGTTTAATAGGTATATAAACTGAAGATACCCTTTGTGTCGCAACAGCTAGCCTTATGGTAACGGAACAGCAGGTGATTGGAAACTTCAAATTATGAAATTGTAAACCGTTAACGACGTTATTAAAAGGCAATTCACTTGAATTTAACAGATCTTTAATCTGTATACTTAGTATTAATACTAGCTTTGGTTTTCGTTAAAAAGGATAGGACATTAACTTAGCTATAATCGATAAGACTACCGTAGTTAATGCCCAACGGTACTTAGATAAAGTACCTATAACAGGTATATTATCACCTTATGTTGACTGGAAGCGTTTCACAATGTTTTCATCGCGGCGTAAATACAAGACCCAACTATTCACGACTTCAACCGGTTAAACAAAAAGATCTAGTAATAAATACAAAATTTTAACCAAGAAATTAATGTGGTTATTGTCGACTTATCGAAGACCAAGTTAATTATATTTACGGACAGGACTTTTATAAATAACACCGACCAATCTTTACAAATCGGCTTTTAAATAACCTTCGTTAATCAAAAGAGGACGGAAATCTAGTTTAGTATTATCGATAGACTAATTCATTAAACCATTATTAAATATAAAAATATTATACAAAATGTATCGGCTTTAAAGGATTACGACATAATACTAAACTTTAATATTAGTATAACATTATAGGAAAGCTTTAACGTTATTACCAGGTAGTTTCAGATTCTTTTAATCCTGGTGGTAATTTGTATCTATTCGTGGAGTTCATTCGAATTCCTTTCGAAACTCGGAACCACTAGTGAAAAACGCCTAATAATCGACGTAATAATACTTTGTAAAGCCTAAAAAGGGAAGAATATTAAGGAATTCAGATAGATTAATGGTAAAAACAATTCTACTAATATTATAACGAAGGCATCACCGAACAAGGCCCTGGAAAAGATTATAAATAGTAATAAGCTAACTATACATATCGAAAGCTACGTTAATAAGATACCCAGAAAGCATAGATTACGTAATACCCGTCAGGTATATACTGGAAAGCCGTAAGACCATTAGGAAAGTGAAGTAACTAAAGATAACGATTTATTTAATTGACATAGTTAAAGTAGAGGTTTGCAAAGGCCTGTATCGGAAAACCTTTTTGTAGGAGTCGATAAAATAAGACCTCGGAGCGGAAGAACAACTAACAGAAATTGGGGTTAATTTACATGCAAATTTGTACAATTCAATACGGAGGTTAATTAAGGTTGATAGCGGTCTAGCCAGTTAATAAGGTCGCAATTCAACGCTTACCGGAAACGATTCGCCAACTACACTAGCATACGCATACAAACTAAAAAGCTGCCAATATTGGAAAGTACTACATACAGAAAAGTAAGCGAACTTACAGTAAAATTAACTATACCAAATTGAAGGTTGAGTGTGTTATTTTGTACGGGCTTACTGTATTAAGTGTAAGTCGAGTACAATATGGTACACTTCATATTAGGGCACGGACCAAGTAATTGTCAATACAAATTACAGTGTAGACCAGCTAGCGGTCTACCAAACCTGGAACAATACATACACCACTTGACAAATGCAATATTACTGTTACTTCAACCACGATTCGAATCGACAACATTGCATCTATCTAAGACCCTACCAACAATAACGTAAACTCTATAATGAATCTAAATTCGTTTATTATAAGATATCTGGATAAAAAGGCTTTGTTCCGGGCCCTTCAATGGGATAATCCTTGAAAGGGGATAATAGTTAATATTCGACGTTTATATAGAATATATACGTAAGTATATCGGTATAAAACCTCTTTGTATTTAACGACGAAACCTCATTTTAACACTTCCTATCTAGAATTGTTAATAATATAATATTTCGATTAACTTTATAATTAATTTACCAATCATTTATAACAATTCGCGGTATTCATTTAATTTCACAAATAGACTCTCTCAATTTATTCAATTGGAAAAAAACATGGGTAATAACCATTAACGCGTATATTGAGTGTATTCCAAATATATAGTGGCGATTTTATGATTTTTTGGTATTTATTATTAACAATTGCAGCTTGGATTAGTTCAATGTTTTTTAGACGACTTTTTATTCGTTAATAGGAGTTAAACAACTTTTATAGACAGCATGTTACCTTTAAACAGACGGTGATTTCAAATGGGTGTATTAAAAGATTCAAAAAATTCTAAGGATTATCATTGCCTTTTCGTAGTTTAATTGGATATTATATCTTTTAACTCATTCATTTTAATTAAATTACTAGGAATATACGGTCACCGGGTTCAGTTCTATTCGTCTAGTTAATGGATATAAAAATTCTTTTATTACGAAGGTAAATGAGGATACTTAATGGGTAACGAATCCGACGAAGCGAACCTTTACGTTTTTTGGAAAATTAATATAAGGGAACAAAATTAGTTTAAGCGGTTATGATATAAGTTTAATAATGAAGAGAAAAATTTGTAAATCGTTAGCGACGCCCGGTCGAGCGATATATGGTAAATGATTATATTTAGTTTAATTCATTTAATATTGAAACCAATAGTTTCCATAAAAACTCGATTAACTTTATGATTGATACCGTTTGGTTAACGTATTAAATTTGTTAAATATCTTTTTGGATGTCCTTGGTTAACCTCTTGTATTTTATACCAATTTGGTGAAATATATGGTTCTAAATCCATTTCTTTTATAGGTTTTATCTGATACCCACTCGAATCGGGCTTTGATCACAAACGATTCGTGGGATAGTATATAAGGTAAATTCAAAATTTAGGATGTTTTAGTCGTCTCAATGGAAATGGGTAGTATTTACTTTATACTAATTCAATGAAAAAAGAAATTAAATAAAACTTAGTGAAAAAATATGAATATATTACGACTTTGAATTAATCCAAGTTGAAATAACTAGATATATGATTTAATAACGGCCCGGCGTTTCGACTTTAACCTAAAATATTTCTTATAAAGTTTATATTGTATAAATAGTTTTTACCTTAAGATTGATATATTGGTAAGAAAGAGGGAAAAAATTTCATAACTGTTGTATTATAAGACGATATATGAGGCTAGGTTTATATTTCATGGTTTCTTCGAATAATAGTCCGATCGCGAGGCTATTTTTACTTGAAGCCTATTGAAATATACTTATAAAATATTACTATTATTTCCTGGCTTCGAAAATAGGAATTACCGATGGTATCAGATCTTTTACTTTATCTAAACCAGGTGTTTAAAAATGTTGA
This sequence comes from Anisogramma anomala, assembly GCA_038502455.1. Classification (NCBI taxonomy): domain Eukaryota; kingdom Fungi; phylum Ascomycota; class Sordariomycetes; order Diaporthales; family Gnomoniaceae; genus Anisogramma; species Anisogramma anomala. The sequence continues at coordinate 37,068,363 of JASMMZ010000001.1, forward strand.
CGGGAGCGGACAATGTAAGGCGGGTTGTACGTTAGGAAACGTTAACGACGGAAGACGAAGCGGAGCTGGTTGGGTCAAACGGTCCTTTAAACGTGTTATAAAGGACTGTAACACATTTATATTCGTTTCGACCACGCGTTTAATATAAATACGGTTATTAATATACTCCCGATGAATTCGGTTAGCCCATGTTTATATAAAGTTAACGAATAGGATGCTAATAGGAATAGTGGGTTTTTATGGTTAGGTTTTGAATATCGCGTGTTATATTTTGTAAGGTATAACTAATATTATTTGTAAAGTATATATTTTAAGTGATAATGTTATTTTGGCTGGCCTAATTTAAGCTATAGGCGTGTTTACAACTGGTATTAGCGGAGATCGGAGCTAAAATATTACTAGTTAAAATAGGTTTATAGTGCGGTATACGGTTACTCACGAAGGGAAAGAAAAACGGGGGCGTTTTAAACGACGATAGAACGAGAAAGAAAACAAACCGGGGTGGTATTGACTAAAGCGTTACAGCTTATATAACCGCAATAGTTGGTACGCTTTACGTACAAGCGATATTAGGTAGGCGAATAAATTAGTTTACTAACTCCGAAAATGACTATAATGTTTACAGTTAGGAAATAAGATATAAGTATTGCCTTAAAAGGCTCTCATAAATTATCGTAACAAAACTCGTAGGTTGAGGGAATTTATAAGTAAATACGTTTTCTAAACATATTATAGAGGAGGTTAATACGTATTCAGGTCTTTTATAGAGTCGATTTTCAAGTTTATTTTAATATATATTTTGCGATAGTTGCGGTAACTCATGTAGCGTGAAATACTAATACGGATTCAAGGTACCACTAAGTTTATTGGGCGATTTATATGAGATATATAGGTATCTTTCATTTAAAAGGGTGGAAGTTTAATTTTATTCCTGTAATCATTAAATATAACAAGAATGTTTTTAATGATGGCGGGTTATGCAACGCGGTTAGCGTCAAGGACATCAAGGTAAAAACAAATGGTATAGTTTATGGGGTGGTTATTTGTCGTTCCTAAAAGTGCCGGCGGTTGCGTAATCTAAACCAGGACCACTAGAAAAATCGACTATGTTAAAAAGAGGGGGCTCGAATATAGATAAGTATAAGGCGATGTGTAGGAGAAAAGCTGTTGGAATAATAGATATTATAATAAAAAAAGAAAGGGATAGCTAAAGTTTGGGTTAATATAAAAGGACTTAACAAATACTACGGAAATATGAGCCAATTAAAAAAGAAAAAAAAAGAAAAAAAGGAACGAATTACGAACCATAATAGAAACTATTTTAATATACACGGGTGGCCAAAGATCGGTTAATATATAACCGATTTATAACATTATACGGCGCTATTATAACCGAAAGATAATGTTACATGGACCGAAACCAACTTACTTCCAGTCCGCACCCCATACGAATAAAATCTGTACTTATTTTTTAACCGTTGATAAAAGGGGGAGTATATTATAGATTTAAGCTACTGGCTATTAGGTTAATGGTCTAGATGACTGTATATGTTACCGAATATATAATATATGTCCCGGAAGCGGTTCGGACGCAGTCTGTGGACGTCACAAGTAAGGGTACGTACCGGATCATGCACAAACCGTACACATAAGTTCTACATAAGGGACCTCTGCAGACATTTCTAGTCTTCCTTAATATCTCAATTGTTAACACAATCTGGCACCTACTTGGCATATCTTAGTAGGTCGGTATATAACAATCGTTTCGATAGTTTCCGTATAAGTTTTAAAAATAATAGAGCTTTTGATAAATCTCATGGTATTTTCGTCATTTGAAAGACGTATATTTAATATTTTCAGTATTTTTACGACTCTGATTATCGCATTGGTAACGTATTTCAATAAGTATATGGTAATCTTTGGGATTAATATACTACATAAAGCTGTAAAGCTGGAAGGTCCGGCAATGCAGACAGGAAGTGTAGGTTATCCCCCGTTTTAATTCACGAAATATTGCCGAATACTGATATAAAAGGGCTCGGATTCTCGGCCCTTTTTCGCCAGATCAATATTTGTCTTGGCAGAGTTATTAAAGATAACTTCTTTAACCAAATCCTCCATTTCCACCTGCGTATTGTATCGGATTTAAATAAATGATATACTTTATTTGAATCGACGCACTAAAAGTTCAATATATTTTTATTTCTTTCGTTTTGCAGCTTTCTAATCAATGGTGTATATTCATGGGAAAGTGTTTATAACAGTTATTACATTGAATCGTTGTTTGTATAATTGCGATACGTTATTTTTATTGAAATCATGTAATTATGATCATAAACTAGGTATATATAACGCGAATTCATATATTATGATAAATAACTTTTATCGTGTAATAGATACCTATTTGGTTTTTTCAGTAGCCCTCATTTATTGATTGTTACCAAATATATGGAAATATTCGATAAACCCTTGAAAAGAGACGATCTAAGTCATTAAATCCATATAAATGCTTTATCAGTTTATAGATGAGTATTTGTAAATCGGCGTATTTTTAACTTAAGTTACGTTGTTGTTTTAATATTAGAAACTTAAATAGGGATATTTTTAAAAACGTGAAAATTTGAGGGAAGATCATCTTTACTACAAAAGTATATTAATATTTATAAATCGTAGTAAAAGTTCCCACAAATAGGTAGAAGAACTCTAGTATCGTTTTTTTGAAAAAAGGAGTTGGTTTTTCACAATAATGTTTTTGTAACGAATAATATAGATATTACTATATATCTCTATAGTTAGTAAGCGACCACGCTACAGATTGCATCTTTACAGAGTGCATGATAACGTACCATTGCCTAGAAGTGGCATTGGCAAAGTGTATGGTAAAGTGCTACTACTTAGGGGGGAGATTAAAAGTGTATATGACATAGTGCCACTGTCTGGGTAAAAGGTTATAAGCTTTTACTTGTAATGTGTACTCTCTGGATACCTCTTCTCCCTTGTCCCTATTTTACTATTAAATTTGATAAACACAAATGTTTATAATTACTCTTTTATTGTACCCGGTATAATAAAACACTCACCAACATTAATGAGTAACCGACTCGGTCGATTAAAAATAGCCTAGGAAACAAAAAAAAACTAAGTTAAATACATATAACGGGATGCGATAACGGTCCAAATTAATCATACTCTACTTTTACACCGTATAAGAATTACATAGGAATTTACAACGACTTTAAGAGCAAAGTGACTTTCAAAAAGATAACTTGAGTACGAAATTATTAACTCGGTTATGCCTTTTAATTAATAAAATCCCAATTACACCTTTATCAATTCATTTAGCACTTTAACGTACCCAAGAACTTTTCAAAGAGCGTTTTATTACGTATTAGCCTATGTAAGCTAAAAATACCAAGTTTCGAAACCTTTTATTAGGATCTATCCAATCTAAATACAGCATTCAAACCGCGGGTATACTTCGAAAACGGCCAAAAGGCAACATTCAAACTGATTAAAAACTTCGAAAGCGGCCAGAATATAACTTCTAAATCACCCCCACAACTAAATCACACTCTAAAAGCAGAAATCGATCCGCCAACCGAATGTATTCTACGGGCGGAACACGGCATTCAAAACGTATACCAGCCTCACACATTATTTCATATCTTACACATATATAAATTTTTATATCACTCTTTCCCCGATCCCATTACTCCGTTTGCTTGTCCTTTCTCGCCCTATGTCACTTATTTGAATGTATTACTTACGATATAGAAATATACTAGTCAGTCAACTAATACAGAGCGTAAAGAGCGTTAAAGGGCTGATTTAAAACTTTTAACCGGCTTGTGATTACGACTTATTTACACTCTATTTAGATTTTTTTTACGTTAACAAGCGTCAAAAACCTTACTTTAAACGCTTTATTACATATTATTTGTTTTTATTTACATATTATACGCCATGATTTTAATCATTTTGACCGCGACTCCTTGAATAATGTATTTTCAACGCTCTCGTATATAATTCATGACTTAAAACTAACTTCTATACCGCTTTAACTTTTCCGATATATATACAAACCGTCCTCTTGACCACTCCAGTATTATTCGCACTTTCATAACCATAGCTTTAACATTAACAATTTAATATAAAGTAAACCGAAACTTTGATTTTTTAGTCTTATATATATAAATCAGGATAGTCGTTATGTAAAAAAACAACCTAAGATTACGGATTAATATTGTAGATACACCGGTTGAGAACTTAGACCCTTATGCGGCAAATAAGTACATTGCAACCGTGATTTTTGTTGCTAGTATGAAAAGACTGAGGGATCCAATATATTAGATTATTTCCGTATAATATTTTTAAATTGGACGAAAAAAATGTGATATATGGTAGACAACTCGATTTCAAAAATCCTACAGGCTTAGCTATGAAGCGAAGGCGTTAATACTTCAGAAGGCAACGGCCGCTTTACGGAAACCTAATACGATAATATATGACTTACCTACTTACCAAATTGAAACGATAAAAACGTATATTAAATATACGTTGTAAAAGGGTGTTACTTAAAGGAATATAAAAAAGAGGTTGTAAAAATATACGGATAAAACGGCAACGCGGAAACACTGTACGAATATAAATTGTAAGACGTTCTGATGATATATCTGCGTATTAAGTAAGCTATACAGCACTCAAGGGAAAAAAGGAGAAACAACTACGAATATTATCCGCCACGCAGGAATAACACATACCTATACCTGTATATATAATGAAAAAGAGATAAATACCTAGCTACTTTTCAAATACGATTCATACCCCTTGCGGCCGTAAGGAAAGCGGCCAGAACACCGAAAAAAATCCGACCGAAGACAAAATAAGCGGCTTAGAAAGATAATAGGAACCTTACGAGTTAATGTATAATAATCACGATCCTCACCGAGACCTCCTATCATACCGTTTTCCCACTAATAGGAATAATCTAACAATATTTACGACCTTTTCCAAATTGTAAAATAAAGAAAGAAAATATAGTAATAGAACGAACGACGTTCTTAATAATGGAATATGTGCAATGTTAAACACAGGTAAAAAACTGAATATTAAGCCGTTATAATTCTATATTTTTTTACGCAGGATATTTTTTGAATAAACCAAAAGGTATTACGCATACCACCCTATATAGGTAAATATATTTGAGACGTATTATAACCGTTTAAATATATACTTCGATACGGAAATGAACTACAAGTTTTACGGTGTGATTAGATTGATATTACTAAAAAACACATAAGAAACCATCCTAAAAACTCTAATAAAACCGTACAAAAAGTGTTTACCGCCGTATTAACAAAGTTTCGGAAATTCCATATGTCCCACAAATTGAAATATAAAAGACATGAACTATTTATCCAAACATTTTACAAAATATACCAAGGCAATCCAGATTTTAATATAAAGTTATTTAAGATGGAAAAAGACTTAAAGGATTATTATACAAGCTTTAAAGATTTACTTAAAACTTTGATACATCGACATTTAATCCTTATATTAGTATTTGTAGCCGAAAGGACTAAAGTCGAAAGTTCAATTACTAAAACAAATCTCGTCGAAATGATTTACTACGTCTTGGAACAACAATTTAAAGTGTACCCGAAATGAAAAAAAGTTTGAAATACAGTTACAGAAAAGAGAGATATTACGGGAAAAGCCCTAGAAATAGAAAACAAAGTAGTTACTAACGACGACAACTTTATAACTAAATAAGAAACTTATCATGGACATAGGAATATCTAGCGGGGAATATACGAAATTTTACAGATTTTTTAAAAAGTTGTATTATATACAGTAAGGTTGGCTATCAATTGATTATGTTGGAATAGTAGTATTTGCGCTACAGTAGGTCAACTTTACTTACAGTAAAGTTGACTATATTGACTGTAAGTTGAGTGTATTGTTTTTTGTGTACTTACTGTATTACGTATAAGTCGAGTACAGTATGCCACACTTCACACTAGAGCACGAGCTAAGCAATTAGCTATACAAATTACAGTGCAGACCGGCTAGCGATCTGACAAACTTGTAACAATACATCTACTATCTGACTACGCAATCCTATTGTTACTTCGACTAATTGAATCAATAAAGTTTCAACATCTAAAGCCTTACCTACACTAATTATTCCTTATTAAATTAAGTACAGGTAAGCTAAGTATAAGAAGAAGCTACTTTCCAGTTATATTCTACGATAATAACGGCGGCTGGGGTAGAGGAAAGATTTTTGCGAAGGCCCTTTACAAGCTGCGGCGGTTTTTACGGTAGTGAGCAAAGAAAACTTTTAGGTTGCGGCGGTTTTTGCAGCAACTTAAAGGTAGCGACGGTATCGTTACTTGAAAACACCAAGAAATCTTTACGGATCCTTTTTAAAGAGCGTTGAGATTAACCACTAAAAGTCTCAAATCGGTAATTTGGCAAACGGCTAAGTGAATACTACTATGGGTGTTACTATTGTAAGAAAAACGTCTAATTCACTACGCCAAACAACCTACAACAACAAACGACCTTCAATCTTACCCTCTACACCAAAAATTTGCCCCTACTTCACTCTTTTCACTTCTAATATCTTAATTTAATAGTTAAATTTCCTGGTTTGAGCTAAAATAAGCAGAATCGCCAAGTCGACTGAAAAATGTCACGTCGCGCGACCTAACGCCAAATCGCTAAGTTCACACGCGACTTTACGCTAAAACACCAAGTCTCTACGCCCAAGACTACTAAGTCCTTCGCCCTACACGCCCTACACAACCCAAAAACTCAAAAATAACACAATTTTAGCAACTACTAGAGGAAATCAATGTTCTCGTATTTATCTTTTTTAAGTAATACCATAAATATCTTTGTGGCCAAGATATCGATGAAGATTTAATAGAGAGGCACATGGTTAGTTTTATCTATTGTTATATCGTTGAATATGATAACGGTAAACCTACTTACCGCGCTTTCCGCAAACATTGTAAGTTCTTTGCCGACTAGACAATGAATATAGGAAGAATAGTTTAAAAGATTATAAAGCCAAAATTAAAGGTTTAACTTGAACGTTGAGGGATATACGTATAAAAGAAAGCTCGACCTAATTGGTAGAAATCCTCTTCGAACTAACCTTTTTTAAGAAGTACCCTTAAGATCTACATTCCAAGGGAAAAGGTATTAAAAAACCTTAACACCCTTATACGCGATTTAGGGGACCTCCTTTTTACCCCTAGCTAATTTAAATCTCTTTACGCGTTGTCGATAAGAAACCTACTAACCTTCTCAGATGCTTAATATCTTTACGTAACAGAGAAAAATACGCTTTTAGCGGCGGCAGGATACGTCAAGCAACGGCTGCCCACACGGCTAAAGGGATTAACGTTAGCGTTTTACACTAGCCAATTCAATAGGATCTCTACGTCTTTTAAAACCTTTAGGTCCTTCTTACCCCTTAACACTTTAATTAGAATCGACAAGTTCCCTAAAAGTGTTTTTACGGAAGGTTTACCTATACTCGAAAGCCTATTACAGGTCTTACTATAGAACTTTATCCTTCGGATTAGACGATTGCTAATTACCCTTAATATAGTGTCTCGCAGGATTTAAGGCTTAAACTGCCAGGAAAAACTACTAATAATGACTGTGATAACTATCTTAACCTGCCTTTAAGGCCTACTAAGATGGTAAACATTAACTACAAGCTTTTTACAGACTTCGTTAAAATTTGAATAGATGTAGGAAAGTAAGACGGAAAGTTTTATAACCTCCTAAATACGAGGATAATGCCCTTTTTAAACATCTGTAGGTAGATAAAGATTCCTTCTTCTAGTTTTTACTTATTATTCCTCGGAATTTTTACAGGATACGTTAAAAACTATTGGCTAACCTTCTTAACCTAAAAATCTACGTTTCGAAATATTTATCACTGTATAAAGGGCCACTTCGAATACGACATCCAAATTACGTAATATCACATAAATTGGTCCACCACAAGTTGGCCGATGATAAAAAAAAAGAGGAAAAACCGATAAATACGCTTATCCAGATGATTAACAAGGTTATGCTATGTTAGAAAGTAATAGGGAAAACTTACATTAGCGAAGTTACACTTCGTAAATAGGTATAGGTAATAGTTATGGGTGTTAACGAATTCTAATACGCCCTATAACGCCTAAATACCACCTACGAAAGCTTTTTTAGCTAGTTACGCTCCTCGTTTGTAACTGCAATAGCGTGTATACTAAACTCTTTTAGTATATATCCCTAAGTAGGCAACTTCCCTAACGTAGATGAAAAAGGTTTTGCGTTGCTTAATTATATTAATTGTAAGTACAGATACAGGAGCTTTTAACGCCTAAGTTTTGGCTTATCGACCTTGGACTGAAGGCAACAACAGTGTTGGCGTTGATAGAGTAAAGATTTATATATACCAGTTTACCAAAAGAATTGTCGTCGTAATAGTAGTAGGATTTATTGGATTTGTGATAAGCCTAACTATTGGTTAAATTGTTACCCCTTCGCTGAACGAAATGATAAAAAGGTGATATATTATATCCAATACCTCATAATCTTTAAATATGATTGCTTAAACCAAATTATGAATTTCGAGGGTAACGAGCTAATTAACGGCCATAATACCCTTCAACAGATTAATCAATTTAAAGATTTAACCCCTAAAGCGGCCTAGTAACTAGCTGACCACGCCTTTCTATAACAATTAAGTGGTAAAATCCTTTACCTTTTTCTTAAGCAAGCCTCTTACCCCTTATACATTTTTAATCTTCGCTATCGTTACACGGATTACATGTTTTACGGTATTATATCGAATATAATGATAGCAAGGTATTTAATAGGAGGTTATTCGTAATAGGTGGCAATGCGGAGAGAAAATACTACAGTTATTAAATTAATCATTAAGATGCTAGTAAGTCTGAAGTTGGCTTCGAACCAGGCGAATAACTATCTTTATTAGCAATAAAGGTAATTTAAACTGTTGTATTAGTAATTACGTTTTATATTTTCAAATTTCCTATCCCTTTCCATTTTTTCCTAAAGGATATCAAAACCCTTGGTATAATGTTGAAGTTAACGTAAAAGAGTTGGTTACAAACAGTTAGAGTTTTTTCTTCGCCTTTAAGTAAAGGCCGTTATGGTTTCACCTTCAAAGACTTAAATCATTTATATTAAATCTAACGGAGCCGGAAATACGTTAATTATACCGTCATTTTAACTACTCAACCGTCTACAGGTTATATCAAGTCGTAAATTCCGTAGGGTATGAAAGTGTGGAATACTCTTCCCTAAAAGCTATAGAAAAACTTTGCCACCACTGTCAAATATATACCTAAGCCACCACAAGATTTAAATTTATTCTAAAAACCAATAAGTATTTTAACTACAAGGGTTATATTAATATGGTTTACTTGAATAATAAGCCTGTTTTTCACCTCGTTAACTCCATAACCTCTTTTTACGAGGCCAAGTTTTTAAAATCCCTTTCATCAAAGGATACGTGTGAAATTCTAAGAATTCTATGGATTAACATTTATTTGAACCTACCTAACTTCGTTATATACGATACTAGTACCAACTTTGCGGCGGTGGAGTTTTAGGAAGACGTTAAGATAATAGGTATTTAGTGTAAACAGTTGCCTATAAAGGCCTACTGAAGTATTGGAAAGTTTAAAAGGGCATACGCTTTACTTCACCGAATGTATAACATCCTTACTCTAGAAATTGGAAGCTTTATAGATCAGGAGATATGTTTTTAAATGGCGGTAAAGGGCTTAAACTCTACTATAGGCCCAAATAGCCTAATACTCACCTTATTGGTTTTTGGAACGTACCTACGCCTAACAAGTAAATCTCCGCTATTAGTAAGTACTCAAAAGCGTATTACGGCTTACAGAAAAGCTTTAAGGGAGTTATAAAGGGAACCGGCACATAGCCAGGTTAATAATACCCTTAATACCAGGAACAGTCTTATAATAATCAACGTACTTATTTTGCCGTTGTAAAGTAAAGTCCTCTTATAGCGGGAGTAGGGTAAATATAAGAGTTCGTATAATATCTTAAATATTATAAACTTTAAAGAGTTTGTTCAAACTTTTAACAACCTTATAAAGTTTCGTATAACTTAGGTTAAGCTTTACATTAGGGCTAATAAAAATAAAAAACCTTAACCTAAAAGATCGAGTTAATATAAACCTCTCCCACTCATTATAAACAAACCAATAAAACTCCGCCAGCGCGAACGACCCCCTAAGAAAAGGAATGTTGAAAAAAGGAATATATACTGGGCCGTATTAATAATACTATTTGGGTAAGTAGGAAAGAAAAGGATAACGAAGACTTAACATTAAATCTTCGAGTATAAAGAATTATTAAGACCTCCTGAAAACCATATAAGGAAAGAGATAGGGTCGAAATTAACGGTTTACTAACTCGAAGAGTTGTATAATTCGTACCGAAAGCCGATTTTAACTTTTAAACTCTAAATATTACGATTTTTAAATCGAGTATTATTTACGAGGTTGAAGGCAAGACTACGGAGCAGTCGTACGAAAAGTTACGCCTAATCGTTTAGGAAAATGAATATAAAAGCAAAAACTGAATCTTTATATAATAGCTAACTATTTAAAAGATTAGCTAGCGTTTGGTAGTCATTTTAGTACCAAGTTTTTTTTAGAAAAAAATAAAAGTTAATTTACGTTTATCTGCCAATATATAACATGAACTTATACGTACTTAGCAAAGGATTTACAGCGGATTGTATTACTTGAATTGTTATAGGAATTACGGCTTATTTATCTTTTATGAATAGTAATACGATATCTTGAGCCTTTGAATTCACTGGTTAAAGAAAACATTTCCAATTCCTAATTTACGAATCGTACTTTGAATTACGACTAGTTATAAAGTTCTAAATATAATTCCCGTATTCAATGGTAATATAAGAGAAGGAATTCGGTTTAATGGATATATAAACTAACGATACAATTTTTGTTGGATCGGTTAACTTTGTAATATCGGAACAACAGACGATTAAAGACTTTAAGTTTTATAATTTGAACCAGAAAATTAATATGGTTATAACCGATATGTAGAAAGCTAAGTTAATAATCTGTAAGGATAGGGTTTTTGTAAATAACACTAACTTATCTTTATAGATCGGCTTTTTCATAGCCTTCGTTAATAAAGATCGGCAGGAAAACCAGTTTAGCATTATTAATAACCAGATTACTAAATCTTTATTAAATATTAAACGATGATCTGAAATGTGTTAGTTTTAAAGATTAATAGTATAATGGAAAGTTTTAATATAGGTATAGTATTGTGGGAAACCCTTAATATTATTACTTAGTAGCTTAATATTTCTTAAATCCCAATAGTAATTTACACCAATTAGAGGAGCCGATTCGAATGCCTTTCGAAACTTGAAACTACTAGCGAAAAAACGCTTTATAATCGACGTAATGGTACTTCAAGAAGACAACAAATGGAGGTATCATAAGGAGTTCCGATAGATTAACGGTAAAAATAACCTTACTGATGTTATAACGAAGGTATCACCGAATAAGGCCCTTGAAAGGTTTGTAGACAACAATAGGCTGACTATACGTATCGAGGGTAACGTCGATAGGCCGCTCTGCAAGCTTAAGTCACGTGACAGCGGTAAGGGATGTGTTGGAGAACTCGAAGATTGCCGGGAAATTAACGATGATAACTTGTTTGATTAGCACGGCTAAAGTAAATGATTATATGGTTTGTGGCGGGAAACCCATTTTTAGAAATTAATAAAGGCGGACCTTGAAGCCGTGTGGTAATTGACGGTAATTGAGGTTAATCTGTATGCACATGCGTGCATTTTAATGCAGAGGTTAGTGAAAATTGACAAGGGTCCGACTAGTTGACAAGGTTGCAATTTAAAGTTTATCTGAAAGGATTAGTTAACCAAACTGGTGTGCATGTACAAGTTAAAAAATACGCTAATGTTGGAATAGTAGTATTTGCAGAATAGTAGGGCAACTTTACTTATGGTAAAGTTGAGTATACTGACTACAAGTTAAGTGTATTGTTTTGTATAGGCTTACTATATTAATTATAAGTCGAGTACAATATGCTATACTTTACACCAGGGTACAGGCTAAACAATTGACCATAAAAATTACAGTATTGACCAGATAGAGGTCTACCAAACCTGAAACAATACATCCACCATCTTACCACGTAAACCACTATTACTTCGACCAATCAAATCGATAACGTTGCAGCGTCCAAAGCTCTACTAACAGATTAAATATTTAATATTCAAATAAATTTAGGCCAATCACCTACTTAAAGACTAGATAGAAGCTAATTTTGTAGAATATGTAGCCGATTATCAAAACGTAAAGGATAAATTTAACGTTTACCCCCCTGAGTATATCTTTAAAAAGAAAAACTTCAAGGAGTATAAGAATTATTTAATAGCCTTGCATGAGAACCACCCAACAAATTTTTTAAGTTTATAAAATACCTTATTCCTATTTATAGCAAGCTGAAATATCGAAAACAAAGTGTTAAACGCCCATATAACTTCGTAATTCACGATTTTAAAAGGGATGGTAACCGATTCCAGGGTATCATACCAGATATCGGCACACCTAAAATATGGACCGTCTAAAAAAGTTAATTCGATGTGTTCGTGACGAAATTTCGAAATTTTAGCTTGATCAACTAGGAGAATATCGGAAAAATAAATTCCGTAAAGGTAAAACATCGTTACCTTATATAATTGTTCTAAATACACGATTTGAAACAGTTGAGTTTTACGTAATAAACTTTAAAACACAGTTCCTATTATTGTTAATTAATATAAATAAGTTCGGAATTAATGTTGGAAATACAATTAATTAACTTATTCGATTTTAGGATAATACATCTTTACCACTTCACCTTAAATTAAAAAAATTATAATTTTTCCCCGAATCACATATAATTAAAGCTACTTGCCTAAAGTAGTCGGAACTAAGGATATTATATCACCGGTTCGGACACCAAATTACCAAACGCGCGTTACGGCCATTTTACGCCGTAGTAAACACTAATATAAAGAAAGAAACGTTAAACACTATCGAAAAGTTTTGGTATAAGTACTAATTATACTTATAAGCTTGAAGATGGTAAACATTCCGCCTTTGCAACGATGAGAATTTTAATTGCAAGGTAATGATAGATATAATATACCTCGATGGTTAGCTAGTATGATACGCTGTCGAATTAACAATATTATTTACAGACTGCAAAATTTACGCGAAGCGCTTCCGCTACGGATTTCTGAGATATTTTGGTAAATTGTTGGTCGAAGGTTAATTTAGAACCTTTAGACTGGATTCCTCAAGATATTCATGCAACTTTCGACTAGATCGAATGACGTACTAAAGCTAAGATCGCTAGTAGTAAGTATAAGCTAATACCTGTGGAAATACTATGGGGTATTATAATTTATAAACGGTACTATATACCGCTTAAAACGTATTTGTAGTATTAATTGAAAAACCTGAAAATGACTAATTTTAAGAAGTCCATCTTACAAATTAGAGTTAACGCCGCGAATAATACTTCCGATTCCAGTAGTTTTCTTTCCAACACTCCTTATATTCGATATTTACCCTGAAATATAAAGAGATTTAGCTCGGTCGCTTGTTATGATATAGAAGGTACGTGTTGTGGCAAAAGAGATAATAGTATTACATTCCCTCCAGGCCATAAATAATATTTCGCAAGCATTAATCACTAAAAATAGCTCGCGTAAGACTGGAGTTTTAGACTTACTATTACAAGTTAAAGTCTTAATTTGAAAAATGAAGAACAAATAAGCCGGCTCTTGGAAGATTAAAGGGTTGAAAGGCCATAATATATTTATAAATTTATTAATTGGTACTGCTTGTTTTTGCTAAACAATATTACGTGAATATGAAAGGGAAGAGATAGACAGAAGAGGTCCTAAACTGTAATTCAACTAGTGGTACTGATAAAGTTAATTTTAGGATAAAAAATCCAAGCCTCCCCCGAGTTTTATATACTCTCTGGATACGACTTTTAAATCTTTGCTACTATACGAAACCGGACCGCCCGTACTAACGGAGCTAGTTCCGCATTAATGAAGGCGTCCACTTGGCTTCAAAAACTAAAAACGAGTTAAAACCTTCGTTACGATTTTTTTCGTCTCTTGAAAAGAAGCCGTAAGCCTTAAGTTAAATTTAAAGCTTCGCCGTTAAGAAATCATCATCTTTTTTAGTTCATCGTTTGAATAGTTTATATAAACTGAAATATCTGATTAATCGAGTAATGCGTTTTTTTATTCTAAAGGGTTTAAAACGATGATTTACGATAATTACAGGATTTTTCTCATTCGCTTAATACACGAGGTAAAGGACAAACCCGGAAAAGCCTATAGAAAAGCAGCATTATATTTAAAAGGTATAATAACGACGGCGAAAAGAATACTATAACGCAACTACCTACTTTATAAAGGGCGAGCTATCGTTTAATTGTGGCATTTACCGCCTCCCTTCTCACCCTTTTTCACCTTTATATTAAGCTTCGTAATATTATGTAGGCTCATATATAATCGGAAACGCGGCTTAAACTACGTATTTACACCTATATACTTACAGACCTCCAAAAACAACATCTGCACGAAACGATTTTACGTATTTTAGAGCCGTTTTATAGACTCGTTAGGGCTCACATATACTAGTATAATACCTATTACATTATTATAAGGAGTGGTTTGGAAGGGCTAACTCGACCTTTAATATGTACCTCTTAATCTTAACAATATTCTTTAAAGACTTTACACTTACAGACATATAGATTAATCATACATTAACATTATATAACGCGTAGTTTTCCATAGATAAAAAGTGGAAGTTTTTAAAAGCCGGCCTGAAAGAAAAACCCAAGACGTACTTGTTGGAGGACCGTATATTCAACTTTAACAACGCGATAATCACTCCCCAAAACGGCGTTTTAGACCTTGCATAGAAGGGTTAATTAGATAAAGTTTCCCTTATTAAACAGAATAACGTAAAAAGAGCTCATAAATACAACTGATAGAGTAAATACAGCGCTTAAGTCGCATTAGTAACACAGCCGGAGGCGGTATTTCACTTTTCGGTCATTACTAAATGCTAAACCAACCCTTCCAACGATATATATAAGGCTTTTAATAAATTCTATATATAGAAAATACACAATTTAAAACTCGGTTTATAATATATATTTTCTGATATACGTATTACAAACCTATTTTTTTTTACTAACGGTTTTTTCTCTTAAAATACCGATTATATTTCGTAAACCAAATTCGTTTTTATCTTTAGAGACGTTATACCAGATCGAAATGAATTTAACTTTCATGGCAATATTATTTATTAAAGTTAGACTAAATACAAACGGGTTATATGAAACGTTATAACCTCGAAAATTTATGGTATAATTGGAAGCATCGACTTGAAAATTACCATGGCGATAACGATTCGGATAATTATTTCAAACTTTAATTAAAAACCCCTTCTTTTAATGGTTTGCACTAATTCCTTTTTATTTTACGAATACTTTATTAAGTCCGGTATCATAAGCAAAAAGTGCTTTATAATCGGCAATATAGCCTTACACTAGTCATACGAGCTCCGATAAATTAATTAAATAAGGTAAATTAACAGAAAATCCAACCTAAGAAATATCATTACTAAGGGCGCCCCAAATGGAGCATTAAAAGCGTTCGTATTAACGAGCACTGGTTTTCCTTAACGTTATTAAAAAGGTTTTACGACCCTACCCAAGTTACGGATTTTACGCCTTACATTTAATACTTTACTTTTATTTTAGGCGCCTATACCGCTCCTAACACTTTTCTCATTGTTTATATTTAACGTTCAAGCTGCTTTTGACCTTTCATTACTTTTTATTCTTATTAACTCCGACGTTTTAAACGTATTGTCACTATTTGATTTTAACATTTACATCGTTTTTAACATTTTATCACTATTTCATTTTAAAATTTACACCGATTTTAACATACCAATACTTTTTGTTTATTTTACCTAAACCCTAATAAATTTACTCGTATTCTTTATATTTCTCGTTCATTATTTACTTTACGATTTTACCTTTGAAAAATCATTATATTTCTATAAAAAAATGTATTGGGGCCGGGCACGCCGGCCCGGGTATAAAATTAGACAGCTAATCACTGTCAAAGGGGGAAGGAAAGGGCAGCGCCGCGTCTTAGTTATCCTCCTCATCGCCGCCCTCCCTTTCATCACTAACGCCGCCATTATTGCCAATATAGACGCTGTTACCGGCGTTACCAAAAAAGTAGCCCCGCACCTTAGGTCGTATACTCTAACGCAAAAGAGCAGGGATGTCTTTACCCTCCTTATGCCAACGTGCGATAACTTCGCCAAATTCGCCTGCGTAATATATACGTAGGCTCTGTTTTTCATTATAAATGGCGGCTTCCGTCTTTTTAGGCCATTGGTTAAAATTTACTAGTAATTAACATTGGGTTATTTTAGTTATTTTTAAAAGTATTTATTTTAAAAAAGTTTAAAATGGTATAATTATATAAGTGGAAGTTTTGTATTCGCGGTTATAATTACGAGTTCAAAATTAAGTTACCGTAAAAACGGCGGGAGTGAAATTAGATTTCGTCCTACGGCTATAAGATTACCGAAATAGGGGCGTAACCGCTATTGATCTGTTCGTAACGGTAATAACGGCCGACCGATTCCCGTTTTAATAACAAACGCTAATAAACTTACCTGCGGCCGTGGAAGAGATATACGAGTAAGTTGTATCTATTAATAGCTCAAAGATACGGATCTAAGTACGTCGCTTTAGCGTTTTACACGTTAAAAAGGCCTCGCGACGTACCCTAACAAGTTATAATTCGAGGCGTTAGGTTAAGTCAACAGCTTCCGCCTCGTTTATAAAAAAAATAGCATAGAACTAATTAAGGAAGAAATTAGTAATATAAACCGCTTTATAATTTCGCTAAGCTAAATTTTCAGCGACCGAGGGGGGGGGGGACTCGCTACGGGTAAATGAGCTTTTACTCATAACGAAAGTGTAAGTTTCATACCTTCAAGAGCCCCTCACTCCTTCCCCTAAAGGTTAAGAGAAGAAAGGGAGGGGGAGAAAAGGGGAAATGGGATAAGGGCGTCGGCGACGGCGGCGACGACGATGGGGGTCGAGTCGAAAATAAAGGCAGGAATGGACGATATCAATCTGGAAGAGACAAGGCTAGGGGTAGCGGTGGTAGCGATGTGGCGTACGGTGGCAACGGCCGCTTTTTCTCTCTTACTCAGACCCTCTAAATAGCACCTCACGCTCCTATTCTTACGCGGCATCTGTTTTTGGAAGCGGTCAGAATATGAAATTTGTTAAGTAATTTACCTATAGAAACGATACTAATAATTAATAAAAACAATAGTTTGTGTGCATATAATCTACTTGACTAGTTGTAGACTTATGGTGTAAAAAGAAGCGCATTGTTAAAAGAAACAAAGAAGAGGTTTCACCTAACCCGATAACGATATATATTTTTATTTTAACCTTAAAATATTTAATACTTATTATTAATCCTTGGGAATTACACCCATGAAATTCCTTCGTAATCAAGCCCCTATAATCGTGAACAATTATACCGCTACTAATTGCTTAAGTTAACTAATCCTTTATTATAGTTAAAACCGCTGTTGAAACAACGAATTGAAACCTTGACAATTTGTCCCGGAACCAAACTATAATTATTAAACCACATATAAAAACTAAATTATAACCAAATTATCATTACTAAACCATGGATAAAAATTGCATTATAAATTAAACTATTATTAAGAAATCATGGAAACTAAACCATACTACTATCAAATATCATTATTAAACTATAAATACGTACCGCAATAAAAAAGAAGACAATATTATCTATATGGATATTACTATATATCTTTATAATCAGTTAGCGACTATGTTACAGATTATACCTTTGTGCAGTATACAATTACGTATCACTTTCCAAGGTGTATTCCTGCAAATTATATGATAACGTACCATTGCCTAAAAGTGGCATTAGCAAAGTGCATGGTCAAGTGCTACTATCTAAAAAGGAGATTAGTGAAGTATATAACAAAATTTCATTAACTGGATAAAAGGTTATAAGCTCCCACCTGTAGTATGCACTCTCCGAATGCCTTTTCTTACTTCTATCTATCTTACTATCTACTTCCCTACAAACACAAATCTTTATAATTAAACTTATAACTTAACTAACGGATAAAATTAATTATATTCATTTAATAAATATGTATTGAAAGGAATAGTTCTCGATGTTACGTTTAAGCCCTTTCTAAATTTAGACGAAACCCTGTGATTCATTTTCCTCTGTCGTCTTTAAAAGGGTGGTACGTTGACAGTAGTGGAATTTCAGGTAGTTACGGGCGAAGTTTTATGATTTCTGTAGGGGCGAAGAACTCCTTTACAACATTAATAAACTAGTATTTTATTCTAACCCGTTATGAATATCCATATAATTCCCCATATAAATAAAGTGGAGGGTTTCGAAACGACGTGAAAAGGGAGAGCGACACGATATAATGTATCGATATGTTTACAAGGGAGATCAACGTTGCAATATAGTTTAATGCTACTAAAGAGGGCATGCATAAAGGCTCACATTTTCATTCGCCTTATTTTTGGAAAAATACTTTCGAATAAAGGTTGAAGCTCCCGCTTACAATATTAACAGGAACTTACTTCGTAATACGTAATGTTAAGGCGCGTTAATTGATAATATGGCTTGTCAAAAAAAACGACGAAGGATTTTGTAACCTATTCGTAGAACCGATAAATAGATTCGCGAATTTACAGGTTGTACCTTTACTCGTTGAGGGCATTATAAAGGGTTTTAACGTTAAAGCGTTGGTTCAGTATACAACTACATCCTTTTCCGCCAGGGGCGGTCCAATTATCTAGAGATTTTGCTAGAGCCATTAGTTCTTTTTCCTTAGGGATCGGGCTTTTTTTATAGGCGCTCTAAGGGCACTCGGTATTGATTTAGCTCATTTAGCGTTAGCCATATGGGGAGACATTCAAAGAGTTTTTCAGCGATATTAAAAAATCGAATACAAGGTAAGTGGAAGCACTAAAAAATATGGGGTCTGCTTATAAATGTGTTGGGAAGGATGTAGTGCGATATATTGTAAATAACTTTATGTTGAATAATTTGCCGCCCTAGTGTTGTAAAACATTACCTCCAATGTTTTCTTTTTTTTACCAATCGCGACAATGAAATATTTACGTGGACCCAAGGTAAACCTAATTATAATAAGAGTTTTCATTAGTTAAAAGAATAGGAGAATATGATAAAATAATGATTACAATATTTTAAAGTTATTAATGATATTTTTATACGAATTAATAATCTTCGTCATTTTTTCATCTTAACATTTTATACTTATACCATAAATATTTGTAATATGTTGAGAACAATTCAAATCCACGTTGGGGGGATATTGAGCTTTATTTATTACCTTTTTAACGATTAGTCATAATATTGCGCGTTAACTAATAAATATATTTGCTATAGCTACCATGTTTTTTTGTATTTCTTTGATAAGGATACTGTTTGGGTTGGATTTCATCTTGGTACCTTACCTGCGTTTACAATTTTGCTTTCTATCTAAGGCTTTTTTCAATCAAATTTTTTGAGGCCTTTAATATAAATAAACTCGGCATATGTTCCATTACTACGGAAAGTAAGAAGCACATTTCTCTAAACAATACTTCAAAAGTGACATCTGTGTACTATCATATGTATTGGAACCCTCGTATATTAATAATAATTACGCAAACTTATTTGTACAATATTAAATCCTCAATGTAAACATTTTAAATTTCTTTCTAGAAAATTATCAACTTAGTAAGTATTTCATTAAAAATATTCGTTCATTTTTATTTTCCTTTTTCGTCTTTGATAGCATTGTTATATACCGAGTTATTACATTAGGTATATGATATCAAACTAGGTTGACTTTAAATTTCAATAACTTCTAGCATCGTGAAAACTTTTGCCCAACCCTTAACAGTTATAAAAAACGTTGGGTAGTAATATCTAGTATGACTTATATGGATTGAATTATGGAGTATATGAAAACCTAATCAAAGAGTCTATAGTTAATAATACATAGTAAGATATTATATTATTCTTAATTCGAAGAAATTATAAAACGTTTTATCATATTTTCAATGCCAAAGGGTTCTTTGAAACACATATTAATTTTATAATTCATATGTATCATTTGTATTCATTTACAAAATTAATCGCGGTATTGATTATATAGTTTATGTTGTTTTATTGTTTGTTAGTATTGAGATTAAAGATATTCATTTCTGGTTTAATTTGTAGGATGCAAGTTTATGTTAGGTTTAGTAGAATATTAATGTGTTTCAATTTAATTTTATGATTAAATCAATTGGTAACTAAAACGAGTTATACGGTGGTATATGTTTCATCGTGTGGTTATCATTTGAATTATCTGTGCATTAGTATAATAATCCTTTGGGAACTATTAAATTATACTGATATAAAACATTTCAATCGAATTATTTACGTTTTCTTTGCGTATGAGTGCTTTTTCAAGTGCGTATTCAATGTTTCAATAAGTTATAAGTTTATGTTTTTCGTTTATTTCGAAAATCTTGATACTTTGGTTGAAGTAGTTAAACATTTAAGTTTGACTTACCTTTAGACTCCTATCTCTCACATATATATAGACGATACTTGCTTTTAACTCAACTATGATCGTTTTCGATATTTTCCCCCTTTTTTAATAGTGTGTTCAAAGGCTCTTTTTGATGCTGTAATTGTGGAGGATGTTGACAAAAAAATTTTTTTTTGGGAAGCTAGATTCATCGTTTACGTATTTTAAGCATTATTTTTATTCTAATGATATAATTAGCCTTCGAATATATCCAAATTTCATTCTTTGATAAAACCCTTGAAATTTTAGTGGGCTTCGTCGCTATCGGCTTTTTTATTAGGGTTAAAATCATCGATATAACGTACAATATATTTCGTTAGATATTGATCTGTTTAATCATAATTATGGCTTGTTTATCCAATTTTTTCGTTGCCATCTTTCGTGAACAAGCTTTTGAGTGCCTTGATTTGTTGATAGCGGTATTTTTAGCGGCTATTTTAATACAAGTGTATATGTGCCTTGGGATTTCATTTTGTTTTTGAATTTTAAAGGTATGGTATATATATGCTTTAATGATTATGAAGTTGATATCTTGTCGCTAGTGGTTTCACGATTTTGGAGATTGGATTTTTGGCATTTTTAAGACTTAAATCGGTTAATCACCACCTTTTAAAGACAAAATGAATGGAGAAATCTTGATTTTGCTAATGAATATACCATGATAATTTTTAAACTACCGCAAAAACCGAAGTAGCCCAGAAACTATTCCTATTCATTATCTTAAAGATCTACTTGATTTCGTAAGATCAGTTAGTGAATATCTATTCCCTATAGCAAAGTATTTACAGAAAGACCCGTCTTTTTACCTAATTTATCTATACTTACCTTTCAAGCACTAATTATTATCAGTAGGCCTTGTGTCATTGCAACGGTAATCCATTCTAATTATGGTGGTTAAAGTAACAGCTTTTTATTCACTTAGGCCATTGGACATTGACTCTATAGATTACGTGACTGTGTATGTAATGGGATAGGCAGCACTCGACTCGAGCGCGGCTCTGGAGCGGTCTGCAAAGATCACGTGCGAGGGTACGTAACGGACCGTGCATAGACCGTACACATAAGTACTGCACTAAGGACCTTTATAACCTTTTCTAGTTTTCTTTAATACATGAATTATTAACTCCATTTAATACTTCTTTGGGAAAACTTTCTAAGTCGGACCATAATATATAATTAAAGTTTCCTTTCATCCTTTCAAAGAGATATCCTTTATAATAAACAAATCGATGACAAATATTAATAATTTCACTCTATACTTTAACGTTATCGGGGAAAATAGGTCTTTAGAAAATACCTAGTCTTTGACCTTTTTAACTACAACTAGAACCTATTCAAGGTCGACTTGAACCGATAACCTATAAAATACTATACGTCGTATCGCGTCTATTTCAAAGAAAACACAATAATCCGTTTAATTAACTTTTACACTTGAACCTACGTCGGATTTTGCCCAAGTCATTACTAAGATTTAACATCTTAAAGCCGACCTTATATCTATTCAAACTAGTCTTTTAACACCTAGAAATAGCTGGGACAATACGACTAATCGCAATTGAATAAATCTACTTTAACTTAGACTGCAACGCATTACCCGATCAAATTTATATTAAAGGCGAATAAAATGTGAATTTGAAAAGACCGGTATACGTTTTTTTACGTATGATGTTTTCATATGCCGCCTATAAAGTCAACTGTAACGATATATTACGAGGAGGCCGGCGTATACGAAAGAAATATGATACGAATATGTTTTTCGACTATATTAAGGTTGGTTTTAGCGACACTTACCGAGTAGACAAGGATTTAATCAAATAAAATAGATTACTTATGAACGATCAAACCGTATAGGTTCTGTTCTCTATTAAATTCGAAATATCATTTACCTAGGCGACCGGTTCAGATTGGCCTTTAGCTATTCAATACAACTACCGTTACTCCCGTCTTTCTCTACTTATTCAAAATGAATCCATTACGAAAAACGTTAGTCTTATCAACTATATCCTAATATTGGCGAAATACGGCAAATTTATAAACGGATTAAATTCTTTCAAGTTAAAACAACGCTTTAGTCGACGTTGTCGGGCTCCATATAGGTACCGTAACCGAATGAAAATATAATTATAACGGAGGTTTACGCCGTTTAGGTATCCTCGTTAAAGTTCCGCGGTAATTACCGACAGCTATTTTAATAAACCCGATCGAAATAAACCCAAACCTAAAGATACCAGGCGACATAGATAACGGAAAAGGAACGCCAGACTAAGCAGTTTACTAAACGTTACTTACTCTATAGCTTTTCTCATTACTACCAACGAGGTTGTAAACTCCATCCGGCTTTTTCTCTAACGTAGGTACATCAAATTTAAATCGAAAAAGTGGATATAAATTCCCTATTATCGGCGACGAGAACAGCCTAACCCCTCAATACAGTCTCTGTTGGAATAGTACGGCATGCAGTGCAGTATGTCAACTTTATTTACAGTAAAGTTGACTGTACTACAATTTGAGTTTATTGTATGTGGACTTACCGCATTGGGTGTAAGTCGAGTGCAATATGCTGCAATTCACTCTAGGGCACAGGCCAAGTAATTGGTCATACAAATTATAGTGTAGACCAGCTAGCGGTCTACCAAACCTAAAACAATACATCTACCACTTGACTAATGCAATACTACTGTTACTTCGATCACGATTCGAATCGATAACGTTATAACGATCTAAAACTCTAACAATACTAATTCGTATTTATTGGATTAATTATAGATTAGCTAGAAAGATGAAAAAGCTACTTTCCGGTTACGCTTTGTGAAAGACCATTGTAAAGGATAGAATTTTACGAAGGGACTTTATTGCTACATTAGTTTTTATGGTAGTAAGTCAAAAAGACTTCTCAGTTGCGTCGGATTTTACAGTAGTTTAGAGGTAGCAATGGTATAGCTATTAAAAACATCAAGAAATCTTTATTCACATTTTTTGAAAGACATTAAGATTGATTATTAGAAGTTTTGAAGTTAGGCAAGTTGGTAAACGACTAAGTTAGTGTTACTACGGGTGCTATTACTATAAGAAAAACGACTGAATATTTACCTTTAACAACCTATAATAACAACCATCCTTTAACCTTACCCTTTATACCAAACCTTTGCCTCTACTTTACTTTTTTAACTCCCCCTACTCCTATTTAATCGTCAAATTCACTACTTTAAGCAAAAACACTAAGAATCTCCAAGTCGCACTGAAAAAGCTACGTTATACAATCTTATGCCCAGCTATCAAGTCACTAAGATACTAAGGTTTTACACAACTTTACGCCAAAATACTAAGTCCTTACGCCTAAAGATCACTAAGTCTCTTGTCTTACGAGAACTAATACGTTAAGATGACTACCGTAAGCGATCGCTTTAAAACTATTACCAACCTTACCAAAAAAAAATGCAATTAAGGCCCTCGGATACTTCTTTACTAAGTATTACAATTACGATCTTTGGGGACAAGGCGTTGATGAAAACTTAACCGAAAAACACCTTGATAACTTCATCGGTTACTACGTCGATAAATATTGCAATGTTAACAACCCTAATGAAACCATTATTAATTTTCGTAATTTTTTTAACGATTGGATTACAGATATATAAACCCAAGTTTAAAAAGGGATTAAAATAAAGGTTGAAGTGGAATTTAAGCGGAAAGGGGTCTATATGTCAACTGAGGGAAATATAATATTGGTACAAAAGCTTGTCGACCTAACCTAGCTTAAAAAATACCTCTAAAATCTACGGTCTATGAGAAAGGGTATTAAAAAACTTTAACGCCCCTATATGCGATTCAGTGGACCTCTCTCTTACCCTTAACTAAATTAAGCTTTTTTACGTTCCAGTGATAAGAAATCTGTTAAACTATGTGGCAGTTTAGCACCCTTATATAATAGCACAAAGTCCGCCTTAAGCGGCGGCAGAACGCGTAAAGCAAGGGTTGCAAACGCGGTCAAAGGTATTGAATTTGGTGTTTTACAATAATAAATTAAATGAGATCGTTAGGATTCCTAAAACGTTTAAGTACCTATCGTTTCCTAACAATTTAATCGATAAACCCCTTAAAACTCTTTCTCTTTTAGGTTTGCCTATACTCGAAAGCCTATTACAGGTCCTACTATAGGACTTTAACCCTTGGGCAAGGCAATTAGCAATAACCTTTAACATTGAATCTCGGAAATTATAAGGCCTAAACCACCAAAAAACACCAATTAAAAGTGGGATAATTATCGTGACCTACCTTCAAAACTTGTTAAGATATTTAATATTAATTAAAAGTTGTTAACAGACTTCTCTAGAATTTGAAACGACGTAAAGAAGTATAACGGAAAGCGTTATAACATTTTCTTTACTAAGATAATGCTTTTTTTAAAAATATTTATAAGTGGATAGAAGTTACTCCTTTAGGATTTCACTTACTGTTCTCCGGAATCCTTATAGGGCACGTTAAGGACAACTACATAACCTTTTTTTATTGAATTTGCTACGTTTCGCGAAATCTACGATAGCATAAAGAGCCACTTCAAGTATGATATTTACCTCGCTCAATACTATATAAAATGTGCTACTATACGATAGATTATAATAATAACGAAGAAAAAAGAGAAGGAAATATTAATCAATATTTTCAATTAGATGCTTGAAAAGTTAATTTTGAGTTAAAAAGTAATAAGAAAAGCTTACGCTGGCGAGGCTATATTTCGCGAATAGGTACGGGTAGTAGTTATGAGCTTTAGCGAGTTCTAATATGCTTTATAACACCTAGATACTACTTATAAAGGCTTTCTTAACTAGTTTTGTTCCTTTCCTGCTACGTTAATATCGCGTATACCAAACTCGCTTGGTATATACCCCTAAGTCAGAAACTTTTTGGACGTAAATAAAGAAAACCTTACGGTAGTTAATTACTTCGACCGTAAGTACGGTTACGGGAGCCCTTGACGTCTAAAGTCCAGCCCACCGGATACAGATTAAATTTAGTAGCTGCTCTTACGCTAATAAGGTCAAGATTTAGGAAGACCTGTTAACCGTAAGCACTATCGTCGTAATAGTGGCAAGAAATGTTAAATCTATAGAAGTTTTAGCTGTTGGTTGACTTAACACCTTCTCGTAGAGCTTCATCACAAAATGTCAGTATATCACATCTAATACTATACTACTTTTAAATAGGATTACTTAAATTAAATCATAGACTTTAAAAGTGATAGGTCAATTAACGGCGCTAATACCCCTAAGTAAATTAAATGTAACGATAATACTGTTTTTCATACATCTTAGTAACTAGATGGCAGTACCTTCCTATACCGTTTGGGTGGTAAAAACCTTTACCTTCATCCGAAATAAGTCTTTAACCCCTTATATACCTTTAATCTTTTCGATCGTTACGCGGACCATACATCTGAAGGTATTATACCAAACATTGGGGTAATAAGGTACTTTATAGGAAGCTATTCTCAAGACGTAATATTATGGTGGGAAAGTACTAAAGCTATTGAGATTAATCGTTAAGATGTTGGCTAGGTCAAAGTTTTCTTTAAACCAGGAGAATGAATATTGTTACTAGGTATAACGGTAATTTAAACTATCGTAGAAACAATTACATTTTATATTATTAAGTCTTTTAACTTTTCTTTAATTTATTGGAAGGATATAAAGACCTTTGGCGTTAATGTCAACGTTACCATAAACGAACTGATTAAAAAAAGCTGGAGGTTTTCCCTCGCCTTGAAGTGGAGACACCTTTAGTTTTATTTTTAAGGTCTGGAAGTAGTGGTGTTGAACTTGACGGAGCCGGAAATACGTTAATTACACCGGCGTTTCAACTACCTAGCCGTTAACAGACTGTACAAAGTTCTAAAGTCTGTAGAGCATAAAAATATAAAATACTCTGCCTTGGAAGCTATTGAAAGATTATGCCACTACTACCAAACGTATACCTAAGTCTCCTGGAGATTTAAGTTTATACTAAAAAACGATAATCACTTCAATTACAAGATTTTAGTTGATGTATTTTACTTAAATAATAAGTTTGTTCTTTACGTCGTTAATTCCACAACCTACTTTTACAGAGCTAAGTTTTTAAAGTGCCTTAAAGCAAACAATACGTAAAAAACGATAAAGATATTGTGAATTAATATATACTTAAACCTACTTAACGTTGTCGTCCACAATATCAGCACAAACTTTGTGGCAACGGAGTATTAGGAAAATACTGGGATAATATATATTTAGTGTAAACAGGTACCTGTAAAAGCGCATTAATGCATTAAAAAAGATTAAAAGATATACGCTCTATTTAGTGAAACGTATAATATTCTTACGTTGAAAATGAACAGCTTTACAGATTCGGAAGCATGTTTATAAATGATAGTAAAAGGCCTGAACGTTATTGTGAGCCCTGATGGCTTAGTGCCAACGCTGCTAGTCTTTGGAGCGTACCTACGTCGAATAATAAATATCTGCCCTTAGAAAGTACTTAGAAACGTGTTGCGGCTTACGGTAAAGCCTTAAGGGAATTACGAAGGGAAACATAACGCTATTAGGTTAATAACGCCTTTAACACTAGGAACAGCCTTATAACAATCGACGTACTTACTTTGCCTTTACAAAGTAAAGTCCTCGTGTAGCGGGAATCGGGTAAATAGAGAGGCCCATATAAGATGTTAAGTATTGCAAATTCCGAAGTAATTATTAAAACTGTTAACGGTATTATATCTTTCCGAACCACTTAGGTTAAGCCCTATATTAGAACTATTAACGATAAAGGCCTTTAATCCAAACAACTATGCTAATACAAACTTTTCCCACCCGTTATTGATCAACCTATAAAACGTAACCGGTGTAAACGACACTCGAAAAAAGAAGAACGTTAAAAAGAAGAAATATATACCGAGCCTTATTTACAATATTTCTTGGGTAAGTAGGAAAGAGAGGGATGACGAAAACTTGGCACTAAAGCTTCGAGTATAAGGGATTATTAAAACCTCCGGCAAACCTTCAAAGGAAATCGACAAGGTCAAGATTAACGGCCTACTAATTCGAAGGGTTATATAATTCGTGCCGAAAACCGATTTTAACCTTTAAAACTCAAATGTTAGTATTTTTATATCAAAGATTATTTAGAAAGTTAAAGGTAAGATTACGGGGCGGCCGTACAAGAAGTTACGTTTAATCGCTTGAGGATACGGCGATAAAGGTAAAGAGTAAATCCTTATATATTCGTTAACGATTGAAAAAATTAGTAAGCGTTTAGTAATTACTTTAGCAACAGGTTCATTAACTACAACTCAAGGCAACTTTATACTTGATGGCTGTAAAATAATATATGCCTTCATGTAATGAATAACAGACGTATAACGAATCGTATTATTAAAACTATTATAGGAACTACGTTTTATTTACCCTTTAGGAATAGTAATACGGTATATTGAACCATTGTATGGATTAGTAAAAGCAGGCGTCTATTGGTTTTTAAACTACTAGTCGTACATGAAATTACGGCTAGCGATAAAATCTTTAACGTACGATCCGTACTTGCTGGTAACGTAAAAGAGAGACTTTGGTGTAGTAGGCATACAAATTGACGATACTCGTTTCGTCGGAACGGTTAACTTTATAGCACTGAAATAGCAGGCGTATTCGTAGGTCTTTAGATAGTTGCAACGTTGTCGATTCGATTGGCTGAAGTAACAGTAGTATTGCATTGGTTAAGTGGTGGATGTATTGTTCTAGGTTTGGAAGACCACTAGCCGGTCTGCACTGTAATTTGTATAGCTAATTTCTTAGCCGTTCCATACACTGAATCAGGTACTCCACAATCAATAGACTTGAAGTTAGTACAGTCAACTTTACTATAAGTAAAGTTGACTGGCTATACTTCAATTGATCTACTAAAAATAGCAGTCTATATTGTTCCAACAAGGTGATTAAAAACTTTAAAATTTTAAATTACAATCCGGTAATAGCATTAACAAAGGATAGTCAACTTAATTTTCATAGATCGTTAATCCGAATTCTTAGTATTAATGCTGGTCTTAGCTTTCGTTAAAAAAGTCAGGGCATAGTTTTAACTATAATTAAGAAGACTGATGCGGCTTAGGCCCAACAGTACCTCAAATAACGTGCCTATAATAGATATATCACTACCTTATACTATCTGAAGGTATTATACGACCTATCTATCGCCGTACAAATACAAAAGCTAACAGATGAAGACTTTAACCAGCTAAACTAAAGGTTAGAATAGCAGATTAGAAATATGAACCACGGGATTAATATAGTATTAATCGATTTATCTAGGGCCAATCTGATAATCTTTACAGACGGGTTCTTTATAAACAACACCGATTTATCGTTACAAATTGGCCTTTTAATAACTCTTTTTAACGAAGATAGGCGGAAAAACCAGTTTAGTATTATCAGCAACTTAATTTACTAGACTTCATTTAAGTGGAAGAGGATTATACGAAACGTATTAACCTTAAATATTTACGACATAATAACAGGCTTTAACGTAGGCATAACACTAGAGGAAACCCTTAACCTTATTACTAGGTAACTAAAAATTCCTCATATCCCGGTAATAATTTGTACCAACTTAAGGAGCCTTTTCGAATCCCTTTTGAAGTTCGGAACCACTAGCGAAAAACGCCTAATAATCGACGTGATAACACTCCGTAAAGCTTACAAAGGGAAGTAAATTAAAGAATTTCGGTGTATTGATGGCAAAGATAATCCCGAAAATGCCATGATGAAGGCAGTGCTAAATAAGGCCCTGGAAAGGTTTATGGATAGCAACAGGCTGATTATACGAATCGAGGGTTACGTTGATAGGCTGCTCGGAAAGCTCAGATTACGTGACGGCAGTTAGAGATGTTTTGGTAGACTGGAAGACTGTCAATGAATCAACGATGCGTACCGGTTTAATTGGCACGGTTAAAGTGAAGAGTGAAGGCCTGCAAAGGTTTGTAGCAGAAGAACTTTTTATGGGAGTTGTTGAACTCAGACCTCGGAGAAATGGAGCAATTAAGGTTAAATAGGGTTAATTTTCATGCAATGAAGTTTAATTCAATATGAAAGCCAGTTCGAATTGATAGGCGTCTGGCCATAAGACGGGGAGGCAATTTAGTAACAACCGGAAAAGATTAGTTAGCTATATTAATGTGCGCGTACGAACTGAAAAGCCGCCAGTATTAAAATAGTAATACATGTAGTTCAGAAGACCCACTTTACTTATAGTAAAGTTGGCTATACTAAATTGCAAGTTAAGTGTATTACTTTGAATGAACTTACCGCATTGGGTATAAGTTGAGTGCAATGTTCTGCAATTCACTTTAGGGTACGGGCCAAGCAATTATCCATACAAATTACTATGCAGACCGGTTAGCGGTCTGCCAAACCTAGAATAATACATCCGCCACTTGACCAATGCAATACGACTATTACTTAGACTACGATTGGAATCGACAACGTTGAAACGATCTAAGGCCCTACCAACATTAAATAAATTTTAAACGAAATGAGGGAATATATGGTTTTACAATGGCTCAATATTTAGACAACGATATCTGATATGCACTAAAAATCTTATATTGGATCAGTTGCTTTTACCTCGGAAATGACACAATATTAACCAAAAGGGGTTCCAATTGATTCATTATATTATAATATAATATATAAAGCCGGGTATATATTATCTAGCTTCTTCGAATAAGTATCCAACTATAAAACAGTTTTCACCAAAAGCCTAGTAGGCTTTATTCATAAAATATTATTACCGTCGTTTTAATACTCCGAACGGAGACACCAATAAAGTTAAGACACTGATTACGAATAACTCCGAGCGTTAAAAAAAAGCCTGTAATAACGGACGACACGAAACGAAGCGAATATTAAATAACATCAATGAAGGCAGTTAATGTAAAGCGGGGCAAGTATTAAGAAAAACCGATAAGGGGGAATAACATTAAACGGGGAGAAAACTACAAAATACTGATAAATGCGAATAACGCGGGGCGTGGCGGGAAAAGCGGTTTTTTAAACGGGATATAAAAAACCGCAACACGTTAATTTATCCCCGGGTAACGCAATCAGCATGGGTACTATCATTAACTTATTTTCGTTTAACTTGTTTTACCCGTTTTTACATAAAGTTCAAAAAATAAAATATGGATAAATAAAAGGCTTTTACGATTAGATCCTAAATATTACTCGACATATTTTATAAACTGTAACCCATATTAGCTATAAGATATATAATTTACATACCTATATTATTTTAACAATCCGGGGTAAAACTATAGGAAGTCTTACGATGGTTAGCAATGGGAACCGAGGTAAAAAATCATTTTGAGTTAAAGAACGATTAATAAACGGCGTACGGTCACGGTAAACGAAAAAAAACGGTAAAAAGTGGCCAAGGCGTTTTTGGGTACGACAAAATCGAAAAAAAAATTAAAGTAGGGCGTATAACTAGGGGTATAACGAACGATATAACCGGTATATTTGGGAAGCCATATATTCGAGCGATATTACGAAGCTGAGTAAACTAATTAATAAATTCGGAGAAGGTAAAAGCGAAAACAGGTATATAACCTAAAACGTTAATTTAACACTTACGGATGAGTCATATAATATAAACTCTGTTTGAAAAATATAAGATAAACTATGATAATGATGTACGTAATTTAAGCGAAGTTATGGGTAATTTATTTTCTAAATACATTACGAAAAAGGATTAATATACATTTTTATATCTTACTAAATCAATATTTCGGTTTACTTCATTATATATGAAACGATAAGTACGATATTTTGAGGCTCTGTAAATACGAATGAAAGCTGATAATGCTTTTAAATTGATCAAACGCTTGATATAAAATATGCAAGCATCCTTATTTTATGAAAAAGAGTGTTTAATATTATCATTATTATTACTCAATATGAAAAGGTTACTTATAACGCAGAAGGGCTATATAACACAACTATCAGTAAGAGTATTAAGGTATCAAAGAACGATATAACTCAAGAGAAAGTTCATCATCGTTACTAAGTATATCGATATCCGTATAGATTATACATAGACCCTTAAACATGTCGGTTGAAGTAACGAAATAGGATTATAAGTAAAATAATGGTAACGGAAAAATGAAAGTTATAATAAAGGTTGAAAATTTTTTTACTCAACTTAGTATAAAATAATTTAACGAATATAAACACAAGTGGGGGTATTAACTAAG
This sequence comes from Anisogramma anomala, assembly GCA_038502455.1. NCBI lineage: Eukaryota > Fungi > Ascomycota > Sordariomycetes > Diaporthales > Gnomoniaceae > Anisogramma > Anisogramma anomala. The sequence continues at coordinate 37,100,481 of JASMMZ010000001.1, forward strand.
GAAAAAAGAAAAGGATAAAAGTTTTATAAGTTACAGTAAGGGACGTTTTTATAATCGTAAGCGACCTGGGATCGGTAAAATTTATAAGTTATATGACGCGTTAGGAGGCGCGTTATACGGCGTAAGCAGTCTAGCATTAATATAGTCTATGCATTATTCGTTGGGTGAAAAAGCGCGTTATATGGCGTAGGCGACCTGAGATTAATAAACCTATACGTTATACGGTGCGTTAAAAGGCGCGTTATACGGCTCGCGCTTGGCTTGTATCCGGCTCTTGCCCTATACGGATGCAGCCTATGCTTATTATTCAACTAGAAAAATACGTAGTTTAAGCGGTTGTTTAATGAAGGGGGGGAGTATATTCTTAATTTATTCTATTAGTTATTCAGTTTATAGGTTATGTAACTATATATGTAACTGCATAGTAAACACCCCGTCTGGGTACAGCTTGGACACGGTTCTCAGACGTCATGTGTAAGGGCACGTGACGAACCGTACACGGACCGTACACATAAGTCCTGCATAAAGGACCTCTGTAGCCTTCTCTAGTCTTCCTCAGTACCTCAATTGTCAACTTTACTTGAGACATATATGGTATACCTGTGTATTTTGGACTATAAAAAATTGAGTATTACATTAATAAAAGTTATACGTAATTTTTAAATTCAGAAAATCTTTAATCTACCCATAAATTAATATGTATGGGTCAAATCTTGAACTCTCTTTCTATTGAATGGGCATAATTTAATTCAGGTTAAAACAATTGTATTCAATGATTTTCCCGACATTCTTTAGTCATTTTTAAAATAATTACTTTTATTTGGACTCCATCAAAAACAAATACTCTTTTTCTTTGTTCAACTAGAATTTCAGTAATAAAGAAATAGTATTTGATACAGATCTGGTATAAATCTGAATTTTTTTTAAAATTTTGCGGATTTTAATTACCATCGAAGTTGTGATTATACCGCGAATAGCTTGCAACATCTCTTGGTTAATACGTATACCAAATACAACCTCTATCATAAACCCCAAATATTAAGTTTTGTTAGAATAACACTTATATTAAGCGATATGAAAAATATCTTTAATATGTTGTAGCGTTTGGTATCAATGAGATTTTGTAAAATAATTGACGAAGTTAGCATCAAAATGATTAATTTTCTAATGGAAGCATATAAAGTGAAAAATGCTTCAAAAAGGTAGTAGAATCATAAATATATAGTTCAAAAGTATTTAGTATCTCGTAAATTTCAAATTACGTAATAAATCACTTCAATAATCAATAACTCATATGAAAAATAGTTATCTATTCGTAATCATCTTTAATACAGAATGTCTATAATATAATACAGACATTAAATTTCGTAAACTTTTCGATGGAAAAAATTTAATAGTGATTCCTTAATCTAATGAAGCCAGTAATACTACGCTTTTTTAATAATGTTAAAGCGTCGTTAATGGATTCAAAATCTTACCCCACCACTATGATTTTTAGCAAAAATCATAAAATCACTCACTAATGAATTGTACATATAAATATACTATTCATGTAATATTCCATAACATATTTAGTAATATTGAAACCCCATCCTATAGTATTTTGAATAGAGAAACCTAAAGAGCTTTTAATGACTAAATGTAAACATTAGTTTAAAAGTGAATTTTGTGGCCTTTTTTCAAATAGTTAGACAATAATTTTTAAAATCATAGTTGAATAAAGTGTAATAGCTTTATAATTTCCTTGTAAATATGATATCAATGGTAAATATTTGCTTCCAGGAAAGAGCCTTGGTGATTGTTTTCATACATATGACATAGTTTTACGTGGACAAAACTTCGTTTTTGTGCGCCGAAGTCTTCATCGAATGGAGTATCGATATATTGACCATTTGAAACTATTGTTGAAATAGCGCAAAAGCCTGTGGCCAAATATAATAATGACGTGTTAAATTTACATTTATAAATTGTAAATAATATACGTCACTCTTTTCATCTTTATTCCCAGCTTCCTCGCAATAATGTTATATTATCAATAAGGAATAACATGAATACAGAAACGGTATTAGTAATTATGGAAATTAACTTTGAAATACTTCACAAAAAGAGAATATAGTTAACGACATCGTAACTCATAATTTACTTAACCTGATAAAATGACATGAAATATGATATAGATTTCGTTAATCAATAGATTATTCTCTAATACCTTTATATTATATATAAGTTCTCTATACCAAAATCTTAAAAAATGGCTAAAAATGTACCGTAAGTCTATTATAAGCGGTTATTTCTTTATAAATTCTGAAATACTAATTGGATCTAAATATAATTGTTTTAATCAATATGAGTAACTAAGTACTAAATTTTGGCTTTTCGTCTTTAAAGTTGATAAAAGTTTCAGAATTTGCAAGAAGTACATGATTATAGACATTCGAACCTAAGCACATATGGCGCCGTATAAATATCAATTGGTCAGTATAAATTATATATCAATTTTTTGTTCCTTACAATTATGAGTTGTTTATTTATCAATGTTATTTTCCCGACAAGTTTATTCAAACTATACTTTACTTCTTTCTGATGTCCACATATGTTTTCTTTGTTATAATGGTTTCGTTATATCTATTACTTATAGACATGATGATATTTATACTACTACTGTTGCTACCATTATTACAGAAACTGTTACTTTTATGGTCATTATAACTGCTTCTACTTATTTTGACTTTCATATTATGAAGGGAACCAAAGTGGCGTAGGTTACAATAAAGACCGTTAATAAATATATCTCGCGCAACTTATATATTATCAATGCGAAATATATCAGTATTCATAGGTTCATAATCAATAACATATTAATAATGTGATTGGATATGGTGTATTTAATGGAGAAATATTTAGTTACATCGATTTATATAACAAAAAAAAACCTCTTTTATGGCATTATTTGAAACGCGTGATATTTGGTAAAGTGAATAGGATATATTTTACATGTAATGAATAAGAACAAAGGAAAATTCTCAAATCTTTGATCCTTTCATGATTTTCATTCGAATTATAAATATTACAATCCTTTATAATCAATTTTTAGGCCCGTGAAAGTATTGTAAAATTTAGTAAAAACGGTTGATTTTGCTATTAATAAAAGCCGAGTACCTATATAATTTCCTATGTATGGTGGCTTGTTGAACCTCAAAAATTGTTTTGTATCCAGTGAATTTATGGACTTAGATAAACGGTTTACGTTTGCGGCGCAAATAATCCGGGTGTTGATTTTTTTGATTTTTTGTACCACGATAGTTTTTGTCTTCATCATTTTTATCGTTGTTATAATTAGGAATTGGATCCATGTAAATCCTAAAAAATGACCGTATAGCCACAACCTTGATGGGAGTGAAATCTGAAGCTTATATAACGTAAGAGTTAATACGTTATATAATTTAAGAAAGCGCAAAGATGTAGAAGAAATTAAGCGCTGGAATATTATTATGAAAATAAGTCTCGAGCTATTTCTTTTGAATATCTAAAACTTTCTGAAGCGCGATTAAAACTCTTGCGTTCAGAGATTCATATGATGTTGACTTGATAATATTAGTAGTAGGAGCTTCGAATAATAATAGAAAAAAGTATATTAGGTGGTATTTATCAAAGTTTTGTTGAAAATTGTCGACAAAACAAAAAATCGAAAATTATATATAAAAGAACAAACTCATGGGCCATCGAGTAATAGAGATTTTGTTGGAATAGCAGTCAAATGAATTACAGCCAAGTCAATTTTACTGGCAGTAAAGTTGATTATACTGAATGAAAATTAGGTGTAGTTTGCCAAACTTAAAACCAACACATCTTAATTTATAATATTAACGCAGTACCAGTTACTTCGACCTCATTAATTCTAATCGACTACATTGTAACGATAAAAAGACTACCAACAATAAGCAGTTCTAATCAGGTTAAACACAGATTATCCAAATAGAAGAAAAAGCTGTTTTCCTGTTGTTATTCTTTATTTAGGCAAGGTAAAGGAAGGTTTTTTCGAAGGGCTCTTATACATTATGCTAGTTTTCGTGGAAACAAGTAGGAAAAGCTTTGAAATTATATTAGTTTTCGCGGTAATTAAGAAGTAAACGACGGTATCGCTATTCAAAATACCATCAAATCTTTATTGTTACTTTTTAAGAGCTTCAGGATTTACCGCTCAAAAATCCGAAGGATCACCAAGCCTACCAATTGGAAAACGGCTAAGTCAGTATTATTGCAGCTGTTATTACAGGTACTACTACTGAAGATCGAAAAAAACGACTAAATCTTAAAACCTTTAACTTATACTAACTTTAATGGTAAACTTACGACCTATTACTTTACACCATTCACTTTTCCCCTGTACATTTTAATCTTTGATACGATAGGTTTAAAATACGCTGTGATTAATACTATTAGCGAACTTAATGAAAAAAAACGCAATTAAAGACCTCGGAGTTATCTTTAAAAAGTATTACAACGAACACCTTTGGTTTACGGAAGTCGACAAAGACTTAACTCTCGAATACTTTACTAATGTAATTGAGAGTTACATCCTTGATATAAAAACCAATAGAAACGTTTAAGGACCTCAAACACTCAATAACTTTTAAAAATAGTTGAGTAATGAAATTGTAGATATATGGATAAAGGCAGATAAATAGGCTACATTAAATAACTTCAGCGTTAATATTCCTTCGAAAAAGTGGAAAAAAAGTAGTCTGGCATACATTCTCTACGAATACGACAAAAATAAAGACCCTTATTAAACTGAAGCTTAGGACTAAGATATTACTAACGAAGGCATCCCTTAACGCTCTCATATATATTCTTGAAGACTTGTTTTAATCCATATAAGGTTTTTGTAGATATTACAATATACCATCATAGTTAATTTATATGGGTCAAGTGACAGTACACTGTATTGCAAGGTGCACTCCTGTAGCGTACACGATAACGTGTCACGCTTCAGGCTGCACTATTGTAAGACGTAAATTGTATTATGTATGGAGCGGTTTGGAATGGGTATTTTAGAGCGTACGGTAAAAGGGCCACTTCCCAGATAGGAGGTTTTGAACCTCTGATCCGTGGAGTGTACTCTCTGGAATTTTTTTTCTTGATTTAATTATCTTTTACTATTACTATACTAATCTAATAATAACTTTTCTATTCGTTCACTTTTAGTAAATTGGTAAAGACCTTACCGATACTAATTAGTAAGCGACTCGGTAAACTATAGATAGCTTGGGGAAAAAAGACAAACACAAGTTAAATACATATAACAGGATGTTGTAACGGCTCTAACTGTTTGTTATTCAATATTACGTTTTTACAATAATTATACGGCATATGTATAAATATTTTAAAAGTTAAGCAACTTTAAAAAGAACAACTTTGGTACTATATTGTTAATCATTATTTGGCGTTTTATTTATTAAAAGCCCCATTACATTATTGTTAACCATTGTTTGATGTTTTTATGTACCCGGGCACTTTTTTGAAAGCTTTTATTACTTATCAGGCTATGTAAGCCAAAACCAACAAGTTTTGGAACCTTTAATTAGGACCCATTCGATTTGAACTCGGTAATCCATACCATTCGTAAAACAAAGGAACGGTTACGAATACAGTATCCAAACCGCTTACGAAATCTAAGAGCTTTAATAAGCAGAAAGACTAAACCGCTCTTACTAATAAGTACGGCTTCAACATATTTATACGGACCGTTAACCAAACACAAACCAAGACACAGAATATACCTCCCTACACCTACATTTCCTTTACCCTATTCGCCTTTTAACGTTTAATCTATATGTTCTAAGTTTGACTATATTCGCCCTATATATTTTAAGCTTAGACTTTACGACTTTTAAGTTTTCCTAGTTGTTTAGAAAGTATAATATTACTAAACGCTAAAAACACTAACATGCGACGTTTGACTAGTTTATACTTATGTTTTATTTACATATCGTTTAAAATTTATTTACATTGGTAAACGTTAATGACCTTATTTCAACCGCTTTATTCATTTTATTCACATTGTATTTGCTGTTCATGAAACGAACAACTTTAAACTTTGAAATCCAAATGTATTAAAAATTCAACTATGATGCCAAACCATCAATTTACGTCGCTTCAATACACTATGTATACGTAGGAATAAATATCCCTAACAGCCTCAAAACACCTACATTTATATTCCCAATACCCATAACACCGAAGGAAGCTAACTCTTTCTTCGACATTTTGGACGAGTATATAGGAATCAAAAAGGCTATAATATACGAAATAAACCTTTGTTTTGGGTATAACACTATTGATTTACCAGTTAAGGATTCAGTTCCATATACGGCAAACACGTTTATCTCAACCGTAATTTTTGGTTACTGAGAGGAGAAAACCCAAAGACTTCATATATTGGATAACTCTCATAAAAAATTTTGGAACTGGACTTTGAGTTTATAACAAATAATGAATCCTATTTTTTACAAAGCCTTACGAATTTAACTGCGAAGTAAAGGTATCAATAAACTAAAAGGCAGGAATAGCTGCCTTGTAAAAACCTTGTTTGAAATAATACGATTTATAGACTTGTTAGATTAGAAACATAAAAATGTATACTAAAGCGAATTTATAAAAGGATATTATTTAACGGAGAATAATAAATAGGTGGTAAAGGATATACGGAAGAAACGAAGAATACAAGGCGTAGAAGAATTAAATATTATACTCGTACCCCAAATTAAAAATATAAATCTCGAAGAAAAAAAACAGCTATAATCCTTATTTACCATACGAGTATAATACACCCCTATACTGGTATACATTGTAAAGTAAAACCAGATACTAAACCACTCCCTCAATACGGCTAACACTCCGCTCGACCGTAATAGGAACAGCTGAAACACCGAAAACAGCCCGCTCAACCAAAACAAAAACGGTCGAGATACCAATAACAACCCGCTCCAGGAAACGACAAACGACGTAAAACGCTAATACGTAACCTACGAACCAATATCCGCTAACCACGACCCCTATCTAAACCTTCCACCGCACCGCTTTCCCATTAATAAAAGCGATTTTATAAAGTTTACCAACTTCGTTAGGCTTTAGAATAGGGATACAAATTATAACAGCGAACTATATGATATACTCAACAATAAAATACATATTATATTTAATATATATAAAAACTTAATATCAAATTATCTGAATTTAATATAATTTTACCCGGTGTACCATCTAGGTAAACTAAAAAATAGTATATATTCCACTTTACGTTGGTGGATATATTCGCGGAATATTACAACCACTTAAAATCTCACTTCGATACGAATATTAATTACGAACTTTATAATAAAAACTGGACTGGTTTAACTTGAAAATCCGTAAATCACTTATTAAAAAACGTTGATAAAAACCTATAAGAGGTTTTTACTGCCTTACTAATTAAATTCCGGAAATATTCAGTCACCCTTAGACTGGAATAAAAGGGGGATGAACTATTAATTTAAGAAGTAATAAAAGTATACCGCGGAAACCCGGATTTCGACCTTACACTTTTTAAGCTTAAAAAGGACTTAATAGCTTTTTGTACAAGTTTTAGGATATCGTTTAAAATCTCGATACGCCAACAGGTGAGCCTCGGATTAGAATTTGTAACCGATGAAATCGAAGGCAAAGGCCAAATCACTAAATGAAACCTCGCCGAAACTATTTACCACTTTTTAAATCGAAGATTCCAAGTATACATAAAGCAAAACGAACGCCTAAAGTACAAGTACTAAGGAGGAAACCCTAACAATAAGGGGTAGGAACGATCGGTTGGAAATAGGCAAAACGTACCGCGGCTATAACAATACTTGAGGAAAAGTATACGGAACCCCGCGGGTCTGCAAAAGCAATATATTATATACGGCAAAATCGGCTGCTAGTTTATCAACCACCCAAATTACAAGTAAATTCGGACTAAATAATAGTTTCAAACCGATTATACATTTAAGAACCGGGTAAAAGCTAACTTTACAGTATACAAAGCCAAGTATAAAGGAATGAATAATAGTCTTAATGCTTATCTTTATGAATATACGCCTGTAAAAAGAAAGTTGAAAGGTAATAATATTTACCTAACAACCTAAAACAATGAAATCAACTAACGCATTTTTACAAAACTATAAAATGCCCTTTTCTCTATATATAATAGGCTTGGACTACGTCAACAGAGCGCTTAACACCTATATAGCGTCGCAATTCATGTTTTTAGACAGATAGAGCTACCTGTTCCAAGGAATTATACCTGACATTAGTGTAATCGAAATTTTAACGGCTGGAAAGCAACAATTCGCCGCGTTTATGGTAAGGTTTCCGAAGTTTTAACTGAACCGAATAAAAAAATACCAAATGGTTTTATTTGGTACAAGCAAAGCGTTATCGCTCGGAACGGTTGTTAAGAATACATGTTTTGAACCGATTGAATTTTACGTAAAAGATTTAAAAATATTATTCCTACTTTTATTGGTTAATATAAACAAGCTCGAAATTAAGGTCCTGAATACGATTAATTAGTTCATTCTCGTTTCAAATAGTGTATCTATACCGCTGCAGCTTAAATTCAACTACTTATATTTTTTTCTCTAAGGATATATAATTAAGGCTATCTACCTAACGTAACCGAAATTGCGAATTTTATACCGTCGATTCGTATACCCGGCTATAAAACGCTTTTTACGCCCATTCCACGCTGCAGGGTATATGGATATAGGAAAGGACGTACTTAAAGTTATTAAAAAGTTTCGCTATAAATATTAGCTATACTTACAGGTCTTACGCCAGTTTAAGTTTCGCCTTTAAAACGATATAAAATTTATTTTCAAAGTAATTATTAATATTATATATTTGGACATCTAATCGGTTTTTTACGTCGTTGATGCGGTAACATTATTTCAAACCGTTAAGTTTATACGAAACGTTTTCGCTATAAATTATTAGAATGCTTGAGTTTACTACTAGTTAAACATTTAACTAAGGCCCCTAAACTAAATTGAGTACGATGCTAATAAAACCTTGAACTTTACCGAATAACGTATTAGGACTCGAATAGGCTATAACAAATGTAAATAAATTTCAATAAAAGCTTTATGAGGCATTGGAAAATATAAGCGTTACTATAGACCACTTAAAAAAGCGTATACAGTGTTATCCAAGGAACTGAAGGGTACTAGTGTTAAGGAATCTATTCTTTAGATAAAGGTTAGCGCTGTTAAAAACACCTTTGGCCTAAGTAGGTTTATCTCTATGCTCTTTATTTTTGGCGCCTACCTGAAGATTTCTACAAACCTTTTACTATTACCAATTACAGTGTAAAGGGTGAATACTATAACGAAGTCCATGGCAATATTTCGTTCTTTACGGGCTAAAAACGATGTGTCTAAAGCGCTAGCTATAAGGAATGGCCTACGAGAGACTGGCGTTTTGGATTTACCGTTGTAATTTAAGGTTTTACTTTAGAAAACAAAGAATGGATGGACCAGCCCTTGAAATATTAACGGATTTGAAGGCTATAATATATTCGTTGATTGGCCAAACGTTATAAGTTCGTTCGCTAAATAATGATATGAAAATATAAGAGGAATATGAAAAGGAGCGGCCTAAAATCGCAATCCGAATAAAACCGCTAACGAAATACCMCCTAAAAAGACGAATTTAACCGCCCCTAATTCCTGCCTACCCCTCGAATCACATGTCCGACCCGTTTTTACCAAACAAAGACAGCCCGTTTATATTAACCTTACCAACACCTTGTTATTGGGGCGGCCTTTTTAAATCGTAAACTAAAAACCACCCCGGAACCTTTACAACAAAGTTCTTTATAACTTAAAAGGAAATGGCAAACTGCAAACTTAGCTTAAAACTCCAGCACGACGGTATTATTACTGCCTTAAGTACGCCATTAGAATAGTTTATCCAAATAGGAATTTTTTCCATGATCGATTGGAGCGTATTTCGCTTTAAACGGTTTAATCCAGTAATCCACAGCATTTACCAAAAATTCCTATTAACCTCGTTTCCGAAATTAAAGAGCAGAACGGAAAGCTTTACGAAAAGACCCGCCTAATTGTAAAAAGTTATAATGACCATATAAAGAAAATTTATAACCTAATCGCCTATCTTATAATAGGCTAGCCACTGGTTGATTTTTACGTTCGTGACTTTCCTTAACATATCGTATAACTTGTATATTAACCTTCGTAATATAACGTAGAAATATAATTAGTCTAAGAAACGGCTTAAACTACGTATTTATACTGATATACCAAAGGATTTTAAAAAGCGCCACCTAACTTTAACGATTTTACGTATTATAAAACCACTTTAAGTCCTGGATAAAGTCGGTTTTTACTGGTATAACACTTATTAAAGGAATTATAAAGAACGGTTTGGATTAACCAGTGCGACTTTCGACCTATATCTATTAGTATTAAAAACAAATTTTAAGGGCTTTATATTAACAGGTGTATAAACGGACGATATACTAACGTTATATAACGTTTTGTTTTCCGTATTTAAAGATAGAAAACTGTTGGAGGTCGGTTAAAAAACGAAACCTAAAACGTACCTAACGTAGGATTATATAATCGATTTGGATAGCGTTACCATTACTTTTCGAAACAGTGTTTTGGGCTTGACATAAAAAGGGTAGTTAAAAAGAGTTATTTTTATCGTTTTAAATAACGTAAAAAGGGTCAACGAATATAAATATTAATGCGTACGTGATGTTTAAGTTACTTTTATAACATAACCAAAAGCGATATTTAACTTTGCGGTCGCCGCATAGTACTAAATCGTCGCGACAGATAATGTATATAAGGCGCTTCATTAGAGCCTTTTATAATAAATATATAATCCAAAACACGGTTTGCAATTTGTGCCGCTATATATACGTATTAAAAAACTGTTCGTTTTTACTAACGATTTATTCGCTAATAACAACGATTATAATTCGTAAATAGGCTTCGTTTTGTCTTCGGTAACAAAATACCGGCCCGAAAAGTCTTGACGCTTCGTAAAAACATTATTTATTAAAACTTTAATAATTATGAAAGAGGTACGAATATCGTTTTGGCTTTCAAAATTTATAGTATAATTGGAATTTTCGATTCGGGTATTACTATAATAATAACGATCCGGATAATTATTTTAACCTTAATTTACGCTCTCTCCCTCCTATTATGTATATTAACTCCTTTTCGCTTTATAAATACCTAGTTAAGCTAGGAATTAAGAATGGGATACGGTTGATAATCGATATTATGGTATTACGCGAGTTATACAAACGCCAGAAAATGGAAGAAATAAGATAAATTGATGTAAAATCAAACCTAATAAATGTAATGATAAACACTATATCAAACGAAGCGTAAAAAACGTTGATAATGATAAAAACGCTGTTTATTAATATAGTTAAAAATGGTTTATAACCTTAATAAGCTATTATACCATTTTCGCTGATTTAAAACGGTCCGAAATCTTTTATTCGCATTACTTTTCGATTTATACCTTTATTTAACCTTATTATTCCTCGCTGTTTTCAATATTCTATTACTTTCTGTTTTCCATACCTCGACGCTATCGAATTTTCCATTTTTCTACTTTCTCTATTTGCATCTACCGTTTCGTGTCGCTTTTAAATTATCGTTAAATTTCGATTTACAACTTTTGACCCGAGTATTTCTTGTCCCTATTCGCCTTTATTGGTTCGAATATATAACTTCACAGAGTTTTTAATATTATTTTTAACTTTTATTTTACTTACTTCGATCATACCTGGTTTTTTATTTCTTATCCTTTTCAGTTTCGTTTTATGCTATCGCACTATATTTGATATATAACATCTTTTTATTTTATATACTTTAAATTACGTTTATCGTATTTCAAATTACATTTATTATTTGTAAACGATTTGAAGGAAAGTAATAATATTATTATGGCAGGGCGCACCGGACCAGCTAAAAGGGCAGCTAATTACTACTAAAAGGAAAGGGAAAGGACGACGCTATCGCGTCTCTATTATTCTTCCCGCTGCCCTCCCCCTTTATATTAACGCCATCGCTATTACTACCATTAACTCTATTAACGTTAATAAGGATGTGGCTCTACGCTTTAGGTCGTATACCTTAAGGTAAAGGCGTAAAGGGATTTTTACCCTCCTTACGGCGATACCCGATAACATTGTTAAACTCGCCTACGTAGTATATATGTAAGCCCTGTTTGTTATGGTCTGATTTACGATGGTAAGACATATAGGTTAGAAATAGAGTTTACTAGTGAGGTACAGCGGAAGACTGAAATAGGCTACCGTAGCCTATCGTGCAGGACCTATAGGCATAGCCACTGCCCAGCCCGTTACGTACTCTTATACGTGCTGTGCACGGACTATGCCCAGTCCGCGCCCAAACCAGGCCTAGACCGGGTACAACCTATTCCTTTACGTGTATAGTTACGTAACCTATAGACTTAATGGCTAATGATTTAAGTTTATAATATACCTCCCTTTTCCGCGAATGTTATAAGGGTTACAGCATCCCGTTAATTAAATGCGGGGCGCGAGCCTCGCTCGCCTAATACGCGGTCCGGGCACGAGCCGATAATGTGGCGTTTAACGCGCTATATAACGTATCAACCGATCCTACCCTAGGCTGCCGGCGTCGTATAACGCGATTTTGAAGTGCCGTTTAACGTATCATCCGGTTTAACTCCAGGCTGCCGGCGTTATACAACGTGTTCTTCAACGTATTATATATCGTATTAGCCGGTCCGACCTTAAGCCGCCAACATCGCATAACGCTTCCCTTAACGTATTGTATAACGTATTAGCCGATTTAACCCTAAGTCTCCGGCGTCGTATAACGCCCCCCTTAACTTACCGTATAATGTACCTTCCTGCCACCAGTATCGTATAACGTACTTTTTAACTCACCGTATAATATATCGCTCCTGTCGCTAATACTGCCTAACGCGCGCCGTATAATACGTAAACCTTATCAAATCCGGTCCGCCAATGCCTATAAATATAGACTCCCTCGTAGCCCTTAAAACTTCCTTCTTTTTCCTTTTATATCGCCGTCTTTACTTCGTTATTTTACCCTTTTACGTGGTAATTTTACTACTACTTTTTATTTTCATTATAATTTTCCACCGATATCTTATAAACTTTTCTCCTTGTCCCCGTCCTTATAACTAACGTATATAAATATTTAAACTAGGTTATATCGTCATCGGCGACCCTAATATTGATAATTATCTGCCTCGTAAAATACATTATCATATTCTATACTAATACCTTACCGTTAACTGTTTTTCATAACTTCCTTATGTCATAAGCGATTTACTCGTATTTAATAATAATAAAATAAAAAAAAGCTCCTTCTCCTATAAATAAAAAACGCGTATATATCGTATATTAACCGTTTCCTTAATTTCGATACTCTTTTTATTTATATTCAAGTTTATCGGGCATAAGTTTGTCTTACATGTCAAAAAGTTTATAATAATATTAATTTACCGATTGACCTTATAAGAAACCCGACCGCTATTTGACCTCTTTTGGTAATATATTTTCAAAATTAGTTTTTTTATGATTTTACTCGATTTACGCGTCCTTTTACGTTAATTAGTTATTATTACCGAAAATAAGGGTTATATTTTATTTTTTATTTGTAAACGGTAAAAAGATTTCCCGGGTTATTGGCCTATTTTTTCCTCTGCCTTTTTTAAATTGGTTAGCTAATTCTCCCGGTTCCATAATATTACTCAGGTATAAAAAATCCCTATTGTACCGGGCGTATAAGTCGTTACTTCTTTTTCCACACGTCACCATCGCATTTTACTCCCGAATTCATCCATTTTTAAATGTTTTCCCTTACTTTTTACAATATCGTTTACTTATCAAAACAAAACCCCTTCAGCTAACCGTATATTAACACGTAACATCTTTACGCCGTCTCCTTTTAACGCACGTCGTATACCCTTTCGTAATTTTAACCTAAGTAGGTAAAATAATACAGCTACGTAAGTTACATCCTTTATAGCTAGTATAAGGGACGGCTTACAGAATGTAGGCAACAATATACAAGGCTTAACTATACAAACCCCGATTTCACTAGTATTTTATTTGTTTATCTTAACCAAAATCAAATTAATTAGGTTAACTGCAAAGAGGAAAAAAATAGTACCCGAGTCAACAGTATCGCCTGGATTTAAATTAATGTGTTATAGTCCTTAGTAACCAGCCTAAAGTGTTACTTTCTTCGCTCCGCCATTCGCCTCATTCTTCGCTAATCGCTATCGTCGACTTCCCCTAACGTTAGCTCCTTTTAGCGTTATCCGCTATTTTTGACTTCGCCCTGCGCCCGCCTCACTTTTTATCAGCCCCCTTTATCGACGCCTATTAACGCCCGCTACGCCCATTACCGTCCTCTCTTATTGAGGTCTTCTAATATCCGAAACTAATTATAATAAAGCCTCTAACGCTAAAAACGTTATTAGTCGTTAAACCTTAATAAAAATAAAAATAAGTAGGTGAAGTTTTAATAGGTTGTGGTAAAAGCTGTTTTACAATCGGATATTTATCCAAGAAAACCGGATGATATATACCCGGTCTTATTTATCGTATCGTAATATAATTAGTAATAAATTTTTCCTTTTTTTATTAATATCATATTATTTCTTAGATAAAGGCGACTTGCCTCGCGCAGGTTACTTAGTATAAGTTCGACGTCGACATCGAAATACCTGATTTTTGTTAACACGAATATTCCGTCATTTTGTTTTAAAATTGTTCAACGTTATAATATATTTCCAATTTTCCAGTAATTTTTATTCCAGCTTATTATAACCCTTTCATTCAACTAATATAAAGCGAAACTCGTTTCACCTCATCTTCAACGCGAAATTTTCTTGGGTTTTAAATTATTCGTACATATCATTGTCCATATCGATTATAATTAAAATTAGTCCCGAGCGAGTATCAGATAAAACTTACGAAAGAAAGGGGTCATAAAATGTTTAGTTCACCAGATTTACGTAAAATATAAAGTGTTTAGAAGGAATATTCAAAACTATATTAAACGGGTTCGAAACTTTAATGACCCAGTACTATTTATAAAGTTAATTTAGGTTTTTATTTAAATAGTTAGTTTTAATATTACATAGGCTTAGCTAAACCTAGTTTCCTACTCGATACGTTTTCGCGGAACGTTGTCAACGGTTTGCCGTTGTTTCAATCTATTATTAAATATATATTATCGTCATTTAAGTTAATTTCATTCCCTCGTATAAATTTATTAAAAACTTAACGCTTTCCCTGCCAGACTAATTAACGACTTCATATCCCCTTTTCTTTTCGAAATAAGTAATATTTTATATCTATTTACAAAAGAATTCGCGTTAAACCTTATAACTTAAACCTTCCGGTTATTTGATACGAATTAACAAACGGATAAATATACGGTATAGTTGTATTACTAAAGAGTATATCGATACGTAAGTATTTTTAATTTTTTAGTTCATTATTTTAATACTGTTATTTATTTAAAGGTAATAAGTCGTAAATAAAAGTTATTCGACTTTTACTAAAAAAAAATAGAATCGTTTAAAACACATTTAGCTAATTGAAACCACGGTTATTAATAATAAACATTGGAAATTCATAAACCCTTTACTATATATCCCGGAAAAATTCCGTATATGTATTGGAAATTTTAAATTATATAACTTCGAAATGGATAAACTTGGAAAGGTAATCTGTAATAACTAATAAATATCGAAGATCGCTTTTAATAATTCATAAATCGATTATAAATTCGACATAAATATATACCTAATACTGATTTAGAATTAAAAGGGGTTAAAAAAAGCCTTATCGTAAAGTATGACAAGGTTTCGTCTTATTACATTTCGTATATATTCGATATAAATGTTTAATATTTACGATTATTCCCTTTGAATGGTATTTCCGTTGAAAAACGCGAAATAAAGTTCTTTTACCCGGATAACCTGTAATAGGTGAATCGTAGGTTTATTACAAAATCTTTGTCGTTAATAGTTTTGAATTGGGTAATTATAAGTGGTTACGGTAACGTAAGGTTTTTCGAGGATGAATACCGTAATTTGTAAATTATAACAATCATTTTACTTTAGCTAAAGAAGTATTTAACGCCCTTGGAAACCGTTAATAGGCAAACCTTATATAATAAGTCGTTCGTTATTTCTTAGTTTTACAATTTCGTTTAGGTTCCTGTGCCAAAAATAAGGCGATTACTCAGCGTTAACGAAGTTAACGGGGTTAACTAGGGCCGGGTTTGCGGCGGTGTCAACGGTTCCGGCGTATTGGAATTCCCCGGCGTTATCCTAGATAATAATCCGGGCGCGGGCTAGGCCCAGAACGATCCCACCCTCTTCGTCTCTTCGAAAACTTCCAACCTACTTTTAAGGTACATGTCGTCGAAATTTAGCAATTAAGTCTTCATATTAACAAATTCATCTGAATAAACCATTGCAATGTATGCTTCCTTAATATATAAGTCTATTATTACCACGATCAACATAAAAAATAAAAATGGATTAAAAGACTTGTGCGCAGCGTTTTTTAACTTTAAGTTTATCTTGTAATTTACGGGTTGAAGTATTCGGATAGGCTCCCTAATCTAGAGGCCTATACCTTAAGTAATAATAAAAACGTTAAAAGACGTTAGCCTATTTAACCTGGCGTTTCGAAATTAAACGTGGTAAAAAAATGTGGCAATTTTTTATAATTCTTTAAAATCGTAAATGTGGTACGAATATTACGTAATTATAATAACCACATTTTTAAATAAAATACTATCGCAACAAGATTTTAATCGTGAATAATTTAATTACATTTTATATTTGTTAATTGTATGGAAAAAATAAGTTATTGGCTTTAAAATGTTATTTTTATCCCGTTATGATAACCAACCTCTTAACATCGTTTATAAATAGTCGGTTCTTATTACCGTTAGCCGATTTAGGTTTTAATGAATTAAAATACGTGCCGTAATGAAGGTATTTTTCAAGGTTGAGAATCCTTATCCCTCCTATTTTGTTTGAGCTTAACTAATTTTTCATTTTATGAGTTAAATAACATAATTAGCTAATTTGAATAAATTATTAATTAAACTGCGTTGAAAGTTAGAAAAACTAAAACACTTTAAACCTTCAAAATAGTATATAGTAACTTTTATTCGCGTATTAACCCGACTTTGTCGAAGTTAGCCCGAATATTTTCCCCAATAGTTATGATAAGACCTAGGTATTTTACTTCTTCAACTTTGAAGTTATAAATTTTGAAATTTAAATTTAACCCCGTATTATGAAGACGTTTTAAAACCATGCGAATTTCGTTATATGGTTTTATTTAAAACTAGGGAAAAAAAACTAAAAGGTCGTTAAACTAAACTATGATAAAATTATGTAACTTGTTAGACATTACATAATTAATATATCGTGAAAATATCTTCGGCATTCCCATGAACCTAAAAGGGGTAACTAATTACTTTAATAAACTAAACCGCTTACGAAACGCCGTTCATTCCTCCTTTTCAGAGATGATCTAGATACGGTAAAAGGCCGTTTCAATATCTAATTCTATAAGTTACGTCGACTTCGATAACGTACGTAAGGTCTCCTTGATTAAAGGCAAACAAAAACAATTTTACTCGATAATTGTATTCAATACTCGGTAATCGATATGAAATCGTTATCTCCTATCCCCCCCCTCCTGGTTTAGAAATAAATAATATTGGTGTTACGGCCGATAAGAAATTTACCCGAATTTAACCTTTATGGATTAATTTAGTAAATTATCGTCGAAATTAGAAAGGTTGATCCCTTGATATCAAATATAATAACCTTCAAAGTCGTTTTATTGAAAAAATCTTTTTGTTTAGTTTAATATAAATATAATAATCGAATTTTCCAAACAAAAGGGTAAGTCTATAACTTTATTTTTATCGAATAGGTCGAAGATTTTTACTTATTTAGGTAGAAAATGTAACCAATCTTTTTTTTCTTTAATAATGGTCGTCGCCGTCGCTTCTTAAATCCGTGTTATTTAGTAAAAGTTTGTAGTAAAAGCTTACCTAAATTAATCCCCTATAAGCTCAACTTTCCGGTACGAACGTTTTATTAAATCGATTAACACCGATTTTAAATTATTAAACTCCGTATATCCCTCAACCTAAAACGTACTATTACTGCGTCGATAACTAAAACTTTTCAACTATAAACCACTAAAGAACTATTATCAACGTTTAAGGTTATCTATTAATATCGTATCCAAAGCATTCCAAAAATGATATCCCGCGTTAATCCGGAAAGAATATATACTAATATTGGATTCAATTATTTATTAATATTTATAAAAATTTGGCTATTTGGGATTACGTGTATTCTATCATAACCCTAATATCGTACCAAAATTTAAGGGATATAATAGCCGAATTTATTTTATTCTTAACCGTTATATTAAAACCTCCTTGATAATATAATAAGAATTATAGCTAAAATTAATTCAAACATTTAAAAAGTCTGTACTATGAAAAATGATAAGGATAAGAAATAAATCCTTATTTACACGCATTTTAATTCAACCAAAATCCTTTTTAATTAAATTTATAACTACGTTGTTAAGGTTATGTAACCTCTAAACGAAATTATATGTAAGAGTTGAACTTCCCTGATCGCTATTAGTAGGGAACTTTTATCTACCTCTTCGACTTAAACCATATACACTGACGTAAAAGGTAATACTGGATGGGATTCTTAACTATATTAGTAATAGTGTAACGAGCTATAACGTACGTAACGCCCCGTAACGAACTTAACCTAACGTTCCTTTATCGTTACTCATGTCGCGTTACGTTTATAATTTTAAACGTATACCTAACGAGTTTATTAAAATAAATAGCCGCGATATCGAAATAACTACCTGTCATTACCACGACCCTTTAACGAAAATACCTAAAAGGCATAAACCTCTATTATAACTGTATTTCCATTTAGACGTTAGGTTTATACAAGTATTATTAATTAGTAACCAAAAAGTTTCTTTAAATCTAAAGACTTTACTTCGTCGGTGAGTTCGCGGTACTTCTTGAAAGATACGATATAGTTTACCCGTCCAACGCCTATCGTAATAGATTTGTCTCGAATACGTACCTAAATGTAGAAACGTAAATAATTACACTATACGATCGAAAACCAATTTAGGTCTCCTGCTTAAATTAAAAGTATTTGATCTGATAGTAAATAGTGCCTCCAATCCTTATCATTTATAACCAATCCCTTTAATTTGACTTCTACTTCATTTAGTTAATAAAGTTCATTAAAAGAAGTCTTAATATAATCGAAAAACTTACTTATATTATATATACCCTCGTATCCACCGGCTTCATAATACGTTGTAATAGCTTATTTTACAGTCTTCATATAACAATCCTATAAATAACAAACCGTATACCAACTTTTTCCAATTTAAAATTTATTCGCTTATAGTATAAATTCGATTATTTGGCGCGTCGCCGCTTATGTAAAAGTATATTCTTTGAATTACGGTTGGTTATATCGTTTTCGCCTACCTTAAGCTAGTGAAAAGCTAATACAAATTGAGGTCAATTCGGCTTTAAATTGTTGGATTTTCGCTACGACCTAAGCGAAGTTGGACGTAAGATCGATAGTTAAAGTTGATGAACCCGGCTATTATAATTGCTGTATAATAAACGCGATATAAGTTCCAGTGTTTTACAAACGAAAAATATCGCCTTGAGTTGGCTTTAAAGGGGTAGTAGGTATGATTATAAAGGTGGAGGACTGAGTATTCGCTAAAAGCTTATCCTTTCCGATAACACTAAAGTATAACGCAAAATCATTAACGTTTACTATCGATTTATACATTAAAAATAATATTTCGTTGGGGAGAAACCCCTTAATAATATATTATAGTCTTACCTACTATAGTAAACCAAGTAAGTGCCAAATAAAATTAACTATGAAGGTATAACGAAAGATTAAATGAGGTTACCGTGGTCTATCATACAGGTCCTATGGGCATGGTTAGTACCTAGCCTGTCACATATCCTTACACATGCCGTATATAGAACGTGCTCGGACTGGGTACTATCTATCTCTTTACATGTATAATCACGTAGCTTATAGACTCAATAGCCAATGGCTTAAGTCCATAACACCGTTTTTAAGGGGTAATAACGGCCGCCGACTTATTGGTCCACCGGTTAGCGCTTATTACTAATTAGTATCGAATTTTTTTGGTTACTTACGAACGCAGTGGTTTTTCGGAACGCACCGAATATTGTTTTACCGGGAAAAAAAGATTTTAAAAATCGGTTTTTACTATAAAGCCGGCGGACGCGTAATACGGTCTCGACTATCGGCTCTAAAATTAATGAAATGGGGGCGTATCCATTATCAGTTTGTTTGTAACGGTGGTAACAGGCCGAACGACCTCCGCTTTCGTAATAATCGCTAACGGATATGCCCGTGACCGTAAACGCGATACACGGCACGTAAGGCGTATTTATTAACGGTCCGAGGCTACCGACCTAGATACATCGCTTTAATTCTTTACTGTAAAGGGACTAAGGCTGGAGCTGTCGCTCAAGGTGGTCGGATTCAGTCTATAAACCTCGTGGAAGAAGTGAAAGAAAAGTCTCTGCTAGGGAGCGGCTATATAGCTAAGATGGTATAACCCCCTCTCTAGTTATGTGACGTGTGGAAGCGTGTCCCCAAGCGGCCTCCTCCCTGCTCTGGAGTATCGCAGGAGCGTGTATAACTACCAGGGTTAGATCCCTGGAAATATTAGTCAGGCACTAGCCTGTAACATCACCCCTAAAGATAACCCCCCCCCCCCCCTCTCCTTTTTGGTTTGCATAGCGCCGCAAGTATAAGGAAGGTAAATTCGCCTTTTAGAACGTCGCGGTTCCATGTGGAAGGTATTAGGCCATGCTAGGCTAAACATTATATGGAAGGTGCTTTAATACCCCTTTATAAATAGTTTTTAGACTTTTTTATTTAAAAAAAACTTTTTTCGTTTTTTAATCTTTAATATTTTCGTTTAGTATTATTATTTTTAACCTTTATTATAGTATTTTCGTATAATATTAGTACTTTTAGCCGTATAAATCCTGCCGTCGTTTTACTCTTAGTTTTATAACCCCTTATATCATTATGATAAATTTCCAATATGTTATTAAAGTGAATGAACCTATTAGAGATGTGGGTTATATGTTTTTCAGCTATTTGGTACTTTTTAATAAGCATGAAATTCTTTAAGTTACGAGTTATCAATATGTACCTCGATAGAACTCGAAAACAGATGTATTTTGAATATATTTACAGAATGTCGTATAATCCTAGGATATTTTATTAAGAGACCAAGTGTAAGAGATTCAATATTTACGAGGAAGTTGTTAATAAGCGGTGAAATACTGGCGTCTAATGGCGCCTTTGTTCCGTTAGTGCTATAGGCCATAGTTTGGGTTATACTTGTACGCTGTTAAATTTGAATCCAGATAAAAATAAGGCTGTTGAGGAGTTGTTTAAAGCGTATTTAGCGTTCCACTTTTAGCCTCAGGGTAAGTATAAGTTTTTACGATTTACTTTATAAATATTAACGAATGGTTAAAAATATATATAGACTTAGGTAATCGTTGTAAAAAAAAAAAGGTTATAAAATTACAAAGTATCACATAACATAAAGTCGACACCCGAGGCGAAACGGATTTTATTTCCGCCAATTCTGTACGATTTGGGGGCCTGCAAGCCATGTAGATAATAAATGGTAAATGTAGTTTTGAAGCAAATTTTTTGTAGTAAAGTAAAAACGTAGAGGACGCGGCTAACGAGTAGTTAGGAAAGCTTGTTGGGGTGTCCAAACGCGTTGATTTTAAGTTGGGTCGTATAAATTCCAAATTATGTTAGCTTATTGAAATGGGTAAGAAACTGTTAAGTAAGGATTAAATCAAAATTTCGAGAATATATTTAAGTAGGCCTGGTCATAGTCGTTCGGTTTTTGTCTTTATTATTATTAACACGTTCGTTTAATACACGTTTATTAGTAGCTTATATATTACTCTATTGGTAAAGTAAAGTGTAAATTTAGGCCCGTTTACGGGTTGGGCATAAGGACTTAACGTTATATTTAGTTGATTGACAACTCGATTCGAAGGTATTAAGTGTTACGGTATTAGAAAAGTTTAAAAGCGTCTTTTACGTTAGGGGTATATAACTTAACTACTTAATTAAAACCTACTGTTTCGGCTGGTTATAAAGGTGGTTATGTTCGACTTAGGGCTTGTTACAGGTTTATAATATGTTTTCGACTTGATACTTTAATTTTACCTCGTCGTCGAAGTTTTCAATAGTTGTAACTTGCGGTTAAAAGTCTCGTGTTTATTGGTTTAGGAGAATATCCAAAACGGTTCGTACGAATTAATTTATATGAAATCGGTGATATTTTCCGCCCGGTATATGAAGTTTTATAATGTAAAATTCGATGATATACGTTATTCGGTACTTGTTATAAAGCGAATTTAACTTTTTTGAATAGTTATTTGGTTTATAGTTTTTAAGGAAAAGCTTAACGTTGTCGTCGACTCGAAAACGTTTTAAGGGATATAGCCGCTTATTAACGGCTTTTTTTTATACGTTGTTATATAGCCATTATTACGGCTTATACGAATTTCATAACTTTGAGGATCTGTTAAATAAAGTTTTTAACCCTTACATGTAGTATTGTAACCGGAACCAAAAAACATTATACCAGTTATATAGGATTGATGTAATAATCATAGGTTATAAAAAACGGGTTAATGATAATAATAATCGTATATTTATTATTCAATATTAGCTAATAGCTGATTAATTAACGGGTTTAGTTGAGTTAGGTATAAACGACGAAGAAAAGTAAATACGCAAGGACTTTTCAATTTACGAGCTCAGTCGTATCATCGGTTTCGCGGTAAAAAAATAATATTTAGGCGTTATTTTACCTTAATTAAATTGTAAAGTCGTTTTTAAAACGTATTCGTTTAATTTAAATTACAAACGTTAATAAACGTACGAAAACTTTTATAAAATCGTTAATAATAATATAAAACTCGTTTCGTGTAAGCCTCGGCATTTATAATAGTTATAACCTCGAGGACAATAACTTTACTTAAATGGTCCGTAATAACTATAAGCTAATATAGGTTATTAACGTGTTTTTAAGGTAAGTTCATTATAATATCGACAAAAAGTTTGTTTTAAAGCTGTTCGGGAATTGGAAAGGGTTTAAAAAGCCTTTTTGAATGGTATCTTCAATAGTTTATACGGTTACAAAAGTTGTAGTTGCGGTAAAAACGGCGGATCTTATGATATAGGCCGGGCCAAAAACTCGTTTTGAAAAAATAACGATAGTAACGACGTGGCTTAGTTAGCTGGTAAAAAGTAAATCGTAGATAGTTTCAATTAGCGCGGTAGTAAAAGGCTCGTAATTAGGTACCTAAATACGGTTAAGAAACCATAAAACTTTATTATCGTTTACCAAATATTTTAAAATCAAGACCTTTAACATATGGTTATCGTCTGTACGAATATCCGTTAGGAAATTTCGGTCGTTTATACGTACCGTATGTACTAGTCGAGAGTAGGTAATATCGTGTATAATAACGGTATCCTAATAACTTTAACGGTCGACTTTAGGGAAAAGTTTACGGCTTTTAAAAATTAATTTCCGGCGATAATTAGCCGGAAGACGTATGTGTACAGGAATAGTTCGAAAATGGATTACTAGAAACGTAATAATTAGATTTTTTTAGCTTAAGTAACGTAGATTCGAAAAGTCCTTAGGAATATCTTAGTTTTGTTATGATAATGTATTGAGTTGCCTATAATTTTTTTTATCATATACCAACCTAAAATGGAATTGCGAAAGGCATTGAAATTTGCGGATTTGTTGTTTGAAAAGCCGCTGTATAGTTATAAAGTACTTTAAGTTTTTGTGGTCCCTTAGGATCGTAAACGGGCGTATCATGTCTTGGAGCTTCGCACTTTATACTTTTAAATAGTTTATAATTCCGAGGAACTCCTTATCGTGAATCTTGTAATTATATTTAGTGGTAGACAAACGACAGGAGTAATACGTTATTAGGCGTAAGTTACTGTAGTTGTCGCTTTAAAAATAGTAGACTTTTGAGGCTTAGCCAAAACCATCGGCTTCGAAAAAAGTGTCGTAGTTAGGATCTTACTAAGCAAGTATAGTTTCGGAAAAAAAGCTAAGCTTAATTCGTTCGAAAATAGTTTTTTCCTTAAACCTTTAACGAAATAGGGTATCTTTATAAGTTAGTTGAAATAGTAAGCCGATAATCGTCGAATAATCGCTAATGAAGCGTCGGTAAAAATTTACGAAATTGAAGAAACCTTATATTTTTAAAACCGTTGTCGAAGCCGTTTATTTCCGGATATTACGTAGCTTTTTTAGGTTTATATATATATCGACGTTAATTTCGATGACGAGTTTTAGGTATTTGATCTTTTAAATACTAAAATTCGTATTTAGAAATGTTTAAGTTAAGTTTTGCGAGGTTAAATGTGGTAAAAATTTGTTTAGCTTTAGCTATATATTTATCAAAATTACCGTTAAAATGATCGACGATATCGTTAAACTAAACGGGAAAAAAATATCGAAAAAGAGTGTAACGAATTATTAATATACTATTAAAAGGTAATAAGGGTGTTAAAATACTAAAAAAGGTAATAAGTTATTCGAAAGAACTAAAACGTATACGAAATACAGTCTTTTATTCGTTTCCCTTTTTAATACAGAATTTATAAAAAACGGCTTTAATATTTAACTTAGTAAACTACTTAATTTTCGAAATATTCGTAAATGTTTCTTTATAAATGGAAACGTGTAACTATTTGCCTCTATAATGATATTAAGACGGCGATAATTAACATAAAATCGTAACCCTTTTCCAAATTTTTTAACGAAAAGTATTAAGGCACCCGTCGAAAAGTTTTTTATTCGAATGTAACCTTAATTAAGGATTTCGATTAACGTCTTATGTCATATAAGGAGTTCCTTACACTATATTTCATATAAAGAATTTTATGGGAATTTTAAAGGTTGGGTTTGGTTATCGATACGAAAGACGATTTTATAATCCATTTTGGAGCGGTAAGGAGGTAACTTTTCGTCAAGTGATTTGTCGAATAAAAGGGAGAATTTTTAAGTTCGGTGTGGAGTTTATCGTAAATAAAGATAAGTGGTTTCAGGGTAAGTACTTTGTTAATATGTTCGAGGGAGACGGCAGCGAGTTGCGTAATAATGGTTCGGTCCTTACGGATTTATCGTAAAATAACGTAAAATAGAATGGCGTCGACTCCTTTCGACGTTTTTTTAAACAGGTGTAAATCACCATTTTAAAACGCGATATTTCCCGGTTCATTTTAAAGGTAATATATATTTCGTAACGTTGTAAGTAATTTATGAATATTTCATTTAAATTTCGTTTCAAATAACGTTATATTATAAGGAAGTGACTATATAGGCTTATATCAAGTAATGGTATTTTTCGAGGTCGATATTTAAAAAGGTTATAACGGAAATAAGTTATAAGGGAAAACCGGATATGTAATACGTGACTTCGTCGAATTCTTGTAGGGAAATGGAAAAGCGCGGTAACTTTAAACAATCGGTAAACTATTTACTCATGACGTTATAATATTCACAACTTATATTAATTAAAGCGTGAATAAAACGAATAAAATTGTGAGGTAAGTTCATTATCAACAGAAAGTTATTTAAAATTTAGGATAGAGATACTGAATCGAATTAAAGTTTTGCTAATTACTATACGCGACTATGAAAAGGAATTACGTTTTTTCATCCTCGAAGTCGATAAAATCCTCGGCCGAAGTAAAATAAAATTTTATACCGGCTTTAGCATTAAAGACGTTCGGGGGTTACGTCAGGTCCTCTAAAAAGGTTCAAATACGGTAGCCATCCGCGTTGTAACGTAAATATAACCCGAAGTTTTTACAACGGGAAAGTTCTGAATGGTTAACTTAAGCGGCGCGCCGCTTAAAAGCGGCTCGAAAGGCATTTACGCCAATTATAATATCGTCTCCCTAACTATTCCAAGCGGACGTATCGTCGTCGTTATTTTTACTATGGGAAACGCCCCCGATAATAATAGTATTAGTATTGCCTTAAAGAATACGGAGATTGTAAAAGAATTCGTCAATAAGTTAAACGTTAGTAACTTATTTATTCTAATCTACGAGTATATAGAAGGGAAGTGGCGTATTAAGAAAAATATATTATTAATAGCTTTTGTTCAAAATTAATGAGTTTAGCGGTAGATTCCAAGGTTATATCGTTAACTTTCGCGAGCAGGGCTTTTTAAACGTTTAAAAACCGTAAAATCGTTCACGAACTCCTTATTTTATATTTGTAAACCGAGTAATAGTTATTTCAATCCCATTAAAACCATAATAATGGGCACAAAGTATAACTATAAAAACGTCAGGGTTACTAGTATCGTCGTCGCTTCCACTGGTATAGTAAGATTTACAGAAATTTTTGCAGGGTCTTTTAACTATTGAAAAATAACATAAAATTCATCTTTTTTTATATTAATCAATTTCTGGTTTCGACGTAATTTGAATATTATTATAGCCCTTAATATAAGGAATTACAATTTAATATCTGAAAATTCAACTGATTAGTTAAAAGGCTTACGTTTACGTCGTTAACGTCCGTCGAAAGGGGCATTAGTATTATAGTCGGAGTTAAAGAAATCCTAGTCGTTGTCGTTTAAAGAGCTAGCGCGGTTTCTAGTAGGAAGTGGTATAATGATAAGGTCGTTCGTGTTGTTCGTGGGGAAAACCTTTTAAGGAGAAAGTTGATCCGAAAACATAAGTATATAGGAAATTTCGAGTTGTTGGATTATATTCGTTAAAACGTACAGCGCGTTAGTATTCCGTTTTTCTAGGTGTAAAACGTATTTTCGAACGACTTAGTCCCACTCGATAAGTTTTGTACGTAGGGTATCAGTAAAGCGTTCGTGTTAAGCAGTAAAGTAATCGTATTAAGCTGCTAAGGCACTTTGGAACTGTTTTTTAACGCCCGCGTTAAGGAATTGCTTTAGAACTTAAGGTTTTATATTTGATAGGTCGAAAGATTAAGATTTAGCATTAAGTCATAGCTATTAAAAAGTAATTAAAATACCATTGGAAAGAAATCGAGGTTTATATGTAAAGGGATTAAAGACGAAGCTATCGTTTAAGGTGGTTGGATTCTATCTATAAACCTCGATAAAGAAGGGAAAGGGAAGTTTCTGTTAGGGAGAGGCTATGGAGCTAAGATAGTGTAACCCCCTCCTCAGTTATGTGACGTGTGGAAGCGTGTCCCCAAGCGGCCTCCTCCCTGCTCTGGAGTATCGCAGTAGCGTATAGAACTACTAGGTTTAGATCCCTGGTAATACTAGCCAGGCACTAGTCTGTAACATTTACAAGTTAAAAAGGCTTCGCAGAACATCTTAGCAATACGGAACTTTAAGCGGCGAAGTAGGTTCGCCTCCTACTACTTATCTATATGAACATTAAAAGTGAATATACGGGTGGATTTAAGGAATAAAAATCGCGGAAAAGTTTCGTAAGGTTATGCTTACGGTACTAAGAGAGCCATATAGGTAAGGGGATTCTTACCCGTAGAGAAAGGTTAAGGTTTATAATCTTAAAATCCCCCCGTTCCTCTCTTTATAAGCTTAAAAGGAAAGGGGAGAGGAAAAGTAGGAAGGGTGCAGTAACGGCGGGAAACGGGGTAACAACGGAGGTAAAAGTAGTTGAAGCTGAAAAGGGGGCGGCGACAATGGGGCTTAACAGAGCCGGAAAGGTAGTAACGGCGATGGAGAAAAGCGAAGCCAAAGGGGTGATAACGGCGACAAAAGTAACGGATATAAATAATATTATACCCAATAAGGGTGAGTTGCTAGCAATAGTGGTAGTAGCGGCTGCAATAGTGGCAGCGGCCGCACGACGGCACTCCTACGCTTTACGACGCTTGGTTAAGGGTGTATAAGGTAAGTTTTTTTTACGAGCCTATTGTTCATAACCCTTACAATATTAGCGAGAGCTTTAGGCCACTTTTCGAGTTGCATGTACCTACGTTTGTAAGCCTATTTTTTTCACTTATTCTTAACTTATTTTACTAATCCTTTAATTAGTCCTACTGACGTGGCTAAGTACGCAGGCGCATTTATTATTTTCGTCCCGCTCTTGTAAAAAAAACTTTATAACCGTCGGGTTTTTAAAGTACATTAAGTTATTCAAGTAACATTCCTTAGTGTAACCGAAAATATCAGTAATAGGTTTCTATATTCGATATACCTCCTCGCCTATCGGTTTACCTGTCATTCGGAAAACTAAAAATCGTGAGAAATAATCGACTATAAGGTAAAAATGAATCTTGCCGCCGATTCTTTTTAAATTAATTTTACCTGTAAAATCTATACCCATAATATTCCATGGTCTTAAAGTTATAACAGGTACGAATTTTGCGTTAATTAATCTGGAGATTTTAAATAATGCGTATAGCTTGTAAGTTTTAACGTATTCTTTAGTATTAACGTATCGAGTTGGCTATTATAATGTTCCTTTTAATTTGTAAAGAGTTGAGGTTACTACGAAATGCCTATGTAAGTCGTAGACCTATTTTAATACCCGAGGTACTTGACTTTTTTCTACGTAAACTACGTATCCTTCGTCAAATTCTCGTTTTAATAATACGTCGTTTTAAATACAAAATTATAGTAAATCCCGTTTTACTTTCTTTTTTACATATATTAGTAAGTTTTTAATTATATTTGAACTACTTATAAGGTATCCTATAATATACTATACCAATTCATCTTATCGATATATACGGTTATTATCATTACTACTTTAAGTCTTAATATTCATTTAAGGCTTAATACTTCTATAAGTAAAAGAATTACTATTTCTGGATTTTTTAGCATCGTTAGTCTTACGAGTAAATATTTTCCTACTACCTACAGTAATTCTCTTATATTTAACTATAAAATTTTCATGATTGATATCGACAACCTCGAAGTCCCGTTCGCGATTTTAATAATTTTATTTGTATTAAAGCGATGTATAATTTTCACATCATATATCCCGATAATGTCTATCTATTATGAGATTCTCCTTATAGGTATTATCTAACTCGTTAACGATAAAATTAGGTTTACGTGAGCAGTATATATTATTGTTATAAAAGGCGACTTAATTACCTATGGTCTGGATTTTTCAGGTATTTTACTATAGCTAACGCTATGCCCTTACCAATGGTATACCTCGTTTCTATATAGTTTTGGTTTTAGGAAAAGAAGGCCAGAATTCTTATATAAGATATCAACTTGTCGATAACCTCAGCACCCGTTGACAATCTCTTCAGTTAAAAAGCAATACCATCGATTCCCTTATTTAAGGTATTTATTACGAGGTGAGATTAAAGCAAGAGATTTGGTATTATAACGACATTTCATTGGATAGTTAGGTATATAGTAATGAAATCTTTAACGTATTCTCTTTTTTACTTAAATTCTTTAAGAATATATTACATTTATTTTAAAACTTTACCCGTCGAGGTTGTTTTCGGTACCTTTTTATATAGGATATTTTTTTAGGATTGTTGTTTACGAATCATTTTGGGTATATAGCTCGCGAAGTATAGTGTAAGGTACAGAAATTAATTTAATATCTTTAACGAAGTAGGATGATTTCCAGGTTTCGCCTATATTTTGAATTTTTACGATGTTTTTTAAACGGCTGAATTCGACCCCGTAATCATTCGAATCCTAATAAGTAAATGCGAATTCTAAATAAAACAGTTTGATAAAGGGTTAGACTAATCCTTTCGAATTCGAAACGAGAAAAATATTAATAGTGAAGAAAGTGAAATATTACATTAAATCTATATAGTAATACGTCATAATAGTTAATATATACGTCGAAGGCCATTTTTCAGGTATAGTTGTATCTTATTAATAAAGGTAGCGTTGGTTTACTAACTTTCGCATTTTTTCGGTTTCGCCTTATGGTATTTTAGTCGATTTTTATATCGTTTTTAGCGCCCTCGTTATTTAGTAATAGTTATTTATTAAAAGTTATATCGTTAAACGTATAATAGGTATATTTACTTTTTATTATTCCTTAAGGTATTCTAAGAATTAACTACTATTTATTTTGTGTAATAAATATTGTTTTATACTTATAGTTTAAAGTAATAAGAATTTTCTAATACCTATTCTTCGTATCACCTTGAAGAAAGACGTCATAATTACTTTAAAAAAAAGTATCGAATGTTTTATTTCGTAAGTGTATTGGATATCATAATTGAATTGTAAAACTATTAATTGGAATATAATGGTAAACGAATCGGTGTTCGCCGTTTTGTTTAATAGATATCATAAGTATATACCCTATTAAGACTGACCTAGTATAGAAAATCTAGCTGCTTTTATATTTGGATAAAGCCTTTATACTAATTCGACCTTATTTTATAAGTATTTTCGTTATTTTAGTCGAAACGGTATGTTATTTAGTTCGAATTCGATGAAAAAAGTAGTGAGATCGGTTACTCGTACGTCTTTTAATCTAAAGGCAAAAGCATCTTTTCAAATATATACTAGCCTTTTAGCTAATACTAATCCCTTTCCTTTATTTTCGCAAAGTTGTAGGTATTTATCGTTAACGAATTCGTTCTCCTAATTTACTTTATTTATATCTTGAATATAGATGCCAGAAACATTAAATTATTTTTAATACCCTCTTAAGGTATGTCGTTCAATTCCCTCTATTTAAGCCGACATTTAATGTTTTTATTAAGTTTGTTATTTTATGTTATTAGTACTCTTTTTTTTCGTTATATGCTAGGTAAACCTTTTTTAAGTCCCTTTTATTTTCCCCTACTCCTTCCCACTATCGTTGATATTCATATACTGAAACGTTTAAAAATTCCTTTTTATTTTTTTCGTTAATTAATGCCCGTAATTCCAGAATATCATCGTTTTATCAGTCGAACTACGAATCAGTTTTTTTTATTATAATTAAAAATTAACAGCTTCATAGGCGATGGTAATGGCATAAAATAATTCAAAAGTTATATATTTCTTCATAAACGTTAAACCGAAATACGCGAAACAGGTAAACGTAATAAATAATTAATGATATCGAAATGTTTTTTAATAAATAACCCCTTTAACTCATTAAACATAATGTCCTTTTTCGGTTTTATCCTTATTAGTCTTGTAATTACAGTCGACGTCTTCGTTTCGTTTCTATACGTTTTCGTCTCACCTTCGTGGTTTCTTTTTTCGTATTTATGTGTTTTCATTTTATTTTCGAGTATTTTTAGTATAATTAAAACTTTTCTGAAGCACACTTACTTATAAGTATTAGTATTCCTTAGGTTTTTCGGTTGCCGAATGGTCTTTCCCAGGTATAAGGCCCGTTTTAGTTTAGGCATTTCCCTTGTTATTACGTATATTTCGTAAAATCGATAAACTTATGTAGTTTTTTCAATTATTTTGCATTTTCCTCGTTTAAAGCCTAATGTTCGTACTTGTCGCTGCTGTTTTCATCCTTTAAATTTGAGTTCATTGTTTTTTCCTTACTATTCGTACTATATTTATCCGATGAGTGTTGGTTTTCGTTTAGAAAACGGTTTATATGAGTTGGTTAAACATTAAAATGCAACAATTTTACACGTTGTTTCACCGGTACAACGACTAAGTATTCGCCTTCGCATATAAATATAAAGATATTTTCAATATAATTATTAATATTGAAGTAATAAATAAGCTAATTATAACTTAGTAATAAGCTACATAATAAATAATTATCTATAATAAATACATTAATTGAAAAGATAATACTACTAACAATAGGGGGAAACAATACGTAGGTTATTAATATCGTACGATTCTCATCGGCAATTGTAGAAGTTATTAATAAGTTAGCTATTTAAACGGTACTTTCAATACGAGTTACCGTATCTCGCGTAACGAGTTTAGCTAAAAACTGTCGTTTACTAAACACTTATTAGCATAAATGTTACAGGTATTACTTTAAATATATCCGAATTGTGTTTTTATGATACGTGATTTAATACGATATTTTACAGCTATCATTACCATTAAATGTATAGATATTATACGCCTTTGTTTTTTTCTTATGATTTTTCTCTCTCTTTCTATTTATCGAATAATATCGAAATTACATATCTTCGCCATTTATTTTCATAATATAGGATTACGGTTTAACAATTATTCAAAAGTAATTTGAGGGTAGATTTTTTGTAAAATGTTTTTTAAGTTAAATCGTTTTTTAGGACGACTTAAAAATGCTCGGATAGGCACGGTGTCTTTTCTTTTTTACGCGTTATTTGTTCCATACTTTTTTTGTATAGCAGTACGAAATTATGAAAGTCCTTCTCAAAACCGTTTTCTGTCGGTTTAAGTTATAGACGGGAGGGTTTAAAATTGTAATACTCGAGGATGAAGAGAATTTTATTTCGTAAGAGTATTAGATAAGCCTCTCTCCTTGTTTTCAATTCGAATATACAGGTTTTTATACCTCGTAATTAGAATGTTACGACGTTTAGCAACTATTAAAAGGGTAATATCCTCGGTTTTTTTACCTTTTCCTTTATATTTACGAGTATATTAAGGTTTTTTAAACTTAGTTTATAAGTACTTTACGTTACCTCCCCTTAAACTTAAGTTTGCACGATATAAAGAATTAATATTAAAGGTAGAGTAAAAGTCCTGGTACTTAGTTTGGTTTATTAATATTATAAATAATAACTTGTATATCTTTACATTTGTTTTGCTTTTTATTTTAACTCTTTGGGGATTACTCTTTTTGCTAGTACCAGATTTCATATTTAACACGTTTTTACCTATAGTTACCGGGGGTAAGGACAGTCGTAGAACCTATAATATAATTTGGATACGTTACCGCAGTTGAAGTATATTTACGTATTATTTTATATTTCCTATTATTATCACTATTATTGTTATTATTACTAACCATTACCTATTTTGTTTTTTGTTTAGTATAAGTTTTGTAAGTTTTTTATCGGTTTTTGTAAAATAGGTTAAAAGTAGAGTTAATATAAATTATAATATCCAAGAGTATTTTGTAAGTTATAAGGAGTGTTTTCCCCGTTATTCTGGGGCGTTAGCTGACCCATTTGTTTTCATATTAATTTTATAATAGTTTTGGCGAATAATTATTATATTAGGTACTCCTAAGTATCTTCTTGTCTTTTTTCTTACAAGAAGAAAGAGTTATTATTACGGTCAAAGATCATAGTTGCCGCGACTAATATCTCTCACAAGACATTGTACGTAATGTCGTCTTTATATATTCAGTTTTAATTTTTAAAGTCTTTAAAAACCAAACGATTAATAACTTTCTTTTATAATATCTTATCGTTTTTTGAACCGTTATTTATAAGGTGATTAAAAATCTATCTCTTAGTTTTTTTTTTTTAAGTGCATAAGGGTATTATGTAATAAATTTATCTATCCTCCTTACGTTTTTTACCAACGTTTTGTAAACACGGTTTCCGAACGAGTTTACTTTAGTTACCACTTCTTTATTTATTATTATGAGATAAAATTTAAAACGTGTTTTAAAAAGTGTCTTAAAATTCTCCTATCGGTATCTATTCTCTTCTGGTATATTATGGTACCATTTAGCCGCCTCCTTTCTCAACCCTGTTTTAAAATAACCTTTGCAGATTTTCTCGATAAAAGTAACATTTTAAAATTGCGTTTCCGCCGTAATTTCCATGTCCTTAACGTAGTTGTTTACACGTTCGTCAGATTATCCAGCGAATTTTCGTATGAAATTTTTCTTACGTGGTGTGATATATATAATAGCTAATTATATAGTAATTATTATATTTCGTTGGTATCGTTTTACTTTCGAAATAATAAAATCTTTTAATATGGTATAGGCGTTTGGTAGTTATAATTATTAAATAAGTTTTATGTATTTAGACAATTTGTCCTTTGCCTGTTTTTTAATTTCCTTAGTTTCGTGTAGCTAGCCTAGGCTAACTGTAAGTTTTGTAGGAGTTTTTTTTTTTTTTTTTTGTCCTCGTACTTGTTTGTTCCCGTCTTGTGCTCGTCTCGTACTCGTCTCTTTCTCACTTCGTACTTGTCTCGTATAGTATTGCACTCGTCTTCGTCTATTTTCGTACTTGTTCGTTTCTGTCTCGTTGTATGTTTTATGTTTTACATTTCTAACTGCATACGTTTCTGACTGCAGATCAGGAAGTTTGCAAAGTAAACGATTTCTGTACAGGTCACTAGATAATTACAGTACAAACGGGGATTCGGGGGGGGGGGGGGG
>JASMMZ010000001.1:37135023-37282998 GCA_038502455.1 Anisogramma anomala
TTTAAAGAGGTAAAGAGGTGTATTTAAAGAGGTAAAGAGGTGTATTTGCATTGTTGTTCTAGTTCGGCTAGTCTCCGTGGGTACCCCTTTACCCTCCAGGAATCCCTCCTATGACTGCGGGTAGCCATTTCCCTAGTAGAAGTCATGCTTGGCATGCACATCAATCCTCCATGCTACCAAATTCCAAACCATATGGCAATGCATGGAGCGGTTTGAAATGGGTATTCCAAAGCGCACGGCAAAAGGGTCACTACTAGGATAGAAGGTTTATAACCTCCCATCCGTAGCGTACACTCTCTGGAATACTTTTTCCTAATCTATCTATCTTTTAATACAACTATACCAATCTTATAATTACCTTTCTACTCGTTTACTTTTACGCGAATAGGTAAAGGCTTTATCGACAGTTTTCAAACCTTTTTGCGTAAAATTAATGATTTAATGCTATTGATCGTAAAGAATTGATTAACCTGCGAGCTTAAATCCCTTAAATTTACCAGTTAATTAAGAAGGATCATTGACATAACCATTAACACCAAAAGGATTATTACTAAGTTCCTCGCGACGGAAACCCTCAAATACCTTTCTCCTAAGTCCCTTAATACGTTTAGTTTTAGTAGGCAAACTAAGGGAAAACTAAATTTACTCGTGAGTGTACTATGGATACAAATACTGACTTTTTCCCTTCAAACTTTGCTAGAGGTAACTTTCTTGCCTACCAATGCCAGTAACCTTAGTAATTTTCCCAGTACTAGGTAAAAGATTTGAAAGGTCTTTACAACCATTACATTACCCTTTTACCTCGATGTATTTTCATAGTGGATACAGATTACGCGGTAATTACTATGTTCTTTAAGATATAGGGAAGAAAGGAAAAGTATAATAGTAAGTCATATAACCTCCTCGACGTTAATTTAGGCCCTTTATTTAACATTTGCCGCTAAATAAGGGTTCAACTATTGGGTTTTTACTCTCTGATTTCTAATATCCTTACCGGTTAAGCCGAGAATTGCTACCTTTTATATTTAACGAATAACTTCTCTTTTCGCGAAATATATGATAGCCTAAAAGGTTATTTCGAATATAATATTGAATTTACCTAATATTATACCGATTGAAATATTATTAAGTCGTTTTATATACTATACGATAAGAAAGAATCTGAAAATAACATAAACCTCCTTAATCAAATATTAGATATGCTAATATTTTGCTAATAAGTAATAGGTAACGTAGGTGCTGGCGAAGTTAACCTACGTTAGTAGGTTCGACAATCCGTTACGGGCTACAAAAAGTTTTAATACGCCTTCCAATACCTAAATATCATTTACGAAAGTTGTTTTTAGCTAATTACAGTTCCTTTTGGTAACCGTCATAACTCGAATTTTTAGCTTAACTAATATATACCCTTTAACTGAGGAATTCAATAACGAGGGAAAAAACCCTTTTCATTCGTAATATATTAATCGAAGGTATGGAAGGCCTATTCACTATGGTTAACAGATAGCCTGGACTCCTACCTGTAGAGGAGGGTATTACTTTTCCTTAAAGTTTTTAAGTCAGCTAAGAAAATTTATCCTAAACGCTAAAAAATACTATATCTACGACAGCTAGAGTTGCTAATTAAAACGTTACAATGCCACTAAGCGTAAAGTTAAGCAGGTAATGTATTATATATAATTTCCCTCTACTTATAACTGGTACTACGTCGAACAAGTTATATAATTCTAAGGTAATAAAGTTAAAAAGGGGAAAAATAAGCTAAAGGCGATCGAATAATACGAAGATACTAATATTAGCACTAACCCAAAATTAACGTAATAATTCGCCGACCACGTCTTTTTATACCGCCTAATAGGTAAAGACCCTAACAACCAACATAATGATAAAAACCTTAGCCTTATACACCTTTTTACTATTTAAGATAGTTACGCGAAACAGGTCTTTTAAGGGATTATGTCGGATATGGGGGTAGTATGGTACTTAATAGGAGTTTATTCGTAATACGTTGCGTTACAAAGTGATATTAATACTACTATAAAACTCGATTACGCGAAGGCTAATAAATCTAAGGTTATCTTTAGCCCTAAAAAAAGCTATTTTTATTAAAATCGACCACAGTTAAGACTATTGTTAGCCTTATTGATTTTCACGTCTTAAAATCCCCTACTGCTTTACTCCTTTACCTTAAAATATAAAAAACTTCGACGTTAACTTTCATGTTTAAAATAACGAGCTAATGCAAGTTAAGGCCGATAAAAGGTTTCCTTTTAACCTTAAATAGTGGTACTTTTAGTTTTATCTTTAAGAGCTGAAGGTAGTGGTGTTAAACGTGATGAAGGCAGAATTTCTCTGGTTACATCGTAGGTTTAACTATTCGGTAACTAACAGGCTTAACAAGGTTTTAAAAGAATTTAGTTATGAAAATGTGGATTTATTAGTATTGAAGTTAATTGAACTGTTTTTCCACTACTGCCAAACGTGTTTCCAAACCCCCTTAACGTTTAAATTTACGTTAAAATAAAATTCAAACTTTAATTTAAAAGTTTTCGTAAACGTGTTTTACCTGAACAGTAAGCTAATAGTATATGTTGTAAACTCTGCCATGGCTTTTTACAACGTGAAATTCTTCAAAACCATTATGGTGAAGGAAACGTAAGAGGTACTGCGCGCTTTATAAATTAACATATACTTTAAGCTACCAGACGTACCAGTTTACGACTCCGGTACTAACTTTATTATAATAAAGTTTCAAGTTTACGTTAGGTCGATATAGATTTAATACAAGTAGGTTCTTGTTAAGATTTATTAAGGTATTAGTAAGATCTAAAGGGTATATAACTTTTTACAAAGGGCCTACGATATCCTTAAATAGGAAATCGAAAGCTTTATAGGTTGAAAAATACGGCTTTAAATAGTAATAGAAGGCCTTCACAATAATATTAACTCTAACGGACATATACCAACTTTACTGGTATTTGAGGCCTACCCACGTATAAAAATTAAGTCTCCACCCTCATTAAGTACTAAGAAGCGCTTTGCGGCATATATCAAAGCCTTAAAGAAACCAAGAAAGGAATAGACACGCCTCCAGATTATCGATACCTTTAATACCAAGAACTGACTATTAATAATAAACGTGATATCCCTCTCCCTTGAAAGTAAAGTCCTTACGTAACGCGAGCTAGGCAAATAAGATAAGCCGTACAATATTTGAAATATTATCAGCTTAAATATAGTGATTAAAATTAATAACAGTTTTATAACTTTCCGAGTTATACAGATCAAGCCGTATCGAAGGCCCTTTGGATCCCTTTAGTCTGATAAAGAAACTAACGTCGACAACCTCTGAGCCGACCGAATTAACTAATATAACCCTTTCAAACCGATCGTTAATAAGCCAATAAAACGTCAACAACATGAAAGACCACTAAAAAGGAGGATACACACTAAAAAGAAGGATACACACTAAAAAGGAGGATACACACTAAAAAGGAGGATACACACTAAAAAGGAGGATACACACTAAAAAGGAGGATACACACTAAAAAGGAGGATACACACTAAAAAGGAGGATACACACTAAAAAGGAGGATGGTAATAGGGACTATAGGTCTAGCATGGTATATATAACGAAGTAAGTATTGTAAAAGGATAAGTTTGACAGAAAACTTACCATTAACTTACGTGTCGAAAGCATTATTAATATACCCAGCAAGCCATTTAAAGAAAGCAACCAGATAAATATTAATTGCCTTTTTTACAAGGGGTTATATAATTTGTACCATTAACGTAATTTAAAGTGAAAAACGTTATTATGTTTAAGTCGAAGATAATTTACGAGGTGTAGGGTAAGACTACGGATCGACTGGATGAAAAGTTAGAGCCAATCACTTAAGGATACGGTAATATAGGTATAAAATAAATCCTTATTTAATTGACAATAATTTAAAAGAGTAGTCAGTATTGAATCGTTGTAATGGTTACAAATTTAACTATTAACGCGAGGAGTTAGGTTACACATAATAGCCGGGATATTAAGTAAGCATATACGTAGTTTACTACTAATTTACAACGGATTATATTGCTAAGGTTATT
This sequence comes from Anisogramma anomala, assembly GCA_038502455.1. Classification (NCBI taxonomy): domain Eukaryota; kingdom Fungi; phylum Ascomycota; class Sordariomycetes; order Diaporthales; family Gnomoniaceae; genus Anisogramma; species Anisogramma anomala. The sequence goes on from JASMMZ010000001.1 coordinate 37,139,122, forward strand.
GAAAAAACTAAAAGACAAGTATCCAGCCGGTACGATTATACGTTGTATTAAGCCTTTATGAGGACTGACTAAGGTAGGTGTACATTAGTTCCTAAAGTACCAAAAGCACTTTAGAAATAGACTATGTATAAAGATTTCAACGTTTAACCTATGCATATTAATCACAAAAAGCGAATACTTTAACATCGTAGCTATATAAACTAACGATATCCTTTTCCTTGAAAATAATAGGTTTATAGCGGCGAAACAACATGCCATCGAAAAGTTAGATCTCTAAAAGTATAAACTAATCAAAACTTTAGATAAGGGCACATAACTTGACGTTAATAAATTGATAATCCGTATCTATAATGTTTAGGCTAAAAACGCCACTTATATTAGCCTACGTTCAAAAGAGTAAGCTAGAAATCTAATGATTATTGATAAGGCCGACGAGGTAAAATTATAAATATATTTCAATTAGAGAGTATATATGACCTATATCACTACGCTATACTAACCGAAAGCATCGTAACAACTTTCCATTATGGTACAGGTATGAAATCTCCAAAACGAAGACATTTACAAGTGAAATAAGCGAATCTATTGGCAAAAAAACCACGTGAGAAAAAAAAATCAATATAATTTTTGTAGATTTGGCGAAAGTAAAGCTTATAGTATTTACGAACAGGTTATTTGCTAACAATACTAACCTCATATCTCAAATCAGCTTTTTAATCATGCTTGTTAACGAGGACAAGTTTAAAGGGCAATTTACAATTACCAGAAACCTTATAAACTGGATATCCGTCAAGTATAAGCGTATATTTCGAAGAATATTAGCCTTAGAAGTCCATAGTATAATATAGGCTTCAATATCAGTATAGTGACTAACGGCACATTAAGAATTGTCACTAAATAGCTAGAACTACCCCCAATACCTATAGTGCTATATACTGATTCCTGAAGCCTCCACGAATACCTATTATAACTAGATACGACTGATAAAAAACGCATAATAATAAATGTAATAACCCTAAAGATAGTATACGAAGCCTGGGAAATCAAGAAATTCCAGTAAATTAACAGCAAAAATAATCCCGCTAACTTTATAACAAAGGCCATGCTCAATAACGCCTTGGAAATGGTTGTAAACAGTAATACGCTAACCATACGAATCGAATGCTACTTAAATCGCCCAGCATGTAACGCGATAGAATAAGGTAGCCCTAGTAAACTAAAACACTACTAGGGTAGTAATGTAAATGGTAAAAGTGCTAATAACATTAATTTTAACTACTGGCAAAAGGTACGTAATTGGTACTGTTCTTGATTTATATAAGTCTGTGGCGAAAGACTTATACACGGGAATTGAGGAACGAAGGTCTCGGAAGGGTGGAGCAAAAAATCTACGAAGGGCTGTAATTAGGGTTAATTCTAGTACAGATTAATCGGAATTGACAAAGGTTAAGCTTGTTACTAGCTTACGGATTAAAGAGGGATTTCAAAGGTTACCACAAATTAATAGCAAGCCACACTGATATATAGGCACAAAATAAAAAGCCGCTAGTATTAGAATAACAATCAATTACAATACAGTCAAGTCAATTTTACTGGCAGTAAAGTTAATTATACTAATTAAAAATTGGTCATAGTTTATGGAACTACACTGCAAGTGCAGTACAGTAGGTGCTCACTTTAAAGTGGAGTATAGGCCAAAGCGTTTGACCATACAAATTAGTGTGCAGACTGGCTAGTTGTCTGCCAAACTTAGAACCAACTCATCTCAATCAACAATATCAACGAAACACCAGTTACTTCGACCACGGTGATTCGATTCGACTACGTTGAAACTATAAAAGGCCTACCAATAGATTTATTATTTTTATAATCCTTAATAAGGAGGGACGAAAAGACAGAAACCTCCACTAATTAGTTGCTTTAATAAAATAGAATATAAGCTGTAAGCCAGTTACGTGGTTAGTTATTCGTATAACTATAACTAGTTACACATCAACTAGATAAGTATGAGCTTATAACATTTACGGTAAATTTCCCAATTGAAATACTTTCAAAGGTAAACAAAAGTCCATCTATTCATTGAACTTGAGTCTTGGTTCGTTAGATAACGAATTATAATCCTATCTTTGTAAAAAGCTAAAACCAGCAATAAAACTAAAATATGAATCTTGATTTATAATGTTATTTTAGCTGTAAAATGCAATATTAATATTCTCGTAAATTTGAACTAAATAAACTAACTTACATGCGGTTAATTTCAAATCCACTGTTTTTTTTTAATAATATTAGGACCTCTAATACTTGCGTTCATAAGTTTCCTGTCTTTAAAACACTCCAAAATAATAAATTCGAAAACTGATTAACTTTAACCGTGAATGCATCTTTTACAGCTACAATACCCTTCATTCTTTCCAACTATAAACAAAGCAACCACCCCATGAAAAAAAAATAGAAATACTATTCAAAAGTAAAAGAATGATAAAATTAGCAGGAAATATGAAGCAGAAAAGGAAAATATGAAAAGACGTAACGAACATAATATAACTGAGTTATGATTATGAATTTTCTCTCCTCGTAAGTCCTTTTTATAACTCCTTTTACAAGCATTGGAACTTGATTTTTACAATGGTTCTTCTACAGAAAAATCCACTTTTAACTATGACTAATCCACTAAAAGCCGAATTACATCGAAATAAAGCAATTTTAACTTGGTTTATTACGTGAAACCTATCTATTGTATATTTCAAAGATATCGAAGTATAGTTAAATATATATTTTGATCCATATAAACCCAATTTAGTGAATCTCACGCGTATTTCAAGGTAACTAAATTGTAAAGGCATTACAAATTCAATTTTACACATAAAGTACATTGATTTGTAAAAACAAAAACTCTACGAAAACGGTATCAATCTTTTTTATCAGAATGAAATTAATATATTAGGGAAGTCCCGCTATTAAAGCCAATGCTCTATAAATGTTGCCGTGTTATAAAACTATGTTAATGTCATCTCGTTATAGAACTATACAAAGATTGCCACGCTATAGAAATCGCCGCGCTATATAAGTTGATATGGATAAAGGTTGCTGCGTTGTAAAACTATATAAAAATCATTATACAATAGCATTTCATAGTAAAAGATCTCTAATTATACAAGCAAAATGATTTAGCTTATTAAAGAATAGGCAAAGTAGTTAGAAAAGTCGCTATATTAATTTGTGTTTATTTATATAGGGGGCTTATCGGTCAATGTAAATTGAAATAAAGATTTTGTTATAATAATTGTCAAGATATATATGTATGAAATACTTCGAAGTTTTAACGTCACGAAATATTGGAGTGTAACTTGTTAATATACATAAACTAAAAAAGGGAAGTAATAGCTATCTATCGCCCTACTAAACTGCAAAAATATGCATCATTAGGAACCTGTCTATGCGGAAATCCATTTACCTGTAGGTAAATCCGCTTTAACCTATCTGGATATCTGTTCTCTTTATTATTATACTAGAATCATTGCTTCAAATTGGACCAATAGTTTTTTTTTTTTTTGCTTAGTTTACTATTTGAATAGGGAATGATTATGAATCCAAACTAGTATTCGAAGCACGGATTAGATCCAGAACATCGAATTTGGGATATCGGATCCGAAATACGTAGAAATCGCAAATTTGGAACCCTATAACTAGCACATTCCCAATTTGATTCTTTTCGATATTGCCTTTAATGCATAACGTTCCAATAACTTCATAGTATATTACTACATAGTAAGTGAATTGGGCTTTCAGCTAGGAAATAAACAAACCGTCTGCGTTACGCGTTTGTTTGACAACTAACTCATGTAATCGTATTTCGACTATTTTGTACAACACCGATTTTCTTTCTTTTTGCGATTTGTTACGCTTTCCTTATTACTAAGCTGATTTCTCAGCCAGGTCGCCGTATAAACTCTATGACAGAGCGTAAATACGCTTGAATTAACCATCTTCCGAGGACTTGACTCGAAGTACGACGGGAAGATACATCCTGGTGAGGATCATTGTTGCAGGCCTAGACGTCGCAACGAAAACGTCTTTATGGGCTTCGTTCTTGCACCAGGCTGCTTGCTTAGAGCACGAAGTCTATGGCCCCGCCCGGAACAGCGGAGCGGGAAGGTTCAGAATGGCTTACTTAAACAATATGTGCCCACCCGGACTGGCCGGGTACCACAGTAGTATAGACGTACATACATGACAATGACGGTCAGTACCTGACGATGCGATGCTGGGAAGGGCAGCACCACTGTATTGTCCGACACGCATCGACAGCCACTATGTATTTCATTGCTCGAGTCGACCCTATGTTGTGGAATGTTCGGTCCGTGTCGGCGTTTCCAACGGTTGGTAGTAAGCTACCGTATAGGTGCACCGCTCTCCTTCCGAAGCTCCCGACGTCTCCGGAGGTGGGGACGGTGTCTCCCGGCTGTGCCAGGCCATGGGCAGGCACACTGGCTACAGGACCATGACGGAGTCCATGGCCGTAGCGTAGCGTTGGCCGTCTGGGATGGATCGGGCTGAAAATCGGTCACAAGGCGTGCGATGTGTACCGGACCGACCAGTGGTTCCTGCGCGAGAGGCACAGGGAATGGGTCTCTGTCGCTTCTTGTATGGATTGATTAGTAGTCCATGAGGAAGAGTTGGGACCATGGATTCTGCCTGGGAAGACGGAATGAGTTTTACCATAGTCGCAGGGACGTAGCATGTGCTGTGTGCGGAATACTGGTGAGACTTTCCTGTTGGTCTAGCTACGACATCCTCGCCCCTCCTTCTCGTTCCAGGATCGATGGACAGACATAGTTACTCGTTGGCACTCTTTTCAACCACTACGTCTCTTCAACCAGTATGATCGATGCGCTTGGAACGTCTTGGCCCATTTTCGGTTAGGTTCAGGCTAGGACGTACTGTATGCCACTACAGGACACAGCAGGAAGTAGTCGATTGGCATGGTGGCAGGACGGCAGACACCAACGAGGATATTGCCGAGTCTTCCTCCCGAGTCTGATTGCACAGCTAGGTACCGGGCTCGTGGTCCTTCATGGGAGCCTGGGCTGCCATCAAGCCTCAATACCAAGAGAGTGCTTTGCCGTGCAAAGTGAGGCTTGCGAAGCGTGCTAGCAAGGTACGGGACGGTACTTTGCGCCTTCGCGGAAGAAGGAATTGCCTGGGCCCTGGCGGGGCCGAGACACTGCAGACAACCTGAGACGTCCTTCCTCAGACGTGGGAGAGTCGAGGCCCCCAAACTGTGTGCCCCTGATGGGGCCAAACGCCAGCACGACGTGCCATGGTGCGAAAGCGCACGTGCTATGTAGGTATGTGGAGGTGCGAGTCGCATTCCGCAGTAGAGTTCAACAGCTCACAAAAATAGTCGAGAGGCAGCAACAACAGCGTCTTGTGATTGTTGCTGGCGAACGGCGTGCCCGAATCGTGACTTTCCGAGTAGTTGCACCTGGATGCATCATCTGATAGCATCGCTCGCGAATCCCTTGGGAGGAATACTAGCGCAGAGCCAACGTTTTGGTTTGTCTTGGTCCGGTGCGATAGTAGTGGGCGATAGTAGACCAAACAAACAGCCCTGCCTTTGCTCCCTCACTCTTGGACACGCTTGACCGAGGCGCGAAATCGGTGGCGAGGCAAATGCGGTTGACCGAGCGCTGAGCATCCAGTTGGGCACGTTCTCGCGGCCCTGGTGGTGGATGTTCTTGTGGCAGTTGGGCGTCCTGGTGCAGAACTGGCTCTTTTTGAGCCGCATAAACAACAGATGCCCACGTGTGCAGTTCCTCCACTCTTATAGGCTCTCTGGACGGTGCCAAGCGGCGCTGGAGCGTGTTTCATACAGTCCAGGACACAGTACAGTTCGGAGAAGTGTATATATAATAAGCTTCTACATAGTGAGGACCTATATTGACGCGGTGGGCAAGGCCGAGTCGCCCGCCTTGCCAAGCACGCCACGCTCCTCCTTCGTCGAGACTCGAGATGTTGCCCGCAGGGGGTTTTGGTCCTGGCTGGCTCCTGGCTGCCTCCTGGCGGCCAGCTCCACTTGCCTGTTCAGCCCTTTTCCACCAGGACGCCAAATCGGTCGAGACTTTCCCGCGGCCCACCAAACGTCCGGGACAAGGGTGTGGCCCTCCCACTTTTGTGCGCCTACTCCGGTTGAGTCTCCGTGCTTTCGACGAAGACGTCGGACCCATGGCCATGGCCGTTCTCCTCCTTGCCTCCGGATTCCTTGCGAAAACGCCAAGCAGGCGTTGCCAACGTGCGATGGAAACCATATATAACACATCCTGTCCGCGCCCCGTCCGGTCCATGACTCTTGTGCCTAAGAAGCATCCCCCACTATCTCACACGATCCCCCTCGGTCACCATGTTGGACCAGTACACCTACGTGTTTGCCATTGGCACGTGCTTCGCCTTGCTAGACGCATACAACAACGGAGCCAGTGAGTCTGACCCTGCGTGGCGCCCTGACCTGTGACGCCCGTGGTTCTGTGGCCTTGTGTCTGACGGTGGGCTGTAGACGATGTCGCCAACGCGTGGGCCACCAGTGTCTCCTCGCGGTCCATCAGCTACCGCCAGGCGATGGTGCTCGGAACCATCTTCGAGATGCTCGGGGCCATCTTGGTCGGAGCCAGGACCGCGGACACGATCAAGAACGGCATCATCCCCAACTCGGCCTTCCGCAACGACGCCGGTGTCCAGATGTTGGCCTTCACCTGTGCCTTGGCGGCCGCGTCCTCGTGGGTCATGTGGTGCACCAAGCACTCGGCCCACGTGTCCTCCACCTACTCGCTCATTTCTGCCATCGCCGGCGTCGGCGTCGCGACCGCCGGTGCGTCCCAGGTCCAGTGGGGATGGAACGGCGGCCAAGGGCTCGGTGCCATCTTCGCTGGCCTGGTCATGGCGCCCGCCATCTCCGCGGGCTTCGGCGCCCTCATCTTCCTGCTGATCAAGCTCATCGTGCACATGCGCAGCAACCCCGTCCCGTGGGCGGTGTGGACCTCGCCCTTCTTTTTCCTCATTGCCGGCACCATCTGCACGCTGTCGATCGTGTACAAGGGCTCGCCCAGCCTGAACCTGGGCAAGAAGCCCGTCGAGTACATCGTCGGCGTCACGCTGGGCACCGGCTTCGGCGTTGCCGCGCTGGCCGCGCTGTTCTTCGTGCCCTACGTCCACGCCAAGATCATCAAGCGAGACTACACCCTGCGCGGGTGGCAGTTCCTGCAGGGCCCGCTGCTGTTCGCGCGGCCGGCGCCGCCCGACAGCCCGCAGGCCGCCGTGCCCGACTACGCCGTCGTGCAGGACGACCCGGCGGACGAGCCGGCCGCGCACAGCCCGCACAGCCGCGGCTCGGAGAAGCACGCGGCCGCGCGCGAGCTGCAGCTGCTGACGACCAAGGAGCTCGAGGCGCAGGGCCAGGCGCGCTTCCACGCGAAACTGTGCGCGCAGCGCGGCCCGCTCGGCTGGGCGATGCGCACGCTGCGCGACCACCCGCTCGGGCCCGGGCAGGCGTACGAGCCGGCCAACCTGCGCGTGCTGCTCGCGCGGCGCGCGCCCGCCATGGCCGTCGCCGGCGCGCTCTACGGCCTGCACTACGACATCCACGCCGCGCAGGCCGGCACGCACGGCACGCCCGAGGGCGCGCGCATGGCGCGCGTCTACGCCGCCGCCGCCAAGTACCCCAACGAGGTCGAGCACACCTACTCCTTCGTGCAGATCCTGACCGCCTGCACCGCCTCCTTCGCGCACGGCGCCAACGACATCGGCAACTCCGTCGGGCCCTGGGCCGTCATCTACTCGGCCTGGTCGACCGGCCAGGCCAGCGCGTCCAAGGCGCCCGTGCCGGTCTGGCAGCTGGCGGTGCTCTCCGCGACCATCTCGATCGGCCTGATCACGTACGGCTACAACATCATGAAGGGTACGTCGGCCATGCCATATGCCTTTCTCCCTTGCGCTCTCTTGGGGGGGTTTGTGTGTGTGCTAACACGGGCGGTAGTCATGGGCAACAAGATCACATACCACAGTCCCAGCCGCGGGTGCTCCATGGAAATGGGTGCTGCCGTCACTGTTCTGGTCTTCTCGCAGTACAAGCTGCCTGTGTCGACGTCCATGTGCATTACCGGCGCCACCGTGGGCGTCGGCCTATGCAACGGCACGCTCAAGGCGGTGAACTTCCAGCGTGTCGGCTTGCTAGTCATCGCGTGGTTCATGACGATCCCCATTGCCGGCACGCTGGGCGGTGTTCTCATGGGCTTGATCCTGAATGCGCCACACTTCAAGTCCTGAAATCAATCCCCTCTTTTTTTTTTGTTTTTTTGGGTCGCATGGCCTGCTGCGCCACACCGCCTGCGCATGGGTTTCCGCATCGGGGTAACGAACTGGATATTCGGCCGAGGACAGGGCGTTTTGGGAAGCATACACACGGACGGAGGAACCAAGGAAAGATAGCCGGAGTCATGACATAAATTGCTCACGCCTGGCTGCATGACCTTGCATCTGACTTGACCGATCATGCCTGAACCTGTTGGCGAAATCCTTGATTTTCTGGAGCCCAGTGCTTGTAAGCTGGGGACCCCAGAGGCTGCAGGCAGTTGTCGATAATGTCCTATTTAACTCGACGACGGCATGGTCGGAACTATTCTTATGCTGGTGTCATGGGACCACGAGACCACGGTGAGGACCCCAAGCCTTACTAGTCAATATGCCCCCTATCAAAAAGGCGTTTAATCAACAGTGATGGAATCATGCTGGTGGTCGTCAACAGTGCCGCCACCCCTTTGATTCCTGTACATTCTGTACATTCTGGATTCTGGGCACTTGGCTGTTCAAACGAATCGATAGGAGCCTAATGCACAGATAAACCCCTGTTATGAAATTGCTTACTAGCGGAGCCCTGTACTATAGTAGTTATGTAGATTAAACCAAGGCCCTTTTTCCTATTATGCTCATGCAAATCGGAGTCTTGTGAAGCCGGTTATTTAGATGATCAGTCCGTGCAACAGCAAGGGAGTTACCTGTTGGAAGGAAATCTACCCTGTTTCTCCCGTGCTGTTCTCAACTTTATCCCAACAATCATGGTTGGCCCAAACAGCGTTGAATTGACCAAACCAAACAATCATTTGTTGAAATTTGATGAAATATTCTCGGTATTTATCCGTGATTTTTTGCGATGATCATAAAAACATTGTTTCCTGTTGAAAAATAATGCGCTGGTAATGAAACTTCGGTGACAATAATCACTCAAAGTAATAGCTACAAAGACAATACCTCGGTGGGCAGGTCTTTGTGGAGCTACGTTGTCGATTCGAATCGTGGTTGAAGAAACATATAGCATTGATAAAGTAGATCATGATTGGTTCTAAGTTGCGGGAACCGCTAGTCAATTTCCACTTAATTTGCTATAGTAAAACGTTAAGTCGTGCTCATGAAGGAAACCAACGCCATACTAATTGTATACATGTGATACACAACACTTGGTATTGCATTAGTTCATATCATTATCCTTGTAGCAACAGCTTTTTATTTCCATGTGTATGTTATAACCAACGTTGCTATTATAAAAAATACTGACAAACAGGTTCAATCATTAAACCCTACATGTTTTAAAATGAAATCGAACGTTAAAACCAGTTACGTAATTGAAAATCAACTAGTTCAAAGTAATAATAGGCTTTAGCCAGATACGGAGACACTCAGAATATAATTTTACGCTTTCATATAAATTGGGTGACGGTGGTAAACATATCCCTTCGTATTTGGAAATGCGAGTATATTATGTTCAAAAATACAAATAAATTCAAATTTCTTCATTTTATAAAATCGTACCCCTAGCGTAATACTCCAAATGTATAGCAACAACAAGAGATCTCACTATATTGGAATAGTAATCCAATATGTACGTTTTTATATATTGTGCTGACGATATAAAGTATTTTAACTTGTTATATCGAACAAAAGTATCTAACAAGTACTTCCAAAAAGGGCGAATTTTATGAAAAACCTTTACAAAAAAACTTCAAGTTAATTTTCATACATTGCAAGCTACTTAGTAACTTATAATTAAAACACTTAAGTGGCAATCTTTTTGTACTACGCGTGTCTACTATCTTTTACTATACTAGTATTTTTATTTTTTACTAAAATGGTATCACTCATCGACTATCTTAAAAGTACTTCATATTTATTATTAACGTCGCTTTCGTTCGGTTTAGGAGCCATAATCTATCTTATACTTTTTGATGATCCCTTCATTAAATCTTATTATTACTATTCTCAGGTTCTTTACCAGGTTTGCACTCATTTATGGTAAGAGCCTTAAGTAGGTCATTCTATAACTAGAAGAAGATTTTCAGTCGTAAAAAGTATATATTCACAAAATACAGCAACTCTATACTGTATTTAAACGTTCAATTAGTAGAAAAGTCAGTATTGTCATTAAAATACCGTTGATAGTTGTTATTGTTGACAGTATTGGTAGGCCTTTAGACGTTGCAACGTTATCGATTCGATTGGTCGAAATAACAGTAGTGTTGCAATGGTCAAGTGGTAGATGTATTGTTCTAGGTTTGACAGACCGCTAGCCAGTCTGTATAGTAATTTGAGTGGCCAATTGCTTGGCCCATGCCCCAGTGTGAAGTGAGCTCATACTGTATTTAACTTGTAGTCAATACAGTAAACCCACAAAACAATACACATAACTTGCAGTCAGTATAGTTAACTTTACTGTAAGTAAAGTTGACTTTCTGCACTGCAATTACTACTATTCCAACACTAGCGGCTTTGTGTTTTGTGCGCGCACATCAATGTGGTTAACCAATCTTTTCGGGTTACTATTAAATTACGCCCACGTTAACTGGCCAAACTCATATGAATTCTACAGCTAAATTGGCCCTAATTGCCTTACGGTTTCGCGTTCCGGTTTTATCAATTTCCATAAATAAGTTTTCCGCTATAGATTTGTGTAAGCCTCTAACTTAACCGTGTTAATTAAATAAGTCGCCGGCCTAAATTCCACGACTTACCCATACTAATCAAATTAGCCATCGACCTTAATTCCCTGGCAATTTTCCAGTTTATCAGCGTATCCTGGTTCACCAGCACGTGACCTAACTTTGCCAGGTAACTTGTTAACGTAGCCTTCGATGCGTATGGTTAGCCTATTATCGTCTACAAACCTCTTAATGGCTTTGTTCGGCAACGTTTTTGTTATAATATCAGTATGATTGTATTTGCCGTCAATTCATCAGAACTCTTTAATTTTCCTGTTTTTATCGGCTTCAAGGAGTGCCATTACATCGATCATGAGGCGTTTTTCATTAGTGGTTCCGAGTTTTAAAGGGTATTTAAATAGGTTTCTTGAGTCGGTATAAATCACTACCAGGATAGATGGAATCTTTAGTTATTTGATAACGATGTTAGGTGTTTCTTATAATGCTGTGTTTATATCGAAGCCGGCCATTATGCTATAAACCTTTAAAGCTAGTACGTTTTGCGTATTTTTCCATATTTAATAGAGGTTTAATGGATTAGACTTCCAATAATGTTAAATTGGTTCTTTTTTTACGAGAGTTATTAAAAAGCCCATTTGTAACAACAGATTTGTATTATTTGTAAAAGAGCCATTTGTCAAGATTATTAACTTGGTTCTCGATAGGTTAATCAGAATCACATTAATTCTTTGGTTTAGATTTTATATTTATCTCTCCAACCTTTTATTTAGCAGGTTTAAACCTTCATTCATTAGGTTTTATATTTGTACCGTAATTGATAAGTTGTAAAAAGCTTTTACTTAGAATAAGTTAGCGATGTAGCTGTTACAGACCCGTTGTTTCAAATATGGTTAAGCTTTTATTATGTTAGTTTTGTCAATTATTGCTAAGTTTGATCCCTAGACCTTTTTTCAAATATTTAGGTAAAAATCAATATTAAGTATACAGATTAACGATTGGTTAAATTTAAATTAATTGGTTTTTGCTAAAGTTACGACCAGCTTATAATTCTAAAACTTTGAGTTTTCCATTGTCTACTATTATGATATTATAAATTTAGTAATTCAAACGAAAAGGGTATTATTAATTTGTACATTTACCAAGCAGAATTTATCCTCTTACGTTACTCATAATTACAGGTTGTATATTAAAAACTTTATACTTAGTTTTTGTAATGATCACACTAAATACCCGTGAGTATATAGAAGGTGTCAAAGGGTTTATGTTATCAAGAAGGTAGCAGAGGTGCTGAGTGAACAATATCGCAACCGTGCAAGTAATGATCAAAAGCCGTGAAGCTATTCAGAATATACTGAGACTGAATACTTAGATTGACAACTGAAGAGCTATGAAGGAAATACTATCTATGTGGTGCTGACCGTGTCTTTATATCCTTAATCTTTCATACGCCTTCAGTGCTGGATCATGTTGGATCGAAACATGATCTCAATGATCCTTATTGCGTAACCCTAACCCTAAGGTTGCTGAAATAAGAGATATCCCCACCTAATGTGTTGGACATTAGGTTCTTAGTGGCTTGGCCCCATACTGGCCTGTTTTCTGACCCTCAGATGTTCTTGGGTCATAATAGTTTTGATTTGAAGTACAATTGGTATGTCAGGAACCAATAGATGTTTATTTTAGCTAGCCTGTATTGTGGTTCGATATATCATATAACTCTATTTAAAGGGTATTTTGTTTATAATTTTCACAATAGTTTTAATAGAATGATCTATTCTAAATTAGTCGTTGATTTCGTATAAGTTTCTATTATATTTCGGTAATTAAGGTCGAACTTTCCTTTTATTATATCCCGAAGACCTGTTACTAAAACAATTACTAAACGTTAGTTAATTTTTTCAATCGTTGAGGATTGTGTAAGGATTTAGGTTTTGCTTTTATTACTATCTCTTTCAGCGATTAGACGTGACTTTTCGTATGGTTGGCCAGTGGCTTTTCTGTAAATAATCCTCGACTTAAAGATCGTGATATTTGTGTTCAAAAGGTTAAAGTTGTCTTTAGGTCCGAATTTTACAACCCCTAGAGTCAGGAGTCCGTCAGTCCCAACTTTATCGCTTTCCTTAAAAGATCTACCGAAGGTTTTGATAAAGTTTTGTATCATAAGCTTTACAGTCAAATCTTATTATTATACTTCTCTTTCCTACTAACCCATGTAATATTATTAATCCAGCCCAGTTTGTATTCCTTTTCCTTAACATCTCTACTCTTTAGTAGTCATCCATATTGATAAAGTTTTATTAGCTTATCGATAACGGAAGGAGAGTAGTTGTATTAACTTATTCGTTTAGTTTAAAAGTCTTTATGACTATCGCGAATCGCCTTAATATAAGGTTCAACTTGAGTTATACGAAATGTTGCGGAGTTGTTAGTAGTTTTAATAATAAATTTAGGGTCGACGATATTTAAGATCTTATATAGGCCATCCCATTGACCCAGATTTCGTTACACGAGGATTTCAATTTATAACGGTAAATAAGTATGTAGATAGTTGTGAGCTGTTTTTAGTGTTAAGGGTATTATTGATTTGATGCTATACCGACCTTTTCCGGTAATTATTTTAGTGCATTACTGTATGCTACAGCTTTTTTTTAGGTATTTGCTAATAGCGGAGATTTACTCATTAAATGTGGGTACGTTTTGAAAACTAACAGCGTTGGTATCAGACTGTTGAGGACTATAATCTTATTCAAGCCCTTGACCGTTATTTAAAGGTATGCTTTTTAATGAGTGTAATTTTTCATTTTTAGCGGAAAAATATTGTACGTTTTTTGGAGTAGTGCGTGTACCTTTTCGACCTTTCTAACACTTCAATAGACCTTAATAAGTACCTGTTTACACTAGATTCTTATTATTTTAATATTCGTCTGAAACTTGTCCGCCATGAAATTTATATTCATATTATAAACAATGATGATAAGTGAACCTAAATACGTATTAATTTATAACATCCTAAACATTTTCCACGTATTCTTCGCTGATAAGGACTTTGGAAATTTTGTTTCATGAAAAGGGCTTGCGAAGTTAATAATATGAAAAATAGGTATATTAATCAATTAAAACACGTTAATAAAAATTAAGTAATTAAAATCCTTCTTTTCTTTCAGTATAGACTTAAACTTTCAGAAGGTTTGAGTATTCATTAGTCAATAATAATAGAGCTTTTTCATCGATTTTAGAGAAGAGTATTTTATGTTTTCGTACTTTGCGGATTTAAAGACTTTGTATAGCCTATCGATGGCTAGGTAATAAAACGTCGATTGAATTAACATATTTTTAACTTCGTTAGGTTTAACACAATTGCTTTTCAGCCTTCAAGATGAAATTACAAATACACCTAATCAAAGGTGAGGAGAAACCTTTAACCATATTTAACTAGCTTATTAACGTTAATATCGATGTTGAAGCTAAAGGTTTTCATATATTTTTAATAAAGGAGTAAAAGGGTAAGATAGGTAACCATATGGAACGTAATCTACCTAAGAACAATTTAAATAACTGTCTTCTCTAATGACGATGGGTTTTCCTTTAGGTTGAAGCCGACTTTAGCATTGCCAGCATTTTGACAATTAATTTCTGTAATAGTAGTATTTTCGCTCCATAATACTACGTACTGCGAATCACCTCCTATTAAGTATATTATTGCTTCTATGTCTGGCATAATACTTTGAAACGTTTCGTACCCGTAACGATTGAGAAGTTTAAAGATATATAATGAGTTTAAGGTTTGGTTAGGATAAATATAGGTGTTCTCGCCACTTAAACGGTATAAGAAGACGTACTTAGCTAATTACCAGGTTGTATTGGAAGTAAATTCTTTATATATTTTAACTTATTTAGGCGTATTGTTACCGTTAATATCTTTTTTGTGTTTATAGCTAACAATATAGTTAAAGTCATTTTACTCGGAGATAATGGGGTATTAGAAGCGCTATATAGTTTATTATTTGTAAATTTTAGTCATAGGGTAGCGAATTAACTAATAACCCGACTTGCTATAAATTTAACATATTTTTCCATTATTACGACAATATTTATTAAGGTTAATAGGTCCGCTTAAATTTTGCCCACGTTAACGTGAGTAAAGCTATGACTTCCAACCCAAAAGTATTAAACTAGATTTTGAACCCTGGGGTTACCTGTATTTACAATCGACTCAATGTATTATTACGCTATCTTCTTTATTTATATCGCGAAAATCATCAGCTTAAAAGTAGATATCAAGCGATTTTGACGTACGTGCCATCATAATTACAAACATAGATCGTAATTAGTTAAAAACGTCTTCGTATGTGGTATTTAGGCGTTGTAAAACGTATTTAAACTCGTTTACGTCCGTAACTACTGCCCGTAGTTGTTCACTAAACGTGGTTTTATGAGTATATGCCTTTTATATTGTTCGTTAATGTAACATTAACCTATCAAATATTTGGTTTAAAATATTCATTGGGGTTTCTGCTTTTTTCCCCTTAGTTATTATCCTTGTTTACCTTGTTTACCTTGTGGTAGCCAAATATTTGTGATATTACGTAAGGTAGATATCGTATTCTAAGTGGCTTTTTATACTGTTATAAATTTTGCAGAAATTTAGTATTTTTGTTAGAAAGATTAGGTAATAATACTTGGTGTACCTTATGAGGATTATAGAGAATAGTAAGTGAAAAATAGAGTGGAAAATCTTTATCTATTTACCAGCATT
This sequence comes from Anisogramma anomala, assembly GCA_038502455.1. NCBI lineage: Eukaryota > Fungi > Ascomycota > Sordariomycetes > Diaporthales > Gnomoniaceae > Anisogramma > Anisogramma anomala. The sequence continues at coordinate 37,154,860 of JASMMZ010000001.1, forward strand.
TAGAAGGGGTATTATTTTTGTATTGAAAATATTGAAAGAATTTTCGTTATATTTTTATATTGTTTTAGACTTTCGTGATGTTCGTAAAGAACCTGTATTTAATATTAGTTATCTTAACGAGTTTGGAGATAAAGTTACGATAGTCGTTCTAGTCATCAGTAATGTTTCCTGCTATCGATTTAAGCTTTGGATTTTCTAAGCCACGATGATAAGGGTAATTTTTAGTTGCATAGCCCAAGGGGTAAAGTCTTATAGTAAAACTTGTGGTAGACTCCCGTGTGTAAGTGTACCTGTCGTAGGAGACTTTGCTTTAAGGGACTTGTCGATTTTAAGGGATTTGACGATTTTGATAGAAGGATTAAAGGGTAAGAGAAATTTTGTTATAAGGAAGATTTTAAAGGATTTGACTATTTTTCTTAATTAAACGGTAAACAACTCTGACTTTGATACTTTTTATCGTATTAAAAACCGTTTTTCTACTTGTTTCATCACCATTTAAGGCATATTTTACGTTGTTATGTAGAGGTGGTAAATCACCCAAGTTAATTGATAGTTTTTTTTATTGTCGGCGCGTAAAAAGGCTTAATTTAATTATGGATTAATCTGAGATCCTCTGAAACCAATATACGAGCGTTAAAGGTTTTTAATACTTTTATCTTTCTCTTGAGGGTTTTAAAGGTATTATTCAAGTTGGGCTGGATTGAAAAGAGTTTTTGTCAGCTTGGTCAAGTTTATTTTTAGTATGTTCATTCGTTGTCGTTGAAATTTTAATTTTAGCCTGGATATAATAGTATTCTGGCTTGCCTTCTACATGTTAATATCCAATCTTCAAAAAACTCACGATGCTTGCGGTGAACATAATAGTTGTAGTTAAACTCTTCACTGTTATCTTATTTAAGGATGCAATTACCAGAGAAATTGGTCAAGTACTTTTCGGTTGAGGTTTCGTCGACATTTTACCCTTAGTGGTCGTTGTTTTAGTTTTTGACGAAGAAGTAACCAAAGGCTTTAATCGCCTCATTTTTGGCGGGGTTAACGACAGCTTTAAAATGAACATTTGTAGTAGCTATTTTGATATTTTGGTTTAAGTAGGACTTAGAATTTAGTGCTTTAGGCGAGACAGTGTTTTGACGTAAATTCGCGCGACGTAGCTTTCTTAGCGTAACTTTATGATTCTAGGTGTTTTAGTTTAAAGTAGCGATCTTATCGATTGAATTGGTGAAGGGGAAGTAAAAAGAGTGAAGTAGGAGGAAATAGCTTAGTGTCGAGGGAAGAGGTTTGATATAGAATGTAAGGTTTATGGTCGTTTATTATTGGTCGTTAAATGACGTGAGGTTTTTTTTTTTTTTTTCCAGTTATAGAACCCGTAGTAGTATTAACTTAGCTGTTTGCCAACTTAACAAACTTTCAGACTTTTAGAGGTCAATCTTAACGCTTTTTGTGGAAAAAAAAAATCCGTGAAAATTTCTTGGTGTTTTTAATTAAAATACCGTAACTTACTTCCAGATTGCCGTTTGGGATTGACGCAACCCAAAAGTGTTTTTTACTTCCTGCCGTTGTTGACTGACGAAGTACTAATAGAGGCCTTTCGTAAGAATCTTTCTTCTACCCTACCGCCGTTTGACGTAGAGCATAACCAGAAATTAAACTTTTGTTTTCATTAACTTATCTGTTTTGAACCTAATTAGAATTGATTAATGTTTGTAGAGCTTTAAACATTGCAACGTTGTTGATTAGATTGGTGGAAGTAACAGTAGTATTATAATGGTCAAGTGGTAGATGTATTGTTTCAGGTTTGGCAGACCGCTAACCGATCTGCACAGTAATTTGTGTGGCCAATTGCCTAGTGATATAGACTCAAGCCATTAGCCATTGAGTATATAAGTTACGTGACTGTGCATGTAATGGGATATGTAGTACTCGATCCGAGCCCAGTCCAGCCGTGGACCAGGCGCGGTCTGTATACGGTGTATAAGGACACGTGACGGGCTGGATACTAGACATACCCATAGGGCCTATACTACGGGTTAAGGTATTCTTTTCTAGTCTTCCGCTATACCTTAATAGTAAACCATATTTAGTACCTATTTGGTTTACCATTATAGGTTGACTTATAATATACTATTAAGGTTTCTTCTTCGTTTTTTTCGAATGAATATTACTTAAAATAAACGAATCAATAACAAATATCAATAATTTTACATTACATTTTAACGTTATCGGGGAGGATAGGCAATCGGTGAATACCTAGTTTTCCACCTTTATAAATACATCTTTTACCTTGTAGGAGCCGACTTAAGCCAATATTTCTTGTTTACAGGATATTATAATCTATATCGCGTTTATTGTAAAGTAATTATAATAACTGAATTAATTAACTTTTATTATTAACCTTATATTCAACTTTGTTTAGTTCGTACCTAAAATCCAGTAATTCGAAGTTAACTTAACGATAACTTGTATTTGTTTTTCATCATCTTAGGGTAGACAAAAACGATATAACTAATCACAATTCGACGGGTTTACTTTTACATAAGCGACGACATGCCAAACAATCTAATTTATATTAAAGTTGAATTTGATATAAATTAGGGAAGGTCGGTATACATTCTTTTACGTAAATGGTTATTATATGTCGTTAGTAAAGTAAGTTATTACGACTTATTATGAAGATGGCGGATATAAAGGTATATACGATATAGGTAAGTTCCTAGATTATATTGAGGTTATTTTTGGCGACCTCTATCGCGCAGATTAAACTTTGGTCGAATTGGAAAAATTATTTATAAACGATAAAAACCAGTGTATACTATTTACTATTAGGTTCAAAATATTATTAACTTAGGCGGGCGGATAAAATTAGCTTTTAGCCGTAAAATATAATTACTTACCTTTTCATGTATCTCTACGTATTCGCTATACATTTATCATGGCAAACGTAAATCGGGTAAACTATATCGTACCCTCAACGAAATACCGCGAGTTTACCGACAAATTAAAATCTTTGAATTTAGAACAACGTCTTAATCGTTAATCAATAAGACCCGTATAGGTAAGACAACTAAAGAAAAATATAATTATAACAGGAGTTTATGCCTTATAAGTATTTTCGTTAAGAGATTGTAGTTATTGTAGTTCATTATTTTAACAAATCTACTCGGTACGTGTTTAAAATTAAGGACGCAAGGTAACGTGGATAACGGCAAAGGAATGCCGAACTAGATTTGTTATGGGGCGTTGCCTATGTTATAATTCGACGGATTATTATTAATTGTGAATATTACTATATACCTCCACAGCTAGTATACATAAGCCAAGTGGCAGTGCACTATATTGTAATGTGCACTCCTGCAGATGGCACGATAACGTGTCACGCTGCAGGCTCCACTCTTGCAAGGCGCAAAGTGCATCATACGTGGAGCGGTTTGGAAGAGGTATTCCAAAGCGTATGGCAAAGGGCCACTGCCCGGATAAGAGGTTTATAACCACTTATTCATGGCGTGCACTCTCTAAAATGCTTTTTTCGGACCTATCTATCTTTTTATTACAATACCAATCTTTTCAATTACTTTTCGTTTACATTTACTTATATAAGAAACCCTACCGATATTGATTAGTAGCCGACTCAGTCGATTACAAATTACAGATTTCTTAGGAAAGAAGAGACAGATATAAGTTAAATACTTATAAAAGGATGTTGTAACGGTCCAAACTGTTTATATTTCGGTGGTAACGGGTTAAAAGACACCCGTCTTCGTAGTAATTGCTAATAGATTTACCCGCAGTTACGGACGCGATATACGGTACGTAAAGCGTATCTATTAACAGTCCGAGGATACGGACCCTGGTGCGCTGCTTTAACATTCTACGCGTTAAAAAGACTTCGCGACGTACCCTAACGATACGGTGTTCGAGGCGACAAAGCAGGTCCGTTTCGTACTCCTTATTTATAGGAATATTAAAAGTAAATAAATGGGTGGATTTAGGGATTTCAAACCGCGAAGAAGCTACGTAAAACTTCGTTTATAGCGCCGGGGCCTTTTATGGGTAAATGGATTTTTACCTGCAGGGAAAGAGTAAAGTTTATAACCTTAAAAGCCCCCCGTTTCTCTTTCTATAAGCTTAAGGGGAAGGGTAAGGGGAAAGAAGAAAAGAGGAGGGGGTGATGGCGGCGGCGAAAAACGGGAAAGCGGCGGCGGCGGAGGTTGGCAAGGCTGGGGTGACGACAGCGGTGGGAGATAACGAGGCTGGAAAGGAGGCAGCGGCGGCAAAAGAGGAAAAGGCTAGGAAGGCGGCTTCAACGGGGTAAGGTGAAGCCGGGGGGAAGGCAGCTATTAAGAATATTGTATCCGACGAAGGAAAACTATTATTAGTGGTAGTAATGGTAATATTAGCAGCGGGGGTAGCGGCGGCGGCGGCAATGGTATAGCGGCGCTCGCGCGTTAAACGACGCCTTATAAACCTGTTTTTACGCGGTATTTATTTAAAGATAAGGTTAATATATAGGTATTAGTTAAGTAACCTACCCATCTAAACGATTTGGATTAGTCAATTAAAATAAAGGTTAGATTAGGTTAAAATAAGGACTAATATTAACTTTAGGTATATGTTGTTAAAGGGAAAGAAAAGTTTTACCTAAACCGATAACTATATATCTTTTATACTAACCCAAAATATGTAACATCGTAATTACCCTTACGTAATTACCCCTATCACACCTACGAAATTACACACCTATTGTAAATAACAAAAAAACACTATTAACAACCATATCATCACTGATTAACTACATCAACTAGACCCTTACTCCAATCACCACCGTGTCCAGGAATTACTAATTCAAACCATTATAGTTAATACCATAACCGCACTATTATTACGAAAACTACTATTTCGAACCTCTATAATTAGTACCATAACCACACTATCATTACAAAAACCACTAATTTGGAACTCTACAACTTATACCGGAACTATACCGTCATTATAAAACTACGTATATGGAACGTACTCGCTACAATTATATGGTTACTACTAGGGCTATAGGTATAAGACAAAAGGAAGAAAAAATTCCCATATAGATATTACTATATACCCCTACAGCTAGTATACAAAGTTCAAGTGGCAGTGCACTATATTGTAAGGTACACTCCTACAGAATACACGATAACGTGTCACGCTGCAGGCTGCACTCTTATAAGACGTAAAGTGTATCATGCGTGGAGTAGTCTGAAAGGGGTATTCCAGAGCGCATAGCAAAAGGGCCACTGCCCAGATGAGAGGTTTATAACCTCTCATCCATGGCATGCACTATCTGGAATTCTTCTTTCGGACCAATCTATCTTTCTACTATAATACCAATCTTTCTGATTACTCATAGTTTACGTTCACGTAAATAAGAGACCTTACCAACATCAACGTAGTTACGAACTTCGTCCGGTATTACCTTAGACGTAAGTATATATGGTTTTAATCGAAAAGGTAAACAAATACTTTTAATTATCGGCACAGGAAAAGCTTAACTTTCAAATATAATTTCGTTTAGGGGTTATATGGCTTTAACGACTTAATGATGAAATCGAATGAAAAAGTTTAATTCAATTAAAATACGTATAGATAAAGATTTATTCCTTATCTATATACCTTTTAATGATACCTACTTTTTCGATATTTGAATTCATTTTACTTGTAATTATTATTATACTGTTAAAAAGGTTTTGTTATAACGGTTAGGGATAAAATAAATTCGGTTATTATATCTTCGAAATCTAGGTATCATATGAGGGTTACGGAAAAAAACGCGTGTTACACAAATAGCAACGTTTCGTATAAATATAAATTAATAGTCGTACCCTATATTAATATAAATTATTTTTAAAATAACGTAGGATATAATTTTGGAACTGGCTCGAATATGATACTAACAGGTAATTTGAAACGTTGAGGGTAACTATTGAATCATTGATACTAAAAAGAAATATATTATCGATACGGTAATAATACTGCTTAAGTTGGGGAATATAAAAAACGTTATAAGATCAGTTTTTATAGGTTTAGCACACTATTTATAACGGATAGCATAATGTATGGAGGATGAATCGTAATTGGTTTTTATTTTAAGTTTTTGTAAAATAACACGAATTTTATAGGCGATGTCACCTACTACCGTTAAAACGGGAATAAATTAGTTACGTTTACTATTAAAATGAATAAAATTTGGTGACTTATTTAATAAGGATAAAACTATAGTTTTAACCTTACATAAGGTAAAACTCAACTACCATATTTACATTCAACCGAACGAAAATAGATTTTTACTAAAATGACTTTGGAGACTATTATATTCGATATTACGAAATTAAAATTTCGAGCTTCAATGTTTAGTTACGGAATTAATACATATGGGTTGAATTCAAGTTAGTTTTTTATCGTCCGCGGTGTCGGTATTGTTAATTTTTAAACCGGGGGGCAGGGGGGGGAAGGGGGTAACGGTTTTCCATCGATTACTAGGTATTAAATAAGATTACTGAGTCAAATCGTTTTCCCTTATTTTTAATAAAGGAAACCTTACGCGCTATATCAAAATCGACGTAATATACGAAATTATATATTTAAACGGTATTTTAATGTATTCGAGTAATATCTGGATAGGAAAGATTAACGGCTTTTAGTATACGTTTCAGGTTCTTTCAGCATTTAGTTGCATTATTCGGGTTAGCGGAAACTCCAGCAACGTTTTAAAGATATATTAATTATATAATGGTGTATGTTTTAAATGATTTTTTTATAATTTACCTAAATAAACTTTTAGTTGTGTCTTATTATATTAAGTAAAATCCCATGGCGAAAGTCCGCGTGATTTTTGGAAGTGTTCGAAATACTAAGCTAAGCTTAAACCTGAAGAAGTGCGACTTGAAAGTTAAGGAGGTAAAATACCTAGGTTTTATTATAATAGTTAGGGTAAGTATTGGAGCTAACCCCGAAAAATTCCGAGTAGTACGCGAATAAATGTTATCACGTATTAGTTGAAATGTTCGAAGTTTTTTGAGTTTTACCCACTTTTATCGGAACTTTATAAGTAATTTCTCAGTGTAAACTAATAATTTAATCTGACTAACGAAGTATGGAATTTGTTGAATTTTGATTAAGCAGAATGAATACATATTTCAAATCTTAAAGGATATGTTTATTACGGCCTCAATTTTTATATACTAGGATACAAATTGGCTAACAGTAGTAAAAACTAATTATTTGGAAACGGCGTTAAAAGTATACTTATCGTAATTAGATAAGGATAACTTTTTAAAGTTAGTAACGTATTATTTTATACGATTTACGGACGCGAAACGAAATTACATTATTTACTATTGTGAGCTTTTCGCGGTAGTATCCTATTTACAAGCGTGAGTTTTAAAATTGTGCAATATTTGTATCCCGTTTACGATGTTGACGGATTATAAGGGATTGGAATATTTTTTCTTGTTACGTTTGATTTCGAAGCGTTAGGTTCAAAAGGCTGAAGTCCTCTTGATTGTGTAATACCACCTGCGATATGGGCTCGTAATTTAGAACAACAGTCACAATATATAAACCCGAAGGTTACAAAATAAACCCGATATCAAGAAACATCGCGCGCGGGTTTTTGAATCCATCTTTATTACCATATTAAATGTGGTAATAATAAACTTATACATTATAAAACCGTTTATTACGGTGGGTCATATATATGAATTTGTTAAGACGGAGGCTTAGCTATTAGATCGTGATGATATACACATAGAAAAAAAGCCGGAAAAATTTAAAAGGTCGATATTAACGGGATTGTTCCGGGTTCGGCCCGTATTCGGGTCTCCGGTTGGAATAACGCCGAGGGATTTCAGGACGCCGGTATTAATAGATTCGTTACAGGTACGACATACTTTAAACACGTTAACTCCGTTAACGTCGAGTCATCGTTTTATTTTCGCACTAGGTACTTTCGCAAAATTGTAACATAAAAGAATATCGTTAATGATAAATAAAAATAATAACGAATCGCCGGCGATGTTCGGGGAAACGGTATAAGATAAGCGATGAAATTTCATTTAATTTATATCATATTAAAATCATTCATCCTAATAAAAAGCTTAATTAACTTTATAATTAATACCGGGACTTCGATATTTCGAATCTGTTATATATCTTTTTAGAAAATTTTGACAAATACCTTGTGATTTATATAGATTTGGTTAAGCGGGTGCTTACGAACCTTCTTCTTTCGTAAATTTCATCCGATATTTGCCCGGAACTAATTTCAATCGCTAATAATGTAGGAAAATATATAAACAAAGAATTTAGAATTTAAAAACTTCTCCCGATAAAAACGGGGTAAAATGGTATTCTTTTCATATTAGTCAAGTACAAGGATTATGATAAGCCGAAGTAAAAATTACTAAAAAAACTACTAATATATTATAACCTTAAACAAACTTGAAGCGAAATAAGAAGACGTTCGGATACATAATAATGCGGTATTTTAACGTCCACATTAAATATATATTAAGTAACCTGCATGTATCATACCTCTGTTATTTTGGAAACGATATAATACTTATATTAAAAGTGGAAAACTTATTGTTATTATATTATTATATGATAAGTAAGACCGGGTATATATTACCCAACTTTTACGAATTAGTATCCGATCGCGAAACGGCTTTTATTACGACTTATTAAAACCTTACCTATTCGTTATTTTCATTTTTATTTGGGCTTAACGAGTAATAATATTATTAAAGTTAGTTATCTTATTACTATTTACCCAGATATTAGGAAGGACCGGTAAAGGTAGGTGGCTTAGGATGGGGCGCGTGTTAATAAGTGTTGACAACGGAAGCTAACGAACGGCAGGGCGGGCACAAGATGACGTCGAAAAGAGCAGATAACGTTAGGTAAAACGAACGTTAGGGTAGGTAAATGATAACGGCTAACAAGGGGTAGGGCGGGGATCATGATCTTTTAAATTAGTTATCAAAGATTGTAATATATTAGTTTGTATCTGGGCGATGCGGTTGGTCCGAATACGATTCTTCGCACGTTTTCGGTCGGCATGATCAGTTCGATTATATTTAAGGTTAAAAATAAAATACAGTTAAAAACGGAGCTCATATAGTTAAACCTTAAACGTTACTCGTTACGTTTTATAAACCGTAACTTATATTAATTATGGAAAACAAAACTTGTATATTTATATTATTTTAACTATTTAAGTTGAACCTAGGAAAGGGTGTACGGTGGGTATTAAGAGAAATTAACATATAAATATTACGCGTTAATGTACGGTTAGTCGAAAAAGTTTTATTATAGTTAACAGGTAAAATCGTAAAAGTTAACGGGGGAATTTTAAGGAAGGGCGAACCCAGAAAAAAAAGATGATAAAAACGTATAACGGAAATAGTAATAGCTTATATTACCAGAATGGTAGGAATTCCTTACACTTGAGTAATATTTTAAAGCTGAAAAAATTAGTTAACTAATTATAAAAATATGAAAGCAATAACAGGCTGGTAATCTAGGATATTTCCTTATCGCTTACGAACGGGGGACGAAATATAGCCTTCGTTTTTAATAACTATAACTAATTAATGTAATGAAAAGCGTAAACTAAGCAAATTCGTAAATAAATTTATTTTTTTAATAAATAATGAAACGGGGTTAATTTGCGGTTCGGTTTACTATAAGGTTAATTTATTAAGCTTTCCTTGTTATAATCCTTCTGTGGATATCATTATATACCTTTATATATAGTATATTTAGGTAACAGTACATTACGCTGTAAGGTACACTCCTGTAGAATACACGATAACCAGTCATACTACTGGCTGTACTCTTGCAGAGTATAAGATAACGTGACACGCTGCAGATTACACTCTCATGCGTTGAGCGGTCTAAAAGAAGGTATTATAGAGTGGTACTCTCTGAGCGAGGGCTTATAAGCCCTTAGCTGTGACGTATACCTCTGGATACTTCTTTTTGTACAATAACTATCATCTTTTATACAACAATACCAATAATTCCGATTACTTTTCAAAGACCTTAGTTCATGTGAACCTTATAGGCTTGAGACCTTACCGATACTTTTTGATACATACGAAAACTTTACATATGATAAACTCTAATATAAATAAAACGAACGCCGAAATTAAAGAGGTAACAAAAATACGATATATACTTGTCCTTCGCTTATAAAAGAGGGAGTTTGCGTTTATCCTCGTTATCTTCTAAAATGATTACGTTATTTATAACACGAGGAGGTTATGAAATACAATCAGCGATAAGGTATATATATATCATAAGGTAACGTATTTTATACAGCGATTAATCTTCTTAATTAAAATCTTGTACAGCTGTATAATTGAAATTAGGTTTATTATAAATATTAGTTATGAAAACGAATAAAATGTTATAGGGTAAAGAGATATTGATAAATAATTGACAATTGAAATATAAAAGTGGGTAATAAAGTTATCATAAAAGGTATAATTAAAGTAAGGAATATCGAGAAAAAGTTAGCAAAATAAAAGAAAGAAGAGGGAAATTTTAAGGGTTATATTAAATTCCGTATTCATAGGTATTGACGGATCGAATTGGATAAAGGTTACGTATTACAAGGTATAGTAAAAGGGCGCGTTATACGATGCCGGCGGTAAAAACTATGTATTATACGATACGTTAAAAGGTATATTATAAAGTACCAACGGTAGAAATAAAGAGTTATACGATAAGTTAATGGGTACGATATACGACGTCGACTTTTTAAGGTTAAACCGAACGATACATTATACGGTACGTTAAGAGGACGCGTTATATAATACCAGAAGCCTAGGGTTAAACTGGCCGATACGTTATATGGTATGTTAAAGGGGACGCGTTATAAGGTACCGGAAGCATAGGGTTAAACCGGCCAATATATTATACAGCAAGTGAAGGGGGCGCGTTATACGGTACCGAAGACTTGGAGTTAAACCGGCCGATACGTTATACAACGCGTTAAAAATTATGTTATCGGCCCGCACTCGGCTTACACTAGGCCCTCGTATTAGGCAGGCGCAACCCGCATCTTACGTTTAATCAACGGGACGCCGCGGCATTTAAAGCGTTCAAAGAAAAGGGAATTATGTTACAAACTCAGGCCATTAGCTATTAAGTCTATAGGTTACATGAATATATATGTAATAAGATATACAGCACCCGATCCAGGCCCAGTCCAGGCGCGGACCGGGCGCGGTTCGTATACGGCACGTGTAAAGGCACGGGACGGACTGGGAACTAGCTATACCCATAGGTACTACACGATGGGCCACGATAGCTTCTTTTAGTCTTCCGCTGCACCTCAATAGTAAACCCTATTTGGCACCTACTTGGCTTACCATTGTAGGTCGGACTATAACATCTAGCCCATTCCCTAGTGTCATATTAGCGCATACTATACTTAACTTGCAGTCAATTCAGTAGACCCAAGAAATAATACACTCAACTTGCAGTTATTATAGTCAACATTACTGTAAGTAAAGTTGACTTACTGTACTAAAATTACTAATATTTCAACAGATAGGTCATTAGACGTTGCAACGTTTTCGGTTCAAAGTGTGGTTGAAGTAATAGTAGTATTGAGTGGTCAAATGATGGATGGTTACTTCTAAGTTTGGTAGACAGCTAGCCGATCTACATACTATTGTATATAAGTAATTGTTTGGCTCGTGCCTCACATTAAATTGGGTACTTTACTGCAATTGACTTGCAGTTAGTAAAGTTATTTTTTACTGTATTGTACTTGAACGTTATTTCGATAGTAATGACTTTTTGATTGGTGGTGTTAGTACATTTTTTGGAAACTTTTTTTGGCTACACAAGTCTTTTGCTCTATCCTCCGCACTACTATTTGTATAGTAGTTTCACTACGTTTCACTTATCATCCCGATAACAAGTATTATATAACTTTTGTAATCCAATTCTTGAATATATACCACTACACATCCAATTTCATTGTGCTGGTAAAATAAATCAGTATTAATTAAGCCTCAGTCTCCTAATAGTTTTTTAGCCTTTCAGAAGACCCTTATTTTTTCTTTTATTCTTCGTTATGTAAAACATTGCTAGGTAGTCTTTTGAAATATCCCTTGATTTGTATAGTTAGCTTATTACTGTCCACAAACCTTTGGAAGTCTCAATTTATCGTAGCTTTCGTAATGGCGTCAACATGATTATCTTTACTGTTAATTTATCAAAACTTTCATTTTCTTCATTCTCGTATGCTTCGCGGAAAACCAATATATCGATTATGAACCATTTTCATTGGGGTTTTTTAGTCTAAAAACGTATTAGAATATGCTATTGAAATTGGTATAAATAACAACCAGAATAAATAGAATATTTACTTAATTAGTAACAATATCAAGTGTTTTTCATAAGTGTATCTATATTGAAACCAGTTTTTATGTTGTATATTTCGGAAGTACGTTTTATATAACCCCATTACATTTAATTGATGTTTCATGGATTAAGTTTCTTATAATAATAAATTGATTAACTTGCAATATATCTTTATTAATGATTATCTTAAGGGATACGATTCGTAACGACAAGTTAGTATTATTAATAAATGAGCCGGTTGTTTCTATTTTCAACTTAGCCCTCGACAAGTTAATAGGAATCATATTAATGCTTCGGTCCAGATTATTTACCTATTATTTCAATCGCTTATTTCGTTTGTCATACTTCTTAGTAATCAGGTTTTAAGCTTATATTGTAAATGAAGAGTTAGAAGATGCCTTTAGTAGGTTGATAGTCACGGTGTAATTGCTACATGTATGTTGTTTTAATTTCTTTTTAGCCTTTACAACGTTGGTTTTGTAAATCTTTGATAAACCTACTTAAACTTTTTAATAGAACCCAAGGTAAACGTTAATATCGTTAGCATTACACATACGGATTAACGATTGGTTAAAGTTTGGATGTCTACCTTTAGTTAAAGTTACGATTGGTTTATAATTTTGAAACTTAGAATCCTTAATTATACGTTATTTTACTGATTAAATCCACTGATTCCGACGACCAGGGTATCGTTAATTTACATATATACCATGCCATAATTTTCGTTTGTTATTGTATAAATAGAATATATAAGTCTTGATTTATGTATTTTATACTGATTGTAAATATAAAGCACGAATGTTAAATCAGAAAACAATAAACGCCTATTTTAGTTCATCCGCATAATGGTTTAATATATTGTATCAATATTTCGAATAGGTATTTATACGATGTTTTCCGAGTAAATCATGTAAAATGATAGTTTGTGAATGAACCGTTGATTATATGTACATTTGGGTAATATAATATCTCTTAAGGGTGAATTTTCTACTAATATTTACCAACAAAAATATTGCTAATACTGATAATAAATATTAGCCATTTTTTGAATCGTTAAAAATTATGCAAGGACCCAGATTTAACTTTTATTACCGTATTCTTGAAGATTAAACGTAAATTTTTGTACGGTATGTACATGGGCTCTTCCTCGACTTCGGACACAATTCTTGATTCAAAGATCGTAACATTAAAGTAATGGAGGTTAAAGTAGTGTTTAGGCACAAATTATACAATTTCTCGATAAAAAGTCAATTAATTTCGACTTCATAGCTTTATTTATTTTTACAAAAACCTTGCTCAAGGTTTCAATAATATCTTATTTATAGAGCTTGACAGCCAAGTTCTAATTATTGTTGTTTTTTCTATTATTATAAATAGTTGTATAGTTATTACCGATATGTATTCTTTATCCTTATCCTTAGTGTTCCTCTCATTTTATAGTTGGATACGCTATCAACGCTTTATCTATTTATTAATTATGAGAGAAGAAGGATTGTATTAACTCATTTTTATATTTTCAAAACTTTTCTTTCTTTGCACCCTGATATAGGGTTTAACTCATGTTGTCCGTAATATCGTAAGAACGTTAGTAGTTTGAATAACTATTATGGGTTAGTAAAACTTAAAATATTTTATTGGTTATCCTATTTGTATCTCTTTCCTTATACAACAACGTTACTTTATAATGACAAAATTAGCATTTCGATCTTTATATCATAATTTTTTTGGTATTAAAAGCGTCATTAATTTTGCTCCTAGTAAACCCCCTCTATTTCTTAAGCCTCACCGTACAATATTTCACATGTTAAAATACTTTCTAATGGCGGAGATTCACTTGTTAAACGAGGATATTCTCTAGCAAATGATAATGTTGATACTAAATCGTTAGGGCATGCAGTGTAATTTAAGCCCTTTACCCCTATTTAAGAAAAAACTTCCCGATTTATAAATATTTCTATCTTAAACATAAGGAGTTTATACACCGTTCCAAGAAGAATACATACTCCTTTAATCTTTCTTATAAATTAGTATGATTTAATAAATATTAATCTTCATTGAATATTAATCATCTGAATACTATGTTGTAGTTTCACCATATTAAAGTTGATACCGTTGATGTAAACAATGAGGTCTAGTGGTTTTAGTTACATGTTAATCCATAATATATTTCAAGTTTTCAATATATGATTCGTAGACTGCAACATAGGGAACTCAACTTTGTAAAATGAGGTTGCTGAATTCACCACGTAAAAAGAAGATTTAATATCTAAATATAAAACGTTAGCTAAAATAATACAATTGTATTTACTTTTTCGTTTTTCATGTAAAATTCAACTTTTTAAAGGTTTAGGTGTAGTATTTGCAATGATAGAAAAGCTTTGTAATAGTATTTAACACAAAGTGTTCTACATTTTCATAAATTTCGGATCGAAGGATTTTATATAGCTTCTTGACATCTGAGTAATTATAGAGTTGATATAATTAACGTATTTTTATTTTTATAACTTTTATAACTTGAAATTCTAGTCTTTGAAAATAGAACTATATGTATCTCTATTTGGGGGTGAAGGGGAATCTTTGGTCCTGCCTAATGAGCTTATTAATGTTAATATCAACGTTAACTTCGAGGATATTTATATTTTCTAAAAAAAAAAGGGAATATGACTGGCAATCCAAGGACATAAAACGTAATTAATTTAATAACTATTTGTATAATAGTCTATCTCAGTAACGATAATTTCTCACCTACGCTGAAGCCAACTTTAGCTTTGCCGCCATTTAAAAGTTGTATTTCTGTAGCAATAATGCTTTACCGTTGAAGTATAATATACTACAAATACTTTCCTATTTTTATTAATATCACCGGGAAGTGCCAAATATATAGCCAGTATAGTGCGGCCCTCGTTAATGTTAAAGTGCTCATGCCGGCGGGAAGGATCGCAACTTGAAGATTCCTACCATACAACAACCACCTTATTCAAAAATTTCTATTTCAAAGTTATATTGTAAAATCTGTTGAATGAACTATTTATAACCAAACAAATACACAAAGTTTAAAACCAAATCTTATATACATGTGGCCAATTTTCAAGCAATATGTATTGGTCCTTACTACGTACCATAAACTTAGTGCAAACTATAAATAGGGAACATATCTGTATAAGTTCGTCCACGTGTCACATAAAAGATGGAAGACATTACTACGTGTTTCTGAAAAGAATTTCGACCAAATACATCTGTAAAGAAAATTACATCGCCTTTTCCAATCTTTGTTTATAAAATAGAAACACAAATAAAAACCTTCATTAGTGTAAAGGGACTGAGGCCGGAGCTGTGGCTCAAGGTGGTCTGATTCTGTCTATAAAACTCGATGAAGAAGAAGAAGAAGAAGAAGAAAAAGAAGAAGAAGAAGAAGAAAAAGAAGAAGAAGAAGAAGAAAAAGAAGAAGAAGAAGAAGAAAAAGAAGAAGAAGTCCCTGATAGGGAGCGGCTATGGAGCTAAGATGGTACAGCCCTCTTCCCAGTCATGTGAAGTGTCTTCAAGCGACTCTCCCCCTGCTTTAGAGCATCGCAGGAGCGTGTAGAACTACTAGGGTTAGATTACTAGTAATACTAGCCGGGCATTAGCCTATAAAAATACTCCTAAAGACACCCTGGTCGGTCCTTCCCTCGTTTTTTATTATTATGTAGTGTTATAATACAAAACGACGTAAGTATAAGGAAGATACGCGTACCTTTTAGAATAACACGGTTTCGTGTAGAAGGCACTAGGCCAACGTCACGTAGAAGGTGCTTTAACGCCCCCCTTTTTTATAAATGATCACTAAAGTCCTAATTACAAAAGATAAAATTTCCTCTTTTTATTAACCTTTAACTTTTCTGTATAGCATTAGTACTTACAATTATCAGTATAACACTTATTTGTTTTATAATCTTAATACTCCCTAAAGCTTTACTAATAATGTTACAATAAATCTTTAGCTTGTGGCTAAGGTAAATAAAGTTATTAAAGATATGAGTTACATGCTTTTAAGTTGTTTAATCCCTGCTAATAAGTATAAAGTTCCTTGTCTTAAGAGCTATCAACATATACCTAAACGAGAACCGAAAATAAATATATTTCGAATACGTCTACCAAATTGCATATAATTTTAGAAAGCTTTTCCAAGAGTCTAAGGGTAAGTAGTTTCAATAGCGTCGAAAGAGCTGTTAACGAATAATTAAATATTAGGGCTCGGTATCGCCTTCATTTCGTTAGGGGTATGGATCGTAATTCCGGTTATACGTATACGCCGCTAGATTTAAACCTTGATATAAATCAGGTTGTTAAGGAGTTTTCGGAAGAGTATATGGAGTTCGACTCTTAGGATCGAGGTAAGTCTAAGTACTATAAGCCTCTTTTTAGGTTTTAACGAGCGACTATAAAACGTGTAAACTTAGATAATCTCAGCTAAAAAGACCATGAAAGTACGTCGCGCCACATAATGTTAAGTTAATAACCGAAGCGGGAGGGTTTTATCCCCGATACTCCTGTGCGATTTAAGGGCCTACAGGCTGTATAGTTGATAAACGAACAACGTAGTACTTAGATAAGTTTTTTATAACCAGGTAAATACGTAAAGAGATGTAGCTAACGAATATTTCAAAAGGATTATTAAAAGTTATATAAAAGCTTATTGAGGTTTCCAAACACATTAATGCTAAACTAGTTCGTATAAATATTAAATTAAACTAACTTGTTAAAATGGGTAAGAAAATGCTAGGTAAGGACTCGGATCAAGATTTTGAATATATATTTAAATAAAGCCTGGTTATAGTCGTTCGTGTTTTTCTTTATTAATATTAATTCGCTTATTAACGGCTTATACGCCGCTTTATTTAATAAAATAAAGTGTAACATTATGCCTGTTTTCAGGTTAGGCGTAAAAGCTTATCGTTATTTTCAGCTGATTTATAAAGTAATTGGAAGGTATCAAATTCCACAATATTAAAAAAGTTTAAAAGCGGTTCCTATATTAGGTACATATAACTTACTAATATAACCAAAACTTGACGTTTCGATTAATCATAAAGTCGGATACATTTGACTTAAGGTTTATTACGAGCCCGTAATATACTTTCGACTTAATATTACAGTTTCGCTTTACTATCTTCTTTTTTAATAATTGTAACTTATGGTTAAAAGTCGCGAGTTTATTAGCTTAAAAGCGGATTTAAAATGGCATAGACGAGTTAATTCATATGAAATTAAGGATACTTTCCGCCCGATAAATTAAATTTAATAAAGTAAAAGTCGATTATACGTGATACCCAATATATATCGTAAAACTAACTTCACGTTTTAGAAAATTTGATTGGCTTATGGTTTTTAAGAAGTAGTTTAACGTCGTTATCGATTCGGAAACGTTTCGAGAAGAAGGACCACTTATTAACAACTTTCTCCATACGTTATTACGTAGCCACCATTACGGCTTATACGAATTCGGTAACTTCGCGGATTCGTTGAATAAAGTTTTTAATCCTTATACGTAATATTATTATCAAAACGAAAAAAACATTGAACCGGTTATATAAAATTAACGTAATAATTATAGGTTACAAAAAATAGACTAATACCAATAGTCGTCGTATTCTTATTATTTAATGCCAATTAACAACCGGGTAATAAACTACTTCAATCGAATTATACATAAACGATAAATAAACGTAAGTACGTAAGGACCGCCTAATTTACGCGTCCGGTTACGCCGTTAGTTTCGGGGTAAAAGGCGGTATTCAAGCGTTATTCTACCCCAGTTAAATCGCAAAGTTGTTTTTAAAACCTATTGGTCCAATTCGAACTACGATCGTTAACAAACTCACGCGAAAAACCATAAAACTGTTAATAATAATTACGAAACCGCTTCGTATAAGTCTCAACATCTATAATAATTATAACAATCAAAGTAGCGGCTTTACTTAAGCGGTCCGTAATGACTATAAGGTAACGTAAGTTAATTTTGTACTCTAAAGGTGAATTAACTATAAAATCGACGGAAAACTCGTTTTAAAGTCGTTTAAAAACCGATAAAGGTTTGAAAAATTCTTTCAAACGGTATCTTTAATAAGTTATACGGTTATAAACGTTCTAATTATAGTAAAAGCAGCGGAACTCACAATATAAGCCTAATCAACAATACTTTTAAAAAAGGATAACTATAATAACGTCGCGGTCTAGGTAACTAGTAAAAAGAGAATTACAGGTAATTTAAATTAACGCTGATGTAAACGGTTTATATACTGGTACCTATATACTATCGCGAAGCTTTAAAAGTTTATTATCGCCTTTTAAATATTCCGAAATTAAAAAACCTTTAACGTACGGTCGTTGTCTGAACGTATATCCGCTAAAAATTATCGGTCACCTATACGTACCGTATGTACTAAGCGAGAGTAGGTAATATCACGTGTAATAATGGCATTTCAATAACCCTAAAGATCGACGTTAGTAAAAAATTTACGGCCTTTTCAAATTAATTCGCCGATGACGGTAAACCGAGAAATGTATATACGCGGAAGCGGCTCGAAAGTAAACTATTCAGGATGTAAAAATTAAAGCTTTCAACCTAAGTAACGTAAGTCCGAAAAGCCTTTAGGAATATCCTGGTTTCGTCGTAACAATACGTTGGATCGCACGTAGTCCGCTACCTTATTATATACCAACCGAAAACGAAATTACAAAAGACGTTTAAACTAACGAATTTATCGTTCGAAAAGCCGCCGTATTGTTATGAAGTATTTCAATTTTTTATAATCCGTTAAGATAATAAAACGGCGCGCTATTTCTTGAAGCTCCGCATTCCATACTTTCAAACAACTCATAATCCCGAATAACTCCTTATCATAAATTTTGCAATTATATTGGGCGGGAGATAAACAACGGGAGTAATACTTTATTGGGTGTAAGTTGTTATAGTCGTCGCATTGAGAAAGATAACCTCCTAAGGCCCAACTAAAACAGTTGACTTCGAAAAAGGTATCGCGGTTAGTATCCCATTAGACGAATATAGGTTACAAAGGAAAGTTAAACTTCAACCGTTTGAAAACAACTTCTTTTTCAGGCCCCTAACGAAATAAAGTACCCATACGGGTTAACCGTAATAATAATCCGATAATCTTCGAGTAATCGCGAATAAAATAACGATAAAAATTTATAAACTTAAAAAATTCCCGTACTCTGAAAACCGTTGTAAAAACCTTCTATTCCCAGATAACACGTAGCTTTTCTGGGTTTACACGAACGCCGACGTTACTTTTAATAGCGAATACTAAATATTAGGTCTTTCAAATACCGAATTCGCATTTAAAAATATTCAGATTAAATTCCGCGATGTTTAATACGTTAAAGATTTACTTTACTATAATTATATGCTTATTAAAAGTGCCTTTGAAGTAAACGAAAACGTCATCAAGGTAAACTAAATAGAAAATATCGAGGAAAATGCGAAAATAATTATTAATATACCGTTAAAAGGTAACAGGGGCGCTAAAAAGCCGAAGAGAGTAACAAACCATTAAAAAAATCTAAACATATACGAAATACAATCTTTCATTTATTTCCATCCTTAATACTAAGTTTGAAACAAGTAACTTAAATATTCATCTTAATAAACCACTTAGTTTACGAAATATTTAAAAACGTTTTTTTTTTTCAGAAAAAAAACGGATAACGATCTGCCTTCGTAATAACGTTAAGCTGGCGATAATCGATATAAAATCGTAACCTTTTCCCGGGGTTTTTATCAAAAAGAACTAAAACGCCCGTTAAAAAAAGCTATTTATTTTAATATTACCTTGATAAAATAATTCGGTTAACATCTTATATAATAAGAAAAGCTTTTTACGCGATATGTTGTATAAAGGACCCCATAGTACTTTTGAAGGTTAGCTCTGGTTATCAATACGAAGGGGGATTTTCGTAATCTGCTTCAAAACGGTAAAGGGGTAGTTTGTCGCCAAGAACTTTATTGAATGGGGGTGCGAATTCCCTAATATTAATAAGAAGTTTGTGCTGGTTTTTCTAATTAAGGCCTTAAGGTTCTATATAATTTAAAGACCCGTAAAGGCGTAAAAACTATAGCTTTGGCCGGACCGTGCTATATGGTTATCTTAGTCCCCGTTTGACGTTTACTAGTATCGAAAATCTAATAGCCCTGAAAAAGTAAAGGGCTCATAAAACACATATATCTTGGTTGAAAGTCTTTGTCGATGAGGGAGATATAATTTATAAGTCATTCGGCAAGTTACCTTTTTGATACAGGTCTCAAACCCAAGAAGTGTAAAATTATGAATGAATAGGGTATACTATTAAGCGGGAGGTATACTAAGAAAAAATCTTTTGAAGATCGCCAAAAGTATCCAAAGTAAAGTCGAAGGCTTCGCTAAGAATGCCGGGTACCGGTGTAGGTGGTGACGGCTCAAAAATAAATGAATAAATGAATAAATGGATAAATGGGGATAAATGGATAAATGGATAAATGGATAAATGGATAAATGGATAAATGGATAAATGGATAAATGGATAAATGGATAAATGGATAAATGGATAAANGGATAAATGGATAAATGGATAAATGGATAAATGGATAAATGGATAAATGGATAAATGGATAAATGGATAAATGGATAAATGGATAAATGGATAAATGAATAAACGGATAAATGGATAAATGAATAAACGGATAAATGGATAAATGAATACATGAATAAATGGATAAATGAATACATGAATAAATGAATGAATAAAAAAATAAAAAAATGAATAAATGAATAAATAGAGTTGTTAAGTGCAACCGTTTATAATAAAGGCTTTAAAGATCTTTAAACGCAAAAAACGGACTTTATTTGCACCATAGTTCAAGTCTGAAAGGCTACGTTAGCATAAGTGGCGAAGGATGAAATCGGTACTTGTAAGGGCTATTCTCTGGATGCACCGCTACGCAGGCGGTGCGCCGGGCCGACGACAATCTTCATGACCAACAAGGGGTCACCGGAATATATTCAAGTGGTAATGAAGCCGATTAGTGATGTTGTGGTAGAATGGACTGCATGTAAAGTAATGGTGTTGAGAGCAGCTGGACCTGAAAATTTTTCTCGAAGATAGGCATTGTTAGGGTTTACAGTGTAGGCCCCTAACTTTTCCTAACAAGATGGTCCGTACACCCATGCCAAGAAAGTTGATGTTAGGTCGAAAATGGAATACTTTTCTATTAAATATCTTATTAGCTTCGTATTGAACATAATTTTTAATCCGTGCCCTCCGCGTAATAATCATAAAGATTAATAATCTATAAGGAGTCAAAGGCTTGATTTTTATAACGAAGGCAAGAGTTTTCATCCAACAACCAGTATAAAAAGGCTTAGTAGACTAATTACTGAGTTATTTTTAAAGAAATATCATTATCTCATATAACTTGCTTCTATGCGTTGTCTCTATCGTTTAACGCGTCTTTGCCCTCGAAATCTACAACAAAATCCAAGTAGTTTTTTTAGAAAAAAATAATGTACTGTATATAATACATTTTTTATTATTTATGGCGTTTAACAATGAGGTGATGACTTGAATAAAAACCGGATTTACCATGAATCCAACACTTTTTAACACCATTACGATGATAGTATTTGCAATTACTGTATCTGCTTAAGTACTTCCTATATTAATATTAACAATATAGATTCTAGTCTACAGTCTTTGAATCATATTTTTAACGTATTAACCTGCTATACTTACGGTCGATATAATACATAATTCAAAGGTTTTTATTATCCTAATTACGAAAACTATTCTTTTAAAGCTATATACTAACTAAATCTAACATACGAGTTATTATAATCGTAAATAAGGACCGTAACTAGCCAAAAAACTTTTTAAAAGCAGTATTTAAGCAATATGAAACGTATTTAAACTCGGCAATGACTATAGTGGCCGCCCGGACCTATTTGCAAAGTATAACTTCATCAACGTGTACCTTCCTCATCGCTTATTAACACAACAACAATTATCGAGTATATAGTTAAAACCCATGATTAAAATTTCCTCCACCTTCCTTTAAATCATTATTATCATTCACTTCATTTCAACCTAATCCGTGTGATATTATGTAAGGCAAACGCCGTACTCAAAATGACTCGTTATTCAATTCTAAATTTCACGGAAAGTACGTAATTTAAACAAGAAAATGAGGCTATAGTCCCCAGTATATCCCGTTAGCATTTCTGTAAATAATTAGTGGAAACATGAAATTTAAACTTCTATCTACTTGTAAATGTTATGGAACGGCATTATACTCGTGTTAAATAAATTGTATAGTTTCTCATTATACTTTTAGTATCATTCCTACTTTTGACGAAATACCTAAAAATAATTAATATTAACTATTTCAAACTTCTCAAAGGGTTAGTTACCATAATTGTTTTAGTTGTCGATGGTACATTTTATAATTAAATCAAGTTTCGAACCTTCAAAGTCGCGATGATAAGAGTAATTGCAAGTTGTTTGACTTAGGGGATAAAGTCTTTTTACAAAAATTTATAAAAATCTTACGTATATAAACATAACTATTCGGGTTTTATGTAATCGTATTACTCCAAACTTTACCTTAAGGAAAACTTGAATGATTTCGGAAATCTTTATTAATTAAACGTTAGATAGCGTCGACTTGAATTCGTTGTGTCCTATTTACAGAATCTGCTTTATATACTCATCCTTCAATACGCGTATATTTTATGATACTACGAATCAACGCGATAATCCAACATTTCAACAAATTAATAGGTTCTCTATGATCGGGATTTGAAGAGTTGTTGCTCAGAGATTGAAAGATTTCAATTGACTCGGATTGAGGTGTAATCCTTCTAAATATATATAAAGATATTGATAATCATTAATAATATCATTTCCTTTTCTTTGATGATCTTACGATTGAAAATATATGAGGTCAATCCTCATATTATATCAACTTAAAAAAGTATTTACTAGTCTGTTTACAATATTATCTAAAATAGAGATTCTATTATGGACTCATACTATTGGCCATTAAGTTTATAGGTTCCGAGAATGTGTATGTAACGAGATATGTAGTATCCGGCTCAGGCGCGGCTCGGGCGCGGTCCGCAAGCATCATGTAAGAGGGTATGTAATGGGTTGTGTACAGACCATATTTATAAGTCTTGAACAAAGGACCACTACAGCTTCTTTTAGTCTCCCGCGTATACTTAAATAATAAACCCCAATAGGTATCTATTAAGCTTATTATTGTAAGTCGAATTATAACATATTATTAAGGTTTCATTTTATCATTCTAAAGAGATATTACTTATAATAGTCGAATAGATGGCAAATATTAATGATTCTACATTATATTTCAAAGTTATCGGGAAGGATGAACGGTTGGCGAATATTCACTCCTCTAAGTTTGTAAACATAACTCATACCTATTCGACGCCAACTTAAGCTAATATATCTCGCATATAAGATATTACTGGTTATATCGCGTTTACTATAAAGGAAATATAATAGCTTAGTTAATCGACTTTTGTTTTCAACCTTACGTCCAACTTCGTCTAAGTCGTTGTTAAAATTGAGTAACTGAAAGCCAACCTGACGACTACTTATATTAGTTTTACAGTGTTTGAAAGAAGCTGGAAACGATATAAGTAACTGTAATTCGATAACTTTATTTTTACGTCGGTGGCAACGCGCTAAATATTTGCATTTATACCAAAGAAGAATAAATTATTAATCTGAAAAGGTCGGTATATGTTTCTTTACGTGTAGGGCTTTTTTATGTCGGCTGTAAAGTAGGTTATTATTGTATACTATAAGTTCGGCGTATTCGAGGAAACACACAATACGGATACGTTTTTTTGATTATATTAAGGAAATATTGAACCACCTCTATTGCGCGGATTAGGCTTTAATTGAGTTGAAGAAATTACTTATAAATGATAAGAACCTCTGTGTACTGTTCGTTATTAGGTTAGAGATATAACTAACTTGAGCGGACGGTTGAGATTAGCCGTCAGCTATTAAATATATTTACCTTTGTTTTCGTATATTCCCATGTATTATAAACAAATTTATTGCGGCAGAAGTTAACTGTATCGATTCTATGGCGACTTTGGCGATATATCGCGAGCTTGTAGACGAGTTGAAATCTTTCAACCTAAAGCGATATTTTAATCGATAACTATTAGAACCAGTATAAGTAAAACGGCCGAATGGTAATATAACTATAACGGGGGTCTATTTCATTTCAGTCATTTTCTGTAAAGTTTTGCGGGAAAAGCTGTTAGTTATTTTAAAAACCTTATTCAATATATACTCAGGATTAATGAAGCCGAGTAACGTGGACAACAGCAAAAGAACGCTGGGCTAAACAGGTTACGGAGCGTTATTTAAGCTATAACTCGACGAATTACTGTTGATGTGGTTATAGATTTCGCTCAGCTTTATATTCAATATAGGAATATACGATTAAATCGAAAATATGAGAAAAACCTCCCTACTATCAGTGACGGGGGAGGCCTAAGTTTTAAATATAACCTCAATTTAGTGTTATAAAGTTTTAACAGAGTAGTTGTAGGATTGGATAAAGAGAAATTGATTTAATTAAAATATATATAAACGAGTATTTATTTTATATATTTGTATTTTTAATGGTACTTATTTTTTAAACGTCTTAGTCGATTTTAACTGTAATTTTAATCATATTATGAATGAGATTGTGATACAACGATAAAAGATGAGGTAAGTTCAGCTATTATATACTAGAAATTTGGGGATAATATGAGGGTCACGGCGGAATATTCGTACTGTTCAATTAACTAAATTTCGTATATATATTAATAACTAGTTGAGCCCGCTGTTATTATATATTATTTGTAGTGTAATTCGGGATATAATTTTTAGTTATATTTTGTATACGATATTAACAAGTAAATTTGAATGCGGAAGGTAGTTGTTTGGTAATTTTTAATTAAAAAGGATTGTTTGTCGATGTAGTAATAATACTCCCAAAACCAGGAGATATTCGAAGTATTATTGGATTAGTTTTTATCAATTTAATACTGTTGGTAAGGTCTAAAACCTTTGGTTTCACATGAAATAAGGTATAGAGAAGAGTAATAGTTAGATTGATATTGTAGTTAAAAGATGATAGATACAACAGAGAATCATCTAGTGGTGCACGCCACAGGTGAGGGTTTATAAGCCCTCACCCAGAGCGTACTACTCTAGATCGCTCCACGCATTGCCGTTCGATTTGGTATAGCCATTACAAACCGATTCATGCATTGTTGTTCGGTTAGGTATAGCTATTCCAAACCGATTCATGCATGATACACTTTACGTCTTATAAAAGTACAGTCTTCTTCGTGATAAGTTATCGTGCACTTTGCAGGAGTGTAAATTGCAATATAATGCACTGTTACTTACCCTATGTATACTATCTATAAGAATATATAGTAATATTTACACAGGAAATCTTTTTTTTTTTGTTTTTATGTAACGCTCTGTAATAACAATGTGACGATGAAGATTTAAATTAATAATTTCCGTAGTAATAGTGTTGCTACCGCATCAATTGGAAAAGGTCCAAATTAGTTAGTTTCCGTAGTAATAGTATTATTGCTACATCAATTATAAAAGGTTCAAATTAGCAAATTCAGCTAGGATTAGTAAAGTCTGGCTGAGGTAATAATTACAGTTTGGCTGAAATTACTAAGGTTTGGCCGCGGTAATTATTATAATTCGGCCTTAGTTAGTATAACTAAATGGGGGCGATATAGTTAGTAATAACGCCTTTCGTGGTTTTTGACAAGAGTAATTACGCACATATTGTAGGGAGTAATTATGTAGGGGTAATTGCGAAGGGGTGATTACGTAATTACGTGTTAAGTTAGTATAAAAAGATACATTTCTATCGGTTAAGGTAAAATTTCTTTTCGTTTCCTTGTAAAAGCACATAGGTTAAGCCGATGTAAGTCCACATTTTAATTTAACCTTTATTCCCCATAATCAAATGAACCGTTTCACGGGTAGGTTTTTTAGCCAACACCTATATACTAACCTATCCTTCGAATAGATGCCGCGTAAAAAAAGTATAGAAAGGCGCCGTTTGGCACGAAAGTAACGACGCGCCGCCGCCGTTGCAGCCGCCTCCTCGACGTAGCTGCGTTAAGATTCGTAGATTCTAAATCCATTCGTTTATATACCTTTAATCACTTGTCTTTTAAATAAGGAACACGAGGCGAATCTGTTTCGCCGTTTCGAACTCTATATCGCCAGGGTACGCTGCGAGGCCTTTTTAATGCGTAAGGTGTTGAAACAATACACTCGAGTCCATAATTTTGGGCCGCTAATAGATACGACTTACATGTCGTATATCGCGTCCGCGGCCGCAGGTAAATCCGTTAACGACTATTACGAAAACAGGGGTCATTCGGCTCGTTATTACCATTACAAACGGATTAGTAGTTTATACATCCCCGTTCCGGTAATCCTAAAGCCGTGGGCTAAGGCCGTGTTATATGCCTATCAGCTTTTTAGTAAGTTTTCATCAAATTTTGAAAAGATTCTTTAACAAAAATATACTGTTCGAAGCGTTTTGAAAATAATCGCGGTCGGAAATAACTAAAATAAACTGATACTAATTAGTAATAAACGTTAACCGGTAGTTTAAGGAAACAGTAACCGCCGTTACCGCTTGAAAACGAGGGCTTACGTATATATTACGTAAGTAAATTTAACGACTTTATTACACGTTGTTCTAAAAAGTGTAATCCCCATTTTACACATTTACCTAAGGGCATAATTAACAAGGCGTAGGGTCATATCCTTGTTAGCGTTAATAACATCTATAACGATGATAACAGTAACGTTAATACAAAAGGGGAAAGCAAGAGGGAGGATGGTAGGGACGCAATGACGTCGCCCTTTCCCTTTAATAGTAGATAGATGCCTTTCGAGCCGGGCCGGCCTACTCGACTATAATATAGTACATTAAATAGTAATTTTTTGTCTTTTCACAAAAGAAATATTTTAAAAGTGAAAAATGTGATTTTAAATATAAAACAAAAGAAGTAATATTTTAGGATCGGTACGATATTGTAGATTCAAATATTGAAAAAAAAAAGAGATTCGTATAGTTTATCGATTCAAAGTGTACAAAATAAAGAGGAATAGAATGTCGCGAGCGGTGCAAAACAGCGAGGCCA
Organism: Anisogramma anomala; assembly: GCA_038502455.1. Classification (NCBI taxonomy): domain Eukaryota; kingdom Fungi; phylum Ascomycota; class Sordariomycetes; order Diaporthales; family Gnomoniaceae; genus Anisogramma; species Anisogramma anomala. The sequence continues at coordinate 37,182,525 of JASMMZ010000001.1, forward strand.
AATAAAAGTAAAATCGTAGATCAGCGCGAATGATTGAGTTAAACAAAAGTATAATCGGAGATCGGCGCGGATGGTTAGGTTAAATAGAGGCAAAATTAGGGAGCGACGGGGATAGTTGGGTTAAATAAAGATAAAATCGGGGATCGGTGCGAATAATATAGTACGGCCCGATCAAAGTTAGCGAAAAAATGGTATAGAGGCCTATTATAGTCGTAAAACATGCTTAACAACCCTAACAAATAACGTACTTATCGATATAAATATTTTCAATGTTTCGTTTAGTGTAGTTTTAATTATCGTATTTACTGGATTTAATTTGTTATTAATCTATCCTTTTTTTTTTCGATCTCCCGGCGTTTATATAATTCGCGTAGTATTATAATATCGATTAATAACCGTTTTTATTTACAATACCTAATTGAACCAGGCATTTATAAAGCAAAAAAATGCCAATATAAATGATAAAAGAGATAAAACGTAAACTAAAGTAAAAAATAATTATTTAAATCGTTTTCGCTATAATAATACTCGAATAAAAGCCTTTAACTTTACTATAGATTTAGAAAGTTAAAAAGTTTTCCGTTACTTTGTTCCACTTGGCTAATCTTTAATAAATCATGTTTTCTTGAAAAGTAAAGCTGTTTTAAGCCGGTATTTCGTTACCGAAAACTAAAACGAAGCCTATTTGTAAATTACGGTCGTTGTCATTGGCGAAGGAACCGTTAATAAAAATAAAAAGCTTTAGAGTACGTATATTTAACGGTATAAATTACAAGCCACGTTTTAAATTATACATTTACCACGAAAAACGCTTGTTAAACGCTTTATATAATATAGTCCGTCGGGTAGATTCAATTCTACACGACGATAAAGAAGTTAAATACTACCTTTAGTTATATTACAAAAGCAACTTAAGCGTTACGTACACGTTAGTATTTGTATTAACCGATCCGTTTTACGTTATCCAAGAAGACTAGGGCAATTTCATCTAATTAACACTTTTATATATGGCCTGAAACGCCGTTCTAAAGTATAATAGTAATGTTATTGAAATCGAATATGTGGTCTTTTATTGGGTACGTTTTGGGTTTTTCTTTTAAACCGTCTTTTAAAAGTTTCATTTCTTTAAAAGCGTAGAATAAGGTGTTATATAACGTTGGGGTATCGTTCGTCTATATACCTATTAGTGAAAAGTCCTTTAAGCAGGCTATTAATACATATAAACACGAGTCGAAGATAAAATTGATTATTTCCAACTGTTCCTCATGATACCTTTAATAAATATTATAAAATAAATACCGGCTTTAAAAAAGCCGTAAAGTGGTTTGATAATACGTAAGATGGTTTTAGGTAAATGGCGTTACCTAAATTTTTTTGGTATATCAGCGTAGATTCGTCGTTTAAGACGGTTTTTGAATTCGGTATATACCTGTATTATATTTCCAAGTTCGACATATGAGTTATACGGTTAGTTTAAGGAAGCCGCGAATACAAAAATAAAAAATAGCTAACTCATTATGATATGGGTAATTAAGTTACAATATCCTTTTTTCCTTCGTTATTATATCCTTTAACAATTGGGCAAATCTTTTCGTAACGGTTTCCGGTTTTATCTTTAACCTTGTAAACGAGGCGAGTAGGAAAAATCTTGTAAGTATCGTAAATAATCGGTTCGAATTGTTCAAAACGAAGAACGCCTTAGTCAATTAAGGTTAAAATCTCTAGTTAGGTGGATTACTTGAACAGGGTACTAAAGATAGTGATAATACCCTTATAACTGAGTTTTAAGTAAAGTTTACAGTTTACTATTTCCTTTTACGTAATGAAAAATTCCGTAGTAAAGTTTAGAAGATTTTTCTTGGGTTTCAAGTCGAAAAGGCGCCTTTAGTGACGAGGTTTTAGTAGGGTTGGTATAAATAGGTCGTTTTTATTTGGCGTAATTTGAAGGAAATCGAATGTCGGGGGTAATGTTAAAGTTAAAATAGGTTCAAATTAGTCGTTTTAAGGGGTGTATTATAGGCGGTTTTAATCGTTTTACGGTTTCGGGCCGTTCCTTTCCACCGTTCTTTTATATTCGCGTATAATTATTTAGCGGAATGAACTTATACAATTTGATAAATTATCGAATATATTACAGAATTTAAACCTGTTAATCCTTTAAAGACTAGTTTATTTATTTTTTGGTTTTCAAACCAAAACTTTCAATTACAATGGTAGATTTAAAACGTCAGTTTTACGTCACCTATTTTTTCGTGGTTAACGTTTTAAATACGTCGTTATTGTCCCGTAAGGATTGTTATGCCGCCATGGTTTTAGTTATAACATTAGCTTTTTGTATTGTAGATCGTAATAGTATAGAGTTTGTATAGATACTTGGATATATACCAAAAATAAACAACTTAAGGATAAGTTTACTTAGGTTAAAAGTGTTATTAACAGAGTTAATCGTTATTCAAAGGATAGATTCCTTGAAATTGATTTTATTCAACTCCTTCGATCACATCGCGTACGCTTTTTCAAGCGGTCCGTGGTATCTTTTACACTTTTTGATACTTTATAAGTCTTTTACTTGAATTTGTTTACACTCATTACCAGTTATCTGAATATTAATACGTTACTAAGTAAAATTAAAGACCGTAATAATATCGTATATAATCCAGTATAAGAGCTCCAGGTAAACTAATAGCTAACCAAAACGTTTGAATGGTGTGTAAAGAAAGCGTTTTATGTAAATTTAACGGCTTAGAATAATATTGTCACGTAAATAGCATAAAAACCCAGTTATCTATTTAAATATATAATATTAACAATTACTTTGTAGTTAAAATTCATATTATTTTAAAGGCGAAACTTAAACCGTCGTATGACTTATAAATTTAGTTGGTATTTATAGTAAAAGGTTTCGATAGTTTTAAGTACGTCTTTTCTTATATTAATATGGTCTACGTCATAAATCAGGTGTAAAAGGCGTTTTATAACCGGGTATCCGAATCGTCGGATTAAAATCCGTAATTTCGGTTAAGTTAAGTAAGTAACTTTAATTATACGTTCTTCGGAGAAAAACTACAAGAAGTTGAACTTAAGTCGAAATGATAAGAATACGTTATTTAGAACGCGGATAAGTTGATTGTCGTATTTCGGACTTTAATTTCAAATTTGTTTATATTAGCTAATAAAAACAAAAATGGTATTTTAAAGTTAATTACGTAAAACTTAATCGGTCCGAAACGCGTATTTACAATGACTATTCCGAGTGATAACGCTTTATCTTTACTAAATAAAACCTTTCGGTGTTTTTCTATTCGGTTTAGCCGAAATTTCGGAAACTTTGTTGTAAACCCATCGAATTACCGCTTCCTGGCCGTTGAGATTTCTACTATGTTAATGTTAGGTATAATGCTTAAAAATACATTTTTGTATCAATTAGAACACGTTAATTACGACGTTATATAGGTGTTAAGTACTTCATTTACGTAGTCTAGGCTTATAATATATATAAAATAGGTATCCTATAAACCAGCGAAGATATGTTTAGCGGTTTTATCATTGTAGATTAATAAGTAAGTATTGTTATATTTAACGTTGTTTCCTCTGGATATATTTTCGTAAGGATAGGCATCGAATACGTCATTTATGCCTTTAGACTTAGCTACGTATATTACTGAATTAGCTTTCATCTGATCCTTAAATATATACTCGGCTTAAAATTACCATTTAATCCGCATTTTGTCGTAAATGGGGTGGTTTACAAATTAATGGATTATTTTACCGTATATGATATACCGCTTTTACAAATTCGCGAGGCTTCATATACGTTTTCGTAAGTATTATTATAGTCGTGGTACGGTTTTTTTTTTTTTTCATTTTCGAACAATTGTCTTTAATATTTACTACTAGGGTTTTCTCCTTAATACTTATACTTTAGGCGTTCGTTTTACTTTAACTGAACTTTAAATCTTCGATTTAAAACGTAGTAAATACTTTCGGCGACATTTACTTTGATAATATAACTGATAATTTAACCCTCGCCTTTAGCTTTATTTGCAATGAATACTCATTCGAGGTTCACCTATCGGCGTATAAATGTTTTAAGCTATATTTTGAGGATTATACAAAAAAATTCTAATCTTTTTCTGGTTTAAAAGGAATAAAATCGAGATCTGGGTTTTGGAGATAAACTTTTATCACTATTTGAATAAACGGTTTATTACCTTTATATTCCGATCCAAGGGTTACTTAGCACTTTCGAAACTTAATTAATAAAGGGATAAGAATTTCCCATAGGTTTTCATCGGCGTTTTCCTATTAGTGTTGTACGAATTCCTAAGATGTATTAGTATAATCACTATCTTAAAATTCGTAATGAATCTCTCGGTTGAAGTAAAATTTAGGGCGATTATAAATCTTTACAAATAAATTTCCCTACGGAGGGTAAGATGTATATTATTCTTAACGAATCCGGACCGTATACCGGGTAAAAAAATATAAAAATGTAATAATTTAATATTTAATCTTTCACATATATTAAGCATAACGTGTATTTTATTATTAAATACCTTGTACGGCTTATCACTATAGTTATCGTCCTTATCCCAAAGCCTAATAACTTTAATCAGTCTTATAAAGTTGTTTTTATTAGTAAAGAAGAAATGCGCTAAAAGATTACGGTAGGTGTCGTGATTAGCAGGCATTAGTCTGTAGGGTACGTATTAGCGTTTTACGTAGATCGTCAATTTTCAAAGCTGGTTATTCTTTATGTTTCGGCTGATCGTCGTTTCTCGAAGCGGGTTGTTTTTTGTATTCCGGCCGATCCCGTCATAGCCAATCTGGCTATTTCCAGTATTCGGGAAGTGGGGTTTATTTGTTTTTATTTGAAGTTACTTTTCAACGTGGATTAGTATTCTAACCTTATTTTAAATAATCGTTACGATACCTCTTTTTCTTCCGTTAATTCTTCCAATTTTATTTCCACTTTACGGCGGGCGTTTAGACTTACTAAACGACTTATTTCAATTTATAGTGACTTTTTGTAATTCCGGCCCTTCACTTTAAATAGGCGTTTCTAACGTTTTTTAAGTGGAGTTTTTTTTATAAACGTTCTTTTATCACTTTATCGTTTATACACTTTAGTATTTATATAAATTAGGCCGTTATTACTAAAGTTTTTCCGATACGGCTACTGCTTTCACTGATAGTATTAAGACCTTTTCTTCGTAGTTATTTTCGTAGTATTTTTTAAATTATACCATCGATTCTTCGATACATATCTGGCGTCTAATTCGAATAAAATCGTTGAATAAGTCGCGTAATTTTATTTCGCCATTACAATAGTTAAAATTATATTAATAATGTACGTATTTGCCGTATAAGGGTCCAAATTCTCCATCAGTACCTCGATTTTATTATCCTATAGGTTAAGGTCAAAGTGTTTTAAGATATAATTGTGAAACAACGTATATATAAAGAGGTACTCCATACATTCGTTAGCCTTTGCTATATACTTCATTGGTAAAGCTATTGTGTATTCGGGAAGGGTAATTCATATGTAATCTAAGGTAATGAATAGTTTAAGGTACTTTAAAGTTGAGGGTAATTTGTCAAAAATAAAGTAGATAAGATGATGAAAGCGTTCGGAATAAGGCTTATTAACGTTTGTTAATACGTTTTCTATTTAAATAAAACGTAAATAAAACGTTATTATAAACTGGTTAAACGTCTTTAATTAGTCGTGTTAACGTTGAGTGACGTTATACTAGCCAAATAGCTAGGAAAACTTAAAATATTATAGGTATTAAACTTAAAATATATAGGACGAAAGTGGGGCGAATGTAAGAAAGTAGTTAGGGTAAAGGGAATATGATTATATAATCCGGTGTTTGGTAATCAGGTTGAATTGACGTGTCGTAACCGAACTTAATAGGGTAATCGATTCGTATTGACGTGTTATAACCGAACTTAATAGGGTAAACATTTTTTTTGTTCTATATATAACCGATCATGCTAAAGCGATCGGTTTAGTTGCTTTATATAGAACTGATTTTGCTAAGGCAATCGGTGTGGATTGTCGATAATCGAATGGGTCCTAACGAAAAGTTCCAAAACTTAGTGGTTTTGGCTTACGTTGCTTCGTATGTGATAGGACGCTTTTTAAAAGGTGCTTGAGTACGTTTAAAACGCCAATAAAAATTAACGGTTAACGTAACAGGGCTTGTTATTAAACAGGGAACTAACTTGTTAATGATATCTTATTAAATGTAGTTCTTTTTGAAGTTCCTTCGCATTTTACAGTCTTGTTATACTTCGTGTTTTTCGGTAGTCCCGCGTAATTTCACACTCCCGTATAGTTTTTATAAGTCGTAGCGTTAAAGTATAAACAGTTGGGACCGTTATAATATCTCGCTATAGGTATTTAATTTGGTTTTATCTCTTTTTCTTTCAGATATTTTTATTCGAACTGGTTTGCTACTAATTAGTGTTGGAAAGGTTCAAAACCTTTGGTTTTACGTGAAATAAGGCATAGAAAAAAGTAATTATTGGATTGATAATGTAATATAAAAAATGATAAATACAACAGAGAAAAATCTAGAGGTGTACGCCACAGGTAAAGGGTTATAAGCCCGCATTCAGAACATACTACTCTAGATCGCTCCATGCATTGCCTTTTGGTCTGGTATAGCTATTCCAAGCCGATCCATGCATGATATACATTGCGTCTTGCAAGAGTGCAGCCTGCAGGGTAACACGTTATCGTGCACTCTGCAGGAGTGCACCCAGCAATACAGTACACTACTACTTGCCCTATGTATACTATCTATGAGGGTATATAGTAATAACCACAAATACCATAATTTTAACGGTCGATAAAACATATGAAGAATTAGTCGTAATTGACTTTTATTATGGGTTTAGGAGAAATAACGCGGATTCTATTGTCAACGATGCCTATTATCGCAAAAAGAGAAAAGAATTAGTTACGTCTTTTGCTTAAATTAGCAAAGTTTCGCGATCTATTTTTTTAAAAAAATGTAATAAATTTATCTTTATACCGGAGAAAGTTGGATAATTATATTTAAATTAAACAGAACGAGGATAGAGGTTTACCGGAAAAACTATAAGTACCGTTTTACTTAATATTGCAGTATTAAATTGTTAAAATTCGGTGTTAAATTGCGGAGTTAATATATCAAGGATAGTTTCGCGCGAGGTTTTCATTGGCCACGGCACTAGTATTACTTATTTTTAAGCTGAAAGAAGAATAACGATTTTATATTATGTACCAGAAATTTAATAAAATTCTAGAGTAAATTAATCTTCCTTTATACTTAATTAAAAAGATCCTTAAGCGTATTATTTAAGTCGACGAAACTTACGTAGTTAGATAGTCTAACGTCCTTTTATTGTATTCGGGTTATATCTGGATAGGAAGAAATAACGGCTTTTCGTATACTTTTCGGCTTGTTTAAATAGTTAATTATATCCTTTAAGTTGGCGGAAGCCTTAGCTGCGTTTTAATAGTATATTAATTATATAATAGCGAATGATTTATATAATTCTATGACGACTTACTTGGACAACCTTTCAATTCTTTTTCTGGTATTCAATATCAATATATAGCCTAAGTTCGTGTGGTTTTCGAAAGCCTTTACGATACCGTATTAAATTCAAACTTAAAAATGTATAACTTTGTAGTAAAAAAAGGTGAAATAACTTAGTTTTATTATAATGGTCGGCGAAGGTATCTGTGCCGACTTCGAAAAATTCCGAGCTATTCGCGAATAGAAATCCTTATATACTATTTGTAGAGTTCGAAGTTTTTTCAGTCGTAATAACTTTTATCGAACCTTTATTAGTAATTTGTCCGGTTAAACTAATTAATTCGTATAAGTCACGAGAAAGAAAATCTATTAGGCCTAAACGAATCGGGAAAAATATAGATTTTGATCATTGAAAATGTATTTTGTTACGAAACCGATCTTGGTATATTATGATTTAAGTCGGTTAACGGTAGGTAAAACCAATTAACGGGGGATTACTTTCAAAGGATGTCTATTATAGAAAAATAACTATAATATCTTAAAGCCAGCAACATATTATTTCGTACTATTAATAAATATGAAGCGTAATTACATTATTTTCAATAGGGGGCTTTTCGCCATAGCATTTGATTTAAAAGCGCAGTTATTGGAATTACGTAGTTATCGTATCCCATTGACTATTTGAACGGACTATAAAAGATTAAAATACTTCTTTTAGCCACGCTTGATTTCGGAGTATTAAGTTCGCTGGGCCGAAGTTTTAGCGCTTTTTTAATACTATTTTCGTTACTGGCTGACGAATTGAAACGTTTACCAGTATATATTAACCCGGAAATTATAAAATGAGCCTGATATTAAGTAACGCCACGCGTAATCATTCAACTTATTCTAATTATTTTATCGAATGTAATAGTAATAAACGTATATATTGTAAAAGCATATATTATAAAGGAATATATTGATACATTTGTTAAAACAGAAATTAAGGAATTAAATCGCGATAATATACCCTTCGATAGGACATCGAAGGACTTCAAGGCGCCGGCAGTAACGGGATAGCCTTAGACCCGACTCGCGTTCGCATTGCCGACTTTAAGGACACCGGTGTATACCAAGTCATCAACGGTTCTTATATCAACTCGGGCGTGGCGCGCGTTGAAACCGCCGACTTTGTTAATACCCGGTGTTTAGATTATTTTTAGTGAAGGCGTTTACGTGAAACCTTAAAACCAAATTATAGCGAACGACCTATTATACGTAATTCGTTTATTAATAGTTACTAAAAACTTCAAACGTTTCTCAGTTAAGGCATGATACTCGGTATAAATTCAAAATTATTATATTAACTCAAAAAGTTTTTTTTACTTATCTTAACCGTTCATAGTAATAAAGTTTAAAACTATTAATAACCAAATTTTTATAATTTACTTAGGATTCGATTATTATGGTTTATTGGAGTAAAAACGTTTTATTTCGAGTTTTTTTAACAGAATTACTATTAAAAAGGAATATGTTGGTAGGGCTTCAGACGTTGCAATGTTGTCGATTCGAATCGTGGTCGAAGTAACAGTAGTATTGCATTGGTCAGATAGTGGATGTATCATTCTAGGTTTGGCAGACCGCTAGCCGGTTTGCACAGTAATTTGTATGGCCAACTGCTTGGCCCATACCCTAGAGTAAAGTGCAGCCTATTGCACTCAACTTACAATCAATGTGGTAAGTCTTCACAAAGCAATACACTTGCAGTACGGTCAACTTTACTGTTATTAAAGTTAACCTACTGCACTGTATGCAATACTATTCCAACACTGGAAGCTTTTTAGATTATACGCGTACGCTAATATAGCTGATCAATCTTTTGCGGTTACTACCAAATTATCTCCTTGTCTACTAACCAGATCCCAATCAATTCCAGTTGACTTCGATACTAAATTGACCTTAATTGAATGTAAATTAACCCTATTTGACCTTAATTTATTCATTACCCCGAAGTCCGAGTTTATAAACTCTTACAAAAAGTTCTTCTGCTATGGGCCTTTACAATCCTTCACTTCAACCGTGCCACTTCAACTATGCCACTTAAGTATATTATCATTATCAATCCCCTGGCAGTCTTCCAGCCATCCAGCACATCCCTATCCACCGTCACGTGTTTTAGGCTTTTCGGGCGGCCTATTAACGTAGCCCTCGATACGTATAGTTAGACTGTTGCTGTTTACAAACCTTTCTAGGGCCTTGTTTGACACTACCTTGGTCATAATATTTGCGGGATTGTATTTGTTATCGATCTATTGAAACTACGTAATTCCCCTCCCTTTATAGGCTTTAAGGAGTGCCATTACGTCGATTATCAGGCGTTTTTTCGCTAGTGGTTCCGAGCTTCGAAAGGTATTCGAAAAGGCTTTTCGAGTCGGTACAAATCATTACCGGTATAGGAGGAATCTTTAACTACCTGATAATAAGGTTAAGAGTTTTTAACAACGCTATACCTACTATAGAGTCTATCATTATACCATAAACCTCCGATATTAATAAGCTTCGGGTAATACTCTTGCACTTAATGGAAATATAGTAAATTAGGCTACCAATAATACTAAACTAGTTTTCTCGTTTATCTTCGTTGACAAGGGTTATTAGGACGACTTTTTGTAAAGACAAGTCAATATTATTTAAAAATAACCCGTCTGTAAAGATCATGAACTTGGCCCTTAATAAGTCGATTGAAATTATATTAATCCCGCGATCCAAGTTCTGCATTTACCACTCGAGCTTCTTATTTAGCCGGTTAAAGTATTTATCTATTGATTTTCATATCTATGTATCGATATAAAGGTCGTAAAAGGTTTTCTGTCAATATAAGATAATAATATAATTACCCTAAACACGTTAGTTTAAGTACCGTTAAGCATTGGTCTCGTCCGTCTTGTTAATTGTAACTAAAATAACGTCCTGGCCCTTTTGGTAAAAATTGAGATCTATATTAATACCAAGCATGCGAATTAACGATTTATTAAAGTAAAGTTGGCTATCCCCCGTCAACGCCATCACCGACTTGCAATTCCAGAACTTAATGTCCTCAATCGCTTATTGTTCTAGTCTTATAAAGCCAGACGTTCCGATGAAAAGGTTATCATTAATTTACATACTTAATACACTGAAGTTCTCTCTTAACGTTATTCACAAATACAGGTCGTATGTTACAGACTTTATCGTTAGCCGTAATTTAAAGTACTACTCATAGTTTATGAACCAATATTAGCTCATCTGTATAGTGGTTTAATACATCGTATTACCGTTCCTGAAAGATAAATAGCACGAAGTTCCTATAACTGTTTTAGTAATACCATCCTCTATAGATCCATTGCTAATGTTGTATTGGCTTACGTTATATTACGGTGATTAAACATAAACTTACCTTTAATATTAGCATGTATATTTAATACTAAAGCAATTATTAAGCGTTAACTAATTTTTTAAATTGTTAACAACTACGTAAATATCCAGTCCATGCCTTTATTACCGTTTCCTCATACGATTAAACCTGATTTTTTGTATAGCTGTCCCGTAGTCTTGCCTTTAACCTCCTGGATAATCCTCGACTTAAAAATCGTAACGTTTGGGTTTTAAAGGTCAAAATCGGTTTTCGACACGAATTATACAACCCTTCGAATTAACAAGCCGTTAATCTTGACCTTATCTCTTTTATTAAAAGGTTTACCGGAGGTTTTTATACTCCCTTACGTTCGAAGCCTTAATGCTAAGTCTTCGTTATCTTTTTTCCACTACTTACCCAAACAGTATTGTATATACGGCCCGGTATATATTCCTCCTATTAAACGTTCTTCTTTTTCGGAGATCGTCCGCGCTGTTGATGGTTTATCGGCTTATCGATAACGGGTAAAGGAGATTCGTATGAACTCAGTCGCTTGGCTTAAAGTTCTTTATCATTAGTAGCTATAATGTAAATCTTAACCTAAGTGGTTCAAAAAGTTATAGAGTTGTCAGCAGTTTCGATAATTACTTCAGAGTTCGCGATACTTAATATTTTATACAGGCCTTTCCTTTTTCCCCGCTCTCGTTATACGAGGACTTTATTTGTAACGATGAAACATGTACGTCAATTGTTAAATGGTCGTTTTTAGTGTTAAAGATGTTATTAATCTGGAAGCGTACCGATTCCCTTCGAAGTTTCTTCAAAGCTTTGTTATAAGCCGCAATACGTTTTTAAGTACTTGCCGAGGGCAGAGATTTACTACTCAGGTATAAGTACGCTTAAAAACCCAATAACGTTGGTACCAATCCATCAGAGCCCATAGTATCGTTTATGCCTTTTACTACCATTTATAAATGTGTTTTCGGATCCGTAAAGCTTCTAATCTATAACGTAAAGATACTATACGTTTGGCGAAGTAGGGCGTATGACTTTTTAACCTTCCTAATACTCTAATAGGCCTTTTCAGGTATCTGTTAACTCTAAATACCTATTATCCTAGTATTTTTTTAAAACTTTACCGCGATAATCTTAGTACCGGTATCGTAAACAACGACATTAGGTGGGCTCAGGTACGTGTCAATCTACAATATCCTTAAAGTTTCTCACGTATCCTTTGACGAAAGGGACTTTAGAAATTTAGCCTCATAAAAAGAGGTTGCGGAGTTAACGATATAAAAATAGGCTTATTATTTAAGTAAAATATATTAATAAAGATTTTATATTTAAATTATATATCTTCTTTCAATGTAAACTTTAATATTCAGGGGGCTTTGGACATAAGTTTGGCATTAATACCAAAGTCTTTTAATAGTTTTTAGGATAAAGTATTCTATATCTTTATGTGTTACGGATATTAAGACTTTATGCAGCCTATTAACGACTCAATTATTAAAACGCCGGTATAGTTAACTTATCTCCAGCTTTGTTAGGTTTAATATTATTACTTCCGGGTCTTAAAATAAAATTATAAGTACCTCTACTTAAAAACGAGTGGAAATCTCTTCCCGTTTTTAACTAGTTCGTCTATGTTACCGTCGACGTTAACACCAAGGGATTTTATATCTTCCAAATAAAATAGGAAAGGAGTAGGGGATTTAAGGATATGGAACGTAATTACTTCTATAACAATTTGAATTACCGTTGTCCCTAATGATAATAGTTGTTCGTTTGAGCCAAAGCAAACTTTGGCTGTGTTAACATAGTAACAATTAATTTTAGTGAATATAATTCTTTCCCTTCGCAACGCCATATATTGTGAATAACCTCCTGTTAAATATCTCACTGCCCCTATGTCTAGAATAATGCCTTAAACCGTGTATTCCGCATAAAGATCGCGAAGGGTGAAGATATATAAGGGGCTAAGGGCTTGTTTAAGGCAAAGGTAAGGGTCTTTACCATATAAACGGTATAAAAATGCGAAGTTGACTAGTTTTTAGGCCGCGTCAGAAGCAGTATTTTCGTGTTATTTGATATGATTAAGGGCGTTGTTTCCGTTAATTGGCTCGTCGCCTTCAAAGTTTGCGATTTAATCCAAATAATTCAGTTTGGAGGCAATAGAGTATTAAACGTAATATACTACATTTCTGTTATTACGCTCGTCAGCGGGGTTCCGAGTTAACCAATAGTTAGTTTTTCCCTAAATCCAACATCTTTTACTACTATTACGACGATAGTGCTGGTGGTTAACAATTCCGACTAAATCTTAGCCTTGTTATCGCTAACTTAGTTGTTACCTTTAATCTGTGGCTAAGGTTAATAGGCCAAACCTTAGGCGTTATAAGTACCCGTACTTACGGTCGACGTAATTAACCACTATAAGATCTTTTTTATCCACGTTAATAAAGTTGCCAGCTTAGGAGTATATACCAAACGAGTTTTGTGTACGCGTTATTATGGTGGCAAGCGAGGAACGTAACTAGCTAAAGAAGCCTTCACAGGTAATATTTAGGCGTTGTAAAGCGTATTAGAACTCGCTAACACCCGTGACTGCTGCCTGTAAATGCTCGAGAAGAATGGCTTCGCTAATGTAGGTTTGACCTATTACTTTCTGGCATAGCATTAACTTATTAAACATCTAATTAAAAACGTTTATTGGTGTTTTCTCTTTTTTTCTTCGATATTATTATCATCCACCCCATTATAGCTTATTCTATATAATATTACGCGAGGTGGACTTCATATTTAAAGTAATCTTTTATATAATCGCAAATCTCGCGAAACTTAGTATATTTAAGAAGTAAGGTTATCTAATCGTCTTTAGCATGACTTATAATTTTTCAGGGGAAAAGTAAGTGAAAACCGGAATTGGGAACCTTTATCTATTTACAAATGTTTCAAAAGAGCATTATATTGCAGTTAAAGAGGTTATAAAGCTTTTCGTTATACTTTTTCACGTCGTTCCTAATCTTAGCGAAATCTGTAAAAAATTATCGTTAATGTCAATTATCTTGACAAGTTTTGGGGAAAGGTCGCAATGGAATTCTAGTTTTTAATAGTGTTTCCTAGTAGTTTAAGCTTTAAAGCTTCTGAGGTACGGTGTTCAAGGTAATGCTAATCGTCTATCTCAAAGGGTAAAGTCCTATAGTAGGACCTAGAGTAAGCTCTCGCGTGAAGGCGAACGTAAATAGGAAATGGTCTTAAGGGGTTTAGCGAATAACTTAATAAGGGGAGATAGGTACTTATAGGTTTTAGAAGGTTTGACTATTTTATTTAATTCAATGATATAAAACACCGACGTCAATACCTTCAATCGCGTTGGCGGCCGTTACTTTAGGTGTTTTGATACCGTTAAGGGCGTATTTCGCGCTGTTATGTAGGGGTACTAAATTGCCGAATAGGTTAACCGGTTTTTAATTACAGGGCATGAAAATGCTTGACTCAGCTAAAGGGGGTCAAGGGGAGGTCCCCTAGATCGCGTATAAGAGCAGTAAGGTTCCGTAATATCCTTTTTCTTTGAGGATAGGTTTCAAGGGAATTCCTAAAGTTGGATTAAGTAGAAAGAGGCAAGTGTCAGCTTTATAGTGCCCTATATTTAAACGTATATCACGTGTTTCTCTAGTATAGACTTAAACTTCAACATAGTCATTTTTTAAATTATTTTCCATATGTTATCGATTTACTCGTCAAAGAAGTTATGGTATTCGTAAAAATCTCGGTCAGGATCTTGTTTATTATTGTACTTAACGATAAAGTATATAACGAAGTTGATAAGTTAATTTTCCGTTAAATCTTCGTCGATATCCAACGCCTAAATATCTTTGTCGTAAAACTTGATAAAGGTATTTCTGAAGGTTTTAACTGCTTCTTTCTTAATAGGGTTTGTAATTGCTTTAAAGTAAGTGTTAACGAAAGAAATATTGAGGTTTTAATTTGTATAGGACTTATAGGATGTATAAAGCGAAGGACTTGGTGATCTTAGGCGTATGGAATTGGTGTGAAATCGCGAGGAAATTTGGTGACTTGGCGGTGGATCGCGCGACGTGACTTTCTTAACGTGACTTGATGTTTTCACTCAAATTAGCGAACTTAACGATTTAAATGGTGTGGGGAGTGAAAAAGAGTAAATTAGAGCAAAGGTTCAGTGTAAAGGGAAAGTTTGAAGATCGTTTACTAGTGGTAGAGGGCGAAAGTTGAAAGTTGTTTGGCGTAGATACTTAATCGTTTTTCTTATAGTAGTAATACCCGCAGTAGTATTGACTTCTCTGTTTGCCAACTTGCCTAACTTGAAGACTTCAGAAAATTATTCTTAACGTCTTTAAAAAAGGTTAATGATAATTTCTTGGTATTTTTCAATAGCGATACCGTAGCATTCTTTGAAATTACCCTTATGGATTGACGCCACCCAAAAATTATTTTCTATTTTCCTGTCGTTATGGATTAATAAAGTACTAATATAGGTCTTTTGCGAGAATCATTCCGCTACCCTAGCTGCTGTAGCTGTAGAGAGTAACCGGAAAGTAACTTCTTTTTCTACTTAACTAACCTGTGCTTAACTTAATAAGCACTAATTAGTATTGATAAAGCTTTAGACGTTGCAACGTTATCGATTCGAATCGTAGTCGAAGTAACAGTAGTATTGCATTAGTCAGATGGTGGATGTATTGTTTTAGGTTTGGAAGACTTCTAGCCGGTCTACACAGTAATTTGTATGGCCAACTTCTTGACCCATACCCTAGATTGAAGTGCAGCGTACTGAAATCGACTTATTCCCAATGCGGTAAGTCAATACAAAGCAATACACTTGCAGTATGTTCAACTCTACTGTTAATAAAGTTTACCTATACACTGTATGCAATACTATTACAATTGAATGGTTATAAATATTCGATGTTTATATCGAATGTATACGTAATATAGCAGTATAAAGCCTCGTCGTTCTTTACGATAAAGATTTTAAACCCCTTGTTATTCCAAATCATGATGAGTTCTATATTTTCGTCGACTTCATAATTAATTTACCGGCTTGGATAACAGCTTTCGGTATTTATTAATTTTTAGAAACTGATGATCTCAATTTGTTTCATAAAAGAATATATATTTCATAGTCTCCAAAATGTATACGGATAGGTTTCGGGATATATAGTCTCGATTGTATCATTTAATGGGATTTATTATCAGAAATCGAAGATTAGATGTGATAAGTGTATTTTAAATAACCCTATGTTTTTCCATATGAATTAAACAACGTTTATCAACAGTGTACCATTTATAAACAGACAGCGGTATCGAACGAATAATTTAAAAGGTTTAAAAGTATTAACGGATCGTGATCGCCTTTTCATAATTTGATTAAATATTCAATTTCCTCATCTATTAATTTGTATGATGTAACCGAAACTCGATGGTAACCGGGGTTAATATAAATCGGTTAATTAATAAGTCCAAAAGGATCCTTATTATTGAAGTAAACAAAAATATAAACTCGTAGACTAATCCGCCGAAATATGTTTTCACATTTTTAATATACGTACTCGAAGGTATGAAACTAATTTAGGCAATCATAATACATATTAAATAATGAATAAAACTTAAAACACTTGCCCGCATCGTCTAGCGAAACTATATAAGGTAAGGGACTAAATATAGCTTAATTTAAGTAACATTCAAATCGGTCGGCTTAATCAAAAGCTCCATTAACTATAGAATTAATACTGAGTCGTCGAAGTTTCGAACCCATTAATTATTATTTTTAATATTTTTCAAAAATACCTGATATTTTACGTACATTTAGATAATCGTACGATTGAGACACGCCTTTATGACAAGTTTTATTAGATATTAGTCTGGGACAGGCCCTGGTTAGGTACGATACGAGAAAAATATATACGAAGAATTTGAAATTGAAAATATTTTCGCTACGAAAATAGGGCGGGACGGTATCCGTTATATATTGGTTAAGTCAAAAGGTTATAAAAAGTCTAAATAAAAATTATTAGAACCTCACTAATATACTGCGGCCCTAAATAAATTTCAGGCGAAATGGAAAAAACCGTTTGGTTTTATAATAACCCGGTATTTCGATGCCGGTATCGAGTACATTCTAATTAACTTATATCGGGAGAGTCGCATTTACTTCGATAATAGTATAGTATCAATGGGAAAAGAAAAAAAATACATTATCATTATCATTATTATTATATAATACGATAAATAAGGAAAGATATACGTTACCTGGTTTACTCAAATAAGTATCCGACCGCGATGCGGATTTTATCAAAAATTATTAGGTTTTACCTATAATTTATTATTATTATCATCCTAATCTTCCGACTAGTAACGTTGATAACGTTGAAACATTTTTTCAGATTATGGTTGGATATTGGGAAAAGCCGATAGGGGCGGACAAAGCGTAGCGGGACGGATATTAAGCGATGTTAATGAAAGCGATTAATAAGGGGCGGAGCTGATACTAAACGAAGCCGCCGATGGCGGATACTATTAAATAAGGCAGGTATTAAACAAAACCCACGGCGGTAGATAACGCGAAACGGGGCAGAGAAACCGGTCCTTCAACCGGGATATAAAAGATCTTAATATATTAATTTATACTTGAGTGACGCGGTCGGTATAAATACTGTCATTAATCCATTCACGGTTGGTTTGGTTAACCCACTTTTAATTAACGTTAGTCAATAAAACGCTATTAAATAAGTGGTTTTTCTAATTAAGTCTTAAATATCGTTCGTCACATATTATAAGCTGTAACCTATATTAGTTGTAAAACATATAGCTTATGTAGTTAGATTATTCTCATTAGCTTAACTTAACTTACGAAAAGTTATACGATAAGTAGTAAAGGGAACCGTGGTAAAAATGGTTCGAGTTAATATATAATTAGCCGAAAAAGTCTAGTCGCAGGAAACCGGCGAAACAATCGAAAGAAAGATGGAAGTTTTTGAAAACGATAAGCTCGAATGAAAAAGACGGAGAATGCGTATAATTAAAGTTTTAATAGCTTATACTGCCGGAATATTAAGGACGTTTTAAGCCCGAACGATATCGCGAAACCAGGTAAACTAATTCATTGATTCGGAGAAGGCAAAAGTAAAAACGGGCTTATACTCCAGAAAATAACTTTAGCACTTATGAGAGAGTAATAGAATATAATCATTCTTTTTAAAAGTTACGACTAATAACTTTAATAATGCGCATAATTTAATCAAAGCAATAAATAAGTTTATCTTTTGAATATATTATAGAAAAGAGTTTATATATAGTTGAATGTCCCATAAAATTAACTTTTGAAATTAATATTTTTATGAAACTTTCGACAAACGTGATACTCTTGGGTATAGCCAACGCGAATATGGGTTGGCGGCTCATTAAAATTTAGGAGACGATTAATACAGGTTATATAGGTATCTTTAACTTATGACGGAGAGAATTGACCTTTGTTTTCATTGTTGACGAGTATAATGAGGTGATTTAGAACGTGAGAAAGCCATAGAAAGTAATTAAAGTTAGGGCAAAAAGGTACGGAGGGATAGTATACCTTATAGAGAGTTTGTTAGACGTTATTAAGTACGTTAATATTAATATAATTTAGGCATAGACCGTTGTTAATATTAGTTATATTAATAAGAGAAAGTTTATAAGAAACGAAAGAATAATGGTTAAATAAATGTCATAATAAAAATTGAAATAGGTATTTATAATTAAAATTATTATAAAAGGAGCGATAAGGATAAATGGTAAAAGAGGGGACTGATGAAATAGGGAAAAAAGGGAAGGCGGTTTTATAAGTTACGGTAAAAGCTGTATTTATAGGCATAAGCGGATCGAAATCATTAAAGGATATACGTTATATGGAGCGTTGGAAAACGCGTTATACGATATAAGTAATCTGGGAGTAATAAGGTCTATACGTTATACAGTGTATTAGTAGATGTATTATACGAAGTAAATAGCACGAGGTTAAAATGGATTATACGTTATACAGTACGTTAAAGGGCGCATGATACGGCATAGGCGGTCTAGAGATAAAATAGTCTATACTTTATACAACATGTTAAAAGGCACGTTATAGCCCCGCGCTTAGCTTATGTTTGGCTTGCGTATTAGGCAAATAAGGCCCGTACTTAACGTTTAGCCGCCAGGATACAACGGCTTTTACGGCTTTTAATAAAAAAGGGGGAATATTATAAATTCAGGGTATTAGCCATTAAGTTTATAAGTTACTTAACCATATATTTAACGGGTTATACAGTACCTAGACTTGACGCGTGTAATGAGCACACTAAATACCCGTGAGTAAATAGAAGGTTTCACGGGGTTTATGTTAGCAGTAAGGTAGCAGAGGTAACAAAGATGCAATATCAAGAAAATGTTTGTTCGTGCTGTAGAATAATCATTAGCCGTTAGGCTATTCAGGTGTATAGACTGAATACTTAGATTGACAACTGAAGAGCTATGAAGTAAATACTATCTATGTGGTAATGACTGTATCCTAATATTCTATGGCCTTCATACCATCTTCAGTACTGGACCGTTAAAGTCGCTGGTCGCTTCCTGCGGTCCTATGTAGTATCGACTGGACCGATATTCGGTCCTTGCGGTCCCAACCCTAACCCTGGGTCCTCACATAAAAGATATTCCCGCTTGATGTGTTGGACATCAAGCTTCTGATGGTGCAGCTGGCCGCTGACCTGTTCCATGGTCTGCAGTTAGTCTTTGGGTTATAACATTACGTCCGACTCTAGTATTATTATATAACCGATATCTTTAATAAAGTGAGTATAGGTGACGTCGCCGTTAACGTATTTGGTTGCAATAAATAGCCGCTCCTTAAGGTATAACGTCAATTTTTATCTTAATATCTTTACCGTTAATAACTTCATTTAACACCCACGCGTAGTAAAGAACCTATTAATGTTAGGTAATACTAAGGATAAAAAGAAGTTTTCGCCTACGTAAGCTTAAAATACCTGTATATTTTACATGTATCATTTTTTATATATAGAGGTACTCCCAGTTTATATTCCTATTGACAGTTTTAAGGGTTCCTAGTTTACCGGAAAGTATAAAGTAAGGTTAGCCTAAAAATTTCTTTTATAAGAAATTCTAATACGTATTTGTCCCCTTCAAAATACCTGCTTATAGTTTTTTTTCGAGTTACACGTTCTGTTACGTCAGCTCGCAGCCACCTCCTAAAACCATTACTTTGTATTGTTTTCGGCACGTAAACGTAATAAAACCTCTTGGGTTATAAATTTCTTTTCGACCTTAACTTTCAGAAGTTGGTAAATTAGTTCATTCATTTGTGTAATATTGCCTGTACCTAAGAAGTGCACACTATTGTGGTCGTACAATCCATACTTCTACAAATTATATGCCCCCGCTGTTGGTAGGCGTTTATCGTTGCAACATAGTCGATTCGAATCACTGTGGTCAAAGTAACTGGTTCTGCATTGAAATTGGTTATGGTTAAGTTGCAATTTCCAAGTTTGGCAGACCGCTTGCCGGTCTGCACACTAATTTTTATGGCCAAACGCTTTGTCCTATGCCTCACTTTGAAGTGAGAACCTACTGCACTACACTTGTAGTGTAGTATAGTCAAATTCCACAAATTACAGTTAATTTTCAGTATCTACAATCAACTTAACTGTAAATAAAGTTGCCTTGACTTTAGTAAATTTGACAGCTATTTCAACACTGGCGGATTTTTGTTTTATATTGGCTTGCTAGCGTGGCTTGTGACCAATTGTAGAATTTTTTGAAATCTCTTCTTAATATGTAAGCCAACAACAAGCTAAACCACTGTTAATTCCGATTAATCTGAACTGATATTGTCATTAATTACGACTATTTACGGCTTTTATGTTTTATCCTTCCGAGGCATCCGTTCCTTGACTCTCGTATACAAATCTTTCGCCCTAAACCTATGTTTATTACGTATTTTATTACTTTAGTAACTTTTGCCCATATTTCAACCTACTATTATCGCCACATTTACCGTTAATTTTATTACTTTGGCAGTTTTTAAGTTTTCTAAGGCAACCTTGTTCCTTCACGGTACATACCAAGTGGTCCACGTAGACTTCAATTCATACAGTCAATGTATTGTTGTTTACAAACCTTTTTAGTGTTATTAGACATGGCTTTAGTTATAACGTTAGCGGAGTTGTCTTTGCCATTAATTCACCGGAATTTATTGATTTCCAGTGCTTTGTATGCCTTCCTTAGAGCTATTAAATCTATTATTTGCTGTTTTTTATCGGTCGCACCAAGTTTTAATAGGTCTTCGTAAAGGCTCCAGGAGTTTATATATATTATTAGAGGTATCAAAGGTAGTTCTCACTTTGTAGTAATAATCCTCAATGTTCCGTTAGTTACTATACCGATTTTTAAGCCTACAATTATACTGTAAATTTTAGGGGATAATACGTTTCGTGTTATACGTTTGTACTTCACAGATATCCAGTACACAAGGTTTCTGGTGATGATAAACTCTCCTTTAGATCTTTACTTGTTAATGAGTATTATTAGGAAGCGGGTTAACGATATAAGGTTAGTATTATTGGCAAAAA
Organism: Anisogramma anomala; assembly: GCA_038502455.1. NCBI lineage: Eukaryota > Fungi > Ascomycota > Sordariomycetes > Diaporthales > Gnomoniaceae > Anisogramma > Anisogramma anomala. The sequence goes on from JASMMZ010000001.1 coordinate 37,204,079, forward strand.
AACCCGTTCATGCAAATTATTACCCTCGCTTTTATTAAATTTATAAAAACTAAGTTAATTACTCTTTTTAAGTGATTCAGTGATTTTTAAATCCCTTTATTCAACCTGTTAAAGTTTTTGTCCTATAGATCTTGTATTCATGCCGCAATAGATAGGTTGTGAGATGCTTTCGATTGGTATAGGGTAGCAATATAGGCCGTATGGGCCCTTTAATTTAGGTATCTCTATAATCTTGCCTCGTCAGTTTTATAAATAGTTGTCAGGATCGTGTTTTGCCCTTTTTAGCATAGGATAATATAAGTGTTATTATTAAACTTAATACTATGTATGCGGAGTAACGATTTATCGAAGTTAAGTTACGTGTTTTTACTCAAAGTTTAGATTAGCTTACACTTCTAAAAGATCGACTTTTCGATGACACGTTATTTCAATATTATAAACTTAACATTTCCGAGGAAAAGAGTATCGTTATTGTATATACCTATAATACAGAAGTCTTGGTTTTTCAAAATCAATAGGCATGTATTAAACGTTGAAGTCTCTATACCTAGCATATGTAGGAAGTATATCTAGTACTCTGGGAATTGATGGACATTTTTTTTTTTGGATAATACGTAGAAAGCTTTGATACAACGCATTAATATACCAAACGTAAACTCATCCCCATGTCTTTTCGTTAGTTTTAATAGTATAATTCGCTAAAGATTTGTAAAAAATTACGTATACGTTTACGTTATATCCCGGCTATTAAGTGCAATCTAATCTCTTACAACAACAGTGATATTGATCATAATTAAGACGATTAAACGATAGCTAAGCTTTCGGATCATAGGCGATTAAATAAGGATTTATTAATATATTCTTAAGAGATCATCCGTGATTTTTCGTACGGCCGTTTCATGGTCTTACTCTTAACATCGTGAAATATTCTCGACTTAAAAATGGTAACGTTTTAAACTTTAAATTGCATTAACAGCACAAGTTCAATAGGTCCCCATGTAAACAAGCCGTTGATTTCCACTTCGTCGTTTCCTTTAATGGGATTGACCAGTATATTCATAATGATTTTAACGCGCAATTCAAATGCAAATTTTCTGTTAGACTTCTCCTTTTAAGATACCCACGCTGTTTTCTATAATCTCACAAGCCTTTAGTCCTCGTCATTGTCCCTCTTTTTAGTGTATATACTACTTTTAAGTGGTTTTCCACACCTTCAACATTTTATTAGCTTATTATCGATTGGCTTAAAACGACAGTATTATCTAATTTTTTTTTTTTGGTTCGGAGGTTATCCAAGTTAAGATCTTTATTGGATTTGAGGGGATTTCTATACGGGTTAACCTATATTATTCGAAAAATAATCTTGTCGCTAATCGTTTTAACTATTACGTTTTGATCGATAATATTTTAAATCTTATATAGCCTATTCCATTTACCTAGCTTTCGTTATAGAAAGACTTTATTCGAAGGGGAAAGAGATATTACGTTTATTATTAATAGTTCGGTCCAGATATCAAGGTCGCCGTTAACTTAACAGCATATCGATTCCCTTCTGGGGTTTTTAAGGTTTTTCTATATTTTTAAACTCGTCTTTCGGTATTTAGCAATGATGGAAACTCAGTCGTTATACGTGGATAAGCGCTCATTATAAGTAAAGTTGGTATAAGACCGTTAGGGCTGTTAATATTGTTAATGCCTTTTACCGCTATTTAAAACCGTATTTTTTCAATTTGTTAAGCCTTTAATTTTAGGGTAAGGATATTGTATACCCTTCGTAAAAAAGCATAAGCACTATCAACAATACTAATACCCTAGTAAGCCTTAATGGTTACTTATTTATACTAAATCCTTATCGACTTAACAATGACTTAAAACTTTATCGTAGTAAAGTTAGTTTCGGCATTATAAACTAGTACTTTTGGTAGCCTAAGGTACTTGTTAATCAACAAAATACGTAATACTTTTCCCGTTTCCTTTGTTGTGATGGTTTTAAAGAACTTAACGTCGGCAAAAGCCGTAGCGAAGTTTCTGACGTAAAGTACCAACTTACCGTTCAAGTAAAACATGTTTACGAAGACTTTTAAATTCATGTTTTAATATTTTTAACGTAAACTTAAACCTAAAAGGGGTTTGGAAATGTGTTTTACCGTATTAGTAAAGCCGTTTAATTACTTTTAACGTTAACAAGTTCATATTTGCGTAAATAGTCGCCATTAAAACCTTATAAAGCCTATCAGTTGCCAGGTGGTTAAACTTACAATATAGTAAACAAAGTTCCAACATCATTAGGTTTAATACTACTACCTCTGACCCTTAAAGATAAAACCAAAGATACCCCTATTTAAGACTAAGTGGAAACCTTTCACCGACTTTCAACTTAAACTATTTCGTTAATCTTAACAATAATATTAACGCCAAGATTCTTCATATCTTGAAGGAAAATGAGGAAGAGAGTATATGATTCCGAAATATAGAAAACAATAGAGTTAATGACAATAATGATAATCATTGATCCTAGTGAAAAGAGACTTTTTATAGAGTTAAAGCCGACATTAACTTTGCTAATATCTGTATGGTTAATTTGTATAACCATATTTGTATTCCTTTATAACGCGAAGTATTACGAAAAACATTCCATTCATTTTCTTATTACTTCTGTATATAGTATAATACCTTAAGATACCTGCTTTACATAGCGATCTTAAATATTAAATATGTGTATAAGGTAAGAGTCTTTATATTTATATCGGCGATAATGGTATTCATCTGTTAGGTGGTACAAAAAAGTATGGTCCACGAGTTATTACGTTATTTTTTGGTTGGTGTTAATATTTTTATACTAGCTGATGGACTTGGGCTTTATTTACTCCTCTTCTACCTTAATACCTTTGAATTCTGTAACGCGTGACATGTAATTTCAGCTGAAGGTAAATTGGAAGTGTTTACTTCGCATTACCTACCTTAATGCGAGTTTACTATTATTATTGCGTATGAACTAATAACTTTGTTTTTCACCAATTGAACATTTTTTAGCGTTTAAGTTTAAAGTCAATTTATTCAGTTAGTTTGAAAACCTTAAGGAAGAAGAATACCCTCCTTTGTATGTTTGTTAGTCATATCCCTAGGTCTGGACCTTTCGTTAGTTGTATTGGACGGGCCTTCCATATTTACGGACCATATAGTACGTGTGTAACGTGCTTTTTTATTGTTGTAGAAATTTAGAGCTTAGGGGTACATATTAGTCGCATTTGCAACTGAAGCCGTTACGGTCGCCAAAGAGAAATATAACTATCTAAAAGAAAACCTTTTATAGGTGGGGTCAAGGTATTATAAGGCGCAGTTAAACTTTTTATAACTAGTAACGGCTTGGCGGACCTTCTAACATAAGGTGCCTTCGCCAACTCCTACGTTCCCTATTAGTTGTTGGCATAGTATTAGCCTGTCAAACATTTAATTTAGGAGTTTAATCCTAATTTCCGTCTCTTCTTCATAATAAAATATATAAAATCAGTTAATAATATTCTAGTAGGTATAATATTGAGTAAGGTTAATATTGTATTTCAAATAGCCTTTAAGATTATTGTAGATTTCGCGGAAAATTAATAATTTGTAAGGTATCAAAGGTAATAGTCTTCGGCTTAGCCGGTAAGGATATTAGGAAATAACAAATGAAAACCTGACAATTCAACCTTTATTTGGCGGCAGAGGTAAAAAAACGGGCGTAATTTTACGTCGAAGAGGTTGTATAGCTCAGTCATACTTTTTCTTTCTTGCCTAGATTTTGACAAATTGGTAATTACCCCATAATCCGTATCTACTATAGGGAAGTATCGAGGGGGAATTGTGATATACTGGTCGTCAAGACCTTTTGCATCCTTCGAATAGTATTAGGACTGGTATTGGTAGGTAGGATAGTAACCTTTAGCTGAGTTTGGAGGGAAAAGGCCAGTGGTTGTACCTATAATAGGCTCTAGTATAAAACCGTTCCTTACTTAATTTGGCTGTCAAAATTGGACGTGTTGAGTGGTTTTTGGGAAAGGGACTTCATTGTTTCCGCGGATTTGGTAATATTCCTTTTTGAAGTAAGGGATACATCGAGGTTACTATATAATTAAATGATAGACATGAGGGCTTATGGAGTATATGTTAATAAATTACTTACGGCCAGTATTATTGCACCGTTAATTTTGTATAAAAGGGTTGAACGATTTCATTTTGGTTTGGGTAGAGCCATGCGAACACATATAGAAGCATTAAGGAATGCTGTTGTTAACGATACCTCTGCCCTTGACTTTATTCTATAAAGGGGTTTTATTTGTGTCATATTCGTAAAGGATGTATACCAGACTAATCTTTTCCCCCATTTCCGTTGGAATCTTAACACCTCGATTATACAGTGTAGCCTTCGCCTTAATTTCAACGTATTTGTTCAGCTTCATTCATATTCTTAAGGTCTAGTTTATAAACTACTTTTGAAAATTATCGAATATTTGGATTCTTAAACGTTTCAGATGGTATTCTTATTAAGGATGTATCGTTTAGTTACGATGGTAAAGTGTTTTAGAGTTAATTTATTATCGGCGTTCATAAATTCAAGGTTCTTGTAGTAGTGTTTCTTGAAAATGGCGCCGAGGTTTTCAATTGCCTTTTTTCGGTCGAGGTTGTTAATGGTATAAATTTTGGTTTATTTTAAATATATCTCAGCGAAAATTAAAAAGTATAGGAGAAAAAAGATTTAGTGTAGAGTGGTAGGTCGTAAGTTTGCTGTCAAAGTTGATGTAATTAAAATTCGTAAGTTTTGGTCGGTTTTACGATTTGAAATTTGTAGTAATAATACCCATAATAGTAATAGCCGTACTAATAATAATTTAGCTGTTTACCAACTTAGTAGTTTTCAAAAAAATTTGATAGTTAATTTTAACTCCTATTTACGGAATTGAAAAAGACCTTTTTATGTTTTTAATAGCGATATCGTCGCTTATTTCCGAAATACCGCGAAAACTAGCACAATCTAAAAGTTTTTTTTACTTACTACCACGTAAAACAATATAATGTACAGGGACCGTTCGTAAAACTTTCCCCTTTATCTTGCCTAAATAAAGCTCAACAACTGGAAAACAACTTCTTTTTATTAACCAATTTATTCTTAACCTAATAAGCATTGATCAGTGTTGGTAATCTTTCATCGTTGCAACGTAGTCGATTCGAATAACTGTGGTCAAAGTAACTGGTTCTGCATTGAAATAAGTTGTGATTGAGTTGTAAGTTCTAAGTTTGACAGACTGCTTTCCGGTCTGTACACTAAATTGTATGGCCAAACGATTTAGCCTCTGCCTCACTTTAAATTGGGCACCTAATGCACTGCACTTGCAGTGTAGTGTATTCAAATCTTACCAACTACAGTCAATTTTCAGTACGTACAATCAACTTTAATGTAAGTAAAGTTGACTTTATTGTACTGCATTTGACTGTTATTCTAACGCCCACCCCGTTTACCTCTCCGCTTCGTCATCGCCCGGTACGCCCCCGTCTCTATTCAACGTTAATCGAACCGTACGCCCTTCTACAACCGTGCCCTGACCTGTAATATATTTATTTCGAACTCCCTTAATATTTGTCGCGGGCTCGTTTTTTACTCCTTTTACGGCGGTTAAAGCGATATTATAACTTAAGCCCTGATTTGCATAGCTAATATTGATTACGTCTTTTGGAACGTAACGAAAAATGTTTAAAACTTGATTATAAAAACCCATTTTTTTCGTTCGTATATTATTTATTAACCTAATATAAAAACAGGCGGATTTGAATAAGTAAACCTGTATTAATAACTGTATCAAAGCTGAATGCATAGTATAGGCGTAGATAGATATGTTGTGGTCTCTTATTACCTATTTGAAAAACATCCTCCCCGCCCCGCCCTGCGCCATCCTTATTAGTCGGCGTTCCCCAGAGCTCCACGCCAAATATCATAGGATCTTAATACCGTCCACCCTTCCGCTTTTCAAAATAAGAAAATGATGAAAATATCCTATAAATGAAGTTTAGTAAAAGTCGTTTCGTATTAATATTACTATTCTAGGAAACCCAAAGTAATATACTTAGTTTCACTTTTCGTATAACAAAACAATAGAGATGAAAGACTTCCAGTTTCATCATTATTATACTAATTTTAATGAAAATTCAATACAATCTATGTGAGTTTTATTAAATGTATTCGGTATCGATATCGACATTTTAGGATATTGTGAAACCGCTCATCCTTCTATTCCGCCTCGAATTTATGCAAACCCGTAATGTATTTATAATTTTCTAATAAAGTTGAATTGAGGTTATTATACCCCTTTCATTTGAGTAATATATTAGAGGCACTGCATTCCGCCATTTTCGACGTTATAATATCCTAGATTTTAATTTATATATTTATATATTATTTCCAGTATTGTTCGCGATAAAGAATTAACTTAGCCGGGTATGAAATAAGACATGTAAGTGAACGGCTGTTATGAACACGTATTTAACCAAACCTACCTAAAATGGAACATATTTACTAAAAATATTTAAACAAATATGAAATAGTTTAGAAACACTTCTTATACAATATTACCTATAAAATAAATCGATCTTTCACTTGAGCGATTAGTGTTGATATAACGTAATTTAAACTAAATTTGATCATTAAGTTGATATTGTTTCGCCGGTTGTCGTCGAAGATTTATATTTTTTTTCATTTATTGTTAAACGCATATTATATTCGCTTTAGCCAGTTTCTTACTTCTATATAAGTTAGCCAACAATGTTACGATTTACGTCACGGAACTAGTTATAGACTTTTTATCCTTTTCTATTTCAGTAATAGGAGATATTTAGTACCTATTAACCACCATATTCGAATTAAACCCAGTAACCGTGAACTCCCGGTTATTTAAAATAAAGTAACATATAAGAAAATACAACACTTGATTAAATTACGAAAAAGCGACGATAATCTGTAGTTATTTTTAAATTTCATAATTTACCTTTTAATACCACTATCTATCTAGAATACTATGCCGTTAATAAAAATTATTCAACTCCTTCAAAATGAAATAAAATCTTTGAAAAACACTTAAAAAATTCAAGCTGTAATCGCTGATAATAGATACGATAAATCGATAAAATTGTCATTATATATTCGAAAACTCTCCATATATGCCTTGTTGATTGTAAACCATATTAATTACAATTAAACGAATTTAAAAAGTCTTTTAATAAAGACTTAAAATACCTCGAACCGTTATCAGTAATTGATAAGTCTAATATGGAGTCTATTTAAATGTGTAACCAATAACGATCTGGGATAAAAATGATTGAAGGAGGCTTTGTTGTAAGGAGTAACGAGGTGTTGTACCGTTATACTACTCATATATTAGACATAATCTTCTAGTATTAACAATTATCCCCTCCTAAAAATAGTTACATTTAAGGACATTGAACAAAACATATTTACCTTTATACCTTGTAATGAAAGAATTCTAATTTCATTATAAAATCGTCGTAGTTAATAAATCGTAATTCGATAGTTATTAAAGGTTTTAGTAATATTACATATCTTTCAAATCGATATTATGATCCTTTTTTTGCACCAAATATTGAAATTTAACCAGAAATTATTCAAAGCCCTCTATGACCGTTAATAGCCGAACCGCGTATAACGGGTTATTGTCCATACCCTAATATTACAACTCCGCTATAGTAATCGGCTTAAAATAAGGGAATTACCTGGTATGAACGAAGTCAACGGTATTGACGCGGGCCAATATCATTACAATACTATAACCGTTAATATATAATTATCTTTTAGCTCACCTTGTAGGTGTAGCTTATCGCGATCCAATAGCTAAACCTCTATTTCGACAGATTCATTCGTATGTTTTACTACTATATATATTTCCACAATATACGGAGTTATCGTTGCCATATTCGATATAATAATGAAAATAGGTTAGAAAACCCGCGTATAACGTTCCTTGACGTTAAGTTTGTTTTATAACCAATGGGATAATATATTTGGGCGAATTTCTCAAGTTACGAGTCGATACCATAAATGATAACGTAAAAAACATAAACGTCTCAACTTAACTGTCCTAACGTTCCGACATCAAACTTGGTAAAAAAAAAACTCCAATATTTTATAATTTGTTAAAATGGTAAATGGGGTACGAATATCATGCTATTCAGATAATTAAGCCTATAAACAGAATACTACCTGAAGAAACTACCTATCGTAAATAACATAATTACATATCGTATATGATAACCGTATAACATAGTAAATCATTAGGTAAAAGATATCATTTTTATCGTTTTACAAAAGATATCACCTTAAAGTTATTCCCGAATAATCGGTTTCAATTACCGTTAACCGATTGAATTCTTAATATACCAAAATCAAAGTGACGATCAAAGCTTGTGTTAACTTTTGAAAAATATATTCTTCATGATCCGTTTAGGCCTACCGGGTTTCTCATTTTATAAATCGGATAATGTAATTTGATAATTGAAAAAATTTACTAATAAAGTCTTTATAAAAGTTCGCAAATCCTAATAAACTTTTAAATATTCTAATAATCCAAAAAGACTATTACATCCACGTAACCCGGATTTTCTCGGGATCAGACCAAATACTTGCGCCCGTTGTCACAATAAAAACAAGGTATTTTACCTACTTTACTATGAAATCTTAGTTTTTCAGGGCTGAATTTTACCTTGTGCTATAAAAATGCCCTAAAACTTCGCGAACCTTCACTATATAATGATGTTAAATACCAGAAGAAAAGACTAAAAAGTTTTGTATATAAAACGTAAGAAAATTATCCAAGATATCTGCTATTATAGAATTATTATGACGTTGAAATTTCGTTGGAGTTTCCTTTAATTTAAAGGGAGTAACTCATTTTCGAATAAATCGAAATTAGTAAAAAAGATCGTTAATTTGATTAATCTTAATACGGCCTAGATGGGGTAACACGTGACTTTAATATACAGTTTCCTTAATTACTTAGATTCGAATAATATATACATTGTTGTATAATTATAGGTAAAGAAAGAGGATCTTATTTCGTAAATTTATTTAAAACCCGGTAATCAATACCAAATGGCCAAGCCCTCACCATTCTTTCAAAATTGACAATACCGGCGCTACGGTTGATGAAAAACCTTACATATACCTAACACTTATTAATTAATTGCATAAAATAATATCTAAACTCGACAAATTAATTTGATAACATCTAATATAACTACCCCCAAAGTTTATCCGATGAAAATAATTTTCGGTTAGTTTAATATAGATATAGTAATAGAACTTCCTTCGAAACGAGTGTAAAGATATTACCTTTTCCTTGTTCAACAGGTCGCCAAACTCTGCCAATTCGGGTAGAAAACGGAACTAATTGTCATATTCTTCTATAAACGTTAACGCCGGCGATTACAAAATCCGAATTATCTAGAAAAGCTTATAATAAAATCTCATTACGATTGGTCACCAATACACCTTTCTACCCTCTAAATACTGGTCGTAAATCCAAAAAAAAAAAAAAAAATAGCCTTTATGACACTCCAATAATCTCTTAACATAAGGTATAATATTATCGTATGAACCACTAAACCTTCCAAATTTTATACTACTAAACGATTGCCGCCGACATTTAGGATTACTAATTAAAATTATATTTATAATATACCAAAACATATATCTTACATTTTCCAATAGTAATATGTATTAATATTACGATCGATCATTTACTAATTTGTAAGCGAAACGTTACATTAGTAATCATATATAAACTCTATCGTAATTTCAATAATATACCTAAAATACGAGTATAAAATAGGCGAACATGATTTAACCTTAAACGTTCTATTAAAACCTTATTTATAACATAATGAAAATTACTGATAAAATGAACCTAGATAACTAGAAAATGAATACTGTTTTCAAGTATGAAATTAAAACATATATAATTATTTATACATATTTTAAAAAAATTTAAACTCTTTTTTACTCCAATCTATAACTCCACCGGTAAAGCCACATAACCTCAGAAAGAAACTAGGACCAAGAATTAGATTTTCTCTGTAGATGATAATAAACAATCTATGTTAATCTTTCCTACTTAAGCCGTATAAATCTATGTTAGAAAAAATCCAGACGGAATGCATAACCTTATTAAACGTGATTTGAAAAGTTATGATGTACATAACGCCTTATAAACTGCCTAAATTAACTTTTCATTTCATTATCAACGTCCTCTAGCGTTCTCAGTCCTGGATTTAAAGCAAATAGACTATTCGGGTAATCGACTACGATTACCACGATATTTCAACGAAAATATCTAAATGAATTAAATCACTATTATACCTATATTTCTATCCGTTTGCTATATCAATACGATATCCAATAACTATCGTTTATAAGGCCGATCCAAATATAAAAACTCCAATTCGTCAACGAATTCGCGGTATTTGTTTAAAATGAAAATATAATTAATTCGGTTCAAGTTTAGAGTAATAAACTTATCCCGAATAACTAATAATATATCAAAGCGAAATCAATTATATTTAACTGTTAAAAGCCAATCAAAACTGCCCGTTTAAACTTTTGAACATTTCGAATTCAATAGCAAATGGTATTCATAAGTCGTTATTACTTAGAAATATATTTTTCACGTTCACTAAAGCGTTATCTGCATGGTAAAGGTCGATAGATTCAGTTTAAATATAATTTAAAGACCTATATATATTGTATTTTCCCTCCATCCCTCGGTTTCGTAATGAGCCGTGGCACTTGACTTAATAACTGTAGCTTCACATCCTCATACCTTTGAAAACACGTACCAGCCTTTCTCAATTTACATTTTATTCGCCTTTTCTATTTGCTCGATTATGTAACACGTACTTCATTGAATAATGGCAAATTTATTCAACTATACCTCATTGTATCGTTTCCAGTAACTTGAGGACACGGAAAGTCCAGTTTAAATAATTTCCAGGACGGATTTGAATCACTAAATCTTACTTCCTTTTCACATAAAATCGAAACTTTAAAAATATAAAGTAGCCGAGTCAAAAGCGAAACTCGATAGAGATGTTTAAAAGGGGATCATTGTATTTTCATAAGAAACTCGCTATAACTTACAATATGTTGAAAACGAGATATATCGACTTAAGTCGGCTTTAAAAAAGTAAAGGATATATCTATTAATATGGAAATATATTTATTTGTCAACAGCCTATCCTACTTGTTAATGTTAAAATATAACGAGAAATTATTAATATTTTTTATCGATTCATCTATTTTAGTAAATGATTTTTTAGAATGAAACAAGAATTATATACTATAATTGAATCTACGGACGTATTTAAATCAGATGCAAAATAATGTTCATAATGAAGATAACAAACAAAAACTAACAAAATGTGTAAAGGTCCCTTATACAGGACTCATTTGTAAATTTCGTTTCGTGCTCTTTTACGTAACGTCTATAGACCGCCCCTGAACCGCACTTAGACCGGGTACTGCACATTTATATCCCGTTATGTGCACTGTCACGTAACCTATAGACTCAATATCTAGTAGCCTGGGTTAATAAAAAACAACAGGTTAGTGTTGTTGACGAAAAGATCATCCGTAAATATTATCAACTTAGCCTTTAATAGGTCAATAGGAACTATATGAATCCTTAAATTCAAGTTCCTCATCAGTCAATCCAGCCTCTCATATAGTCGATCTTAGTCTTTATTAATTGAGTCCTAAGCTTGTGCCGTAATTAATAGATTGTACGATGTTTCCAACTAGTATAGTATCGTGATATAGTTGTTATGGATATGTTGTTCTAAGTATTTTTAAGTCTTTTTCACTTTTTTTTATTAATTTTATCTACACTAGCGTTTCAACCTTTTTGACAAAATTTGAAGTAGTTGTCACTAATACCATGTATATGGATTGAAGATTTATTAAAATTTAGGTATTTGCGTTCAGTTAGAGTCGCGACCAGCTAATAGTTTCAAAATTACAAATTTTAAATCGCACGCTATTCATATTCTAGAAATCTATCAGTTTTAATAAGAAAAGTATTATTAGTTTGTATACCCACTATTTATAAATACATGTTGGTTTATATAATCAACAAACATGAGTTGTAGGTTGTAGGTTTTATACCTAGTTTTGTCTTGAAATATGATTCAAAGATTAGGAACCAATGAATACCTATTTTAACTAATTTTTATAGTGGTTTGACATATTGTATCATTGTTTCTAATAGGTATATTCTATGAATTTTTGAAAGTTGGTTTAGTATGACTATCTCTGGTAAATAGGTTGTTAACCGCATGTACTTTTGAGTAATATTTTAAATATCAAGGGTAAACTTCCTTCAACTCTTTTGAAGTAAACTTGTTACCAATACGACTACCACAAATTGGCTGATTTTCTAGATTGTTAACGATTTTGTAAGGATTTTGTTTTTGCCTTTAACACCGTATTTCCAAGAAATTGAGCGTGACTTTTTGTATAGTTTACACGTGGTTTTGCCCTTGACCTCGTAAATTGAATTCGACTTAAAGTTTGTTATGTTAGGATTGTGGAGATTAAAGTTTGGTTTGGGGACAAATTATATAACTCCTTGTGTAAGGAGTCTATCAATATTAACCCTATAGATTTTCCTAAAACGTTTGCCCAAAATCCTTATGATTCTTTATATGCGAAGCTTGATGACCAGGTTTTGGTTATTCTTTTTTTTCCTGTTGACAAAATTAGTAGTATAGTTACGTCCTAGTGTATATATTTTATCTTTATTTCCATTGGTTTTCTTTTTTGGTTTTAGGTCGCATCGCCTTTATTTTATAGGCTCGTTAATTACCGGTTGTTTAATAATTAGCTTTGATTAAGAATCTTTATTCTCATTGTTATCGTTGGACGCTTTAATGTAAAGTTTGACTTGGGTTATATGAAACGTTGTAAAACCATCAATAGTTTTGATAATCACTTAGGTGTTGGAAATATTTAGAATTTTCAATAATCTATCCCATTTTCCAGGTTTTGCCTATACGAAAACTTCACTTTGTAATCGAAAATATGGTACGTTAATTGTTGTGGAATCGTTTCTGATGTTGAAGGAATTATTGATTTAACGCCTCGAAAATCTCCTATGAAGTTTCTGTAAAGGCTTAGCGTACTTCGTAGCCTTTTTTGGGGGTATTTTCTGATAGTTGAGATTTACTCGTCACATGTGAATATTCGTCAAAGATCAGAAGTGTTAGTATTAAGTCATCAGGGCATATGCTGTCATATAAGCCCTTTACCGTTAATTGAAAACATGACTCCTAGTTTTTGAAGCTTGCAATCTTCAACATAAGAATGTTATACGCCTTTCTCAACCTGTGCCATATTTTAATTGACTTTAACAGGTATTTGGTTGCATTGAATCCCCATTATCTTAGTATCAGCTTGGAGCTTCGCCACGCCAAAGTTAATACCAGCATTGTAGCCAACGACGTTTCGTGACCCCAGGTATTTGTTAATTTACAGAATTTTCATAGTTTTTCAGTTTTTCTTTGCCGCCAGCAACTTGAACAATTCTTCATTGTAAAATAAAGTTGCCAAATTTACGAGCTGAAGAAAATGTTTGTTGTTTAAATAGACTTTGTTCGTTATAATGTTACAATTGAAGTTTTTATTGTTTTTACATTAAATTAAATCCTTTTTGGTGTTTGTTTGTGTTTTGTGCAATGGTGATAAAGCTTTTTCATTGCCTTCGGAGTAGAGTACTCCATATTTTTTCCCCTTGTAGATTTGAGGATTTTGTGTAACTTGTTGATCTTAGGGTGATAGAAACGTCGATATAAGTAACGTATTTCCAATTTCTTGAGGTTTAATACCGTTATTATTGGCCTTTAAAGGTAATATTATAAGTGTTTTCTCTTGAAGATGAAAATAAACCTGCGGTCGTTTTTAACCAGTTTATTAATATGAAACTCGATGTTACTGTTGAGGATTTTTACGGTTTTTAATTAATGCAAGAATATGGTAAGGGATTCCATGATCTGGCATGTAATCGGCTTAGCGACTGTTTGTATGGTTTTTGATTCAAATGATAATAGCTTGTTACTTAAGCCGAAACTTTGTGTCGTTTTGTTGGTATTTTTACGATTTATTTCCGAGATAATAGTATTTTTCCGTCGAAGTATGATGTATTGCGAATAGACTTTTATTTAATACATTGTTGTCCCTATATTTGGCATAATTTTTTGAAAAGTGTGATTCGAGTAACTACCAAAAACATTGAAAGTGTATAAGGGGTTAGGTGTTTGATTTTTATGAAAAATATAAGGGTTTTCGCCCGGAAAGTAGTATAGGAAGGCGTGATAGGCTAGGTATTAAGCTGTTTTAGGTGTAGTATCTTTATCTTACGTAACTTTTGTTGGTATATTACTATGGTTACAAACCTCTATACCCTCGTTATCTATAGTATAGTTCAATTTGTTTTGCTTAAAAATAGCTGGGTATTGAGTGCGGTATATTACCTGTGATTTGTGGAGTTTCGTCGCGAGGTGACGAGTTAACTAATAACTGGATTTATCATGTAATTAACATCTTTTACAACTATTAGAGCCATAGGTTTTAAGGTCACAATTATTAAGACCACTTAGGTTTTGTTTACGTTACTGTTACTAGTATGACTTTCAGTTTAGGTATTTTCGATTAGATTTTGAGCGTAGGAGTCTTCCGTATTTGCGGTCAATATAGTACATAATTGGAGAGTCTTTGATATCCCTGTCGTAAAAGTTATCAATTGAGGGATATATATTAATTACATTTGTCGTACGTGTTACCACAGTTGCACTAAAGGGCCGTAATTAGTTTAAAAATCTTTTATAGGTGGTATTTGGTTGTTATAAAGCGATTTAAACTTGTTTATACCCATTATAGTTGATCTTACATATTGGTAAAGTGTGGTTTTACCAGATTATGCCTTTCTTATCTTGAGCTGGCATAATATTAACTTATTTAATATATGGTTTAGGATATCTATTAGTGTTTTCACTTTTTTTTCTTTTTATTATTATTTTTCTTTACCTCATCGTATCCTAATCCATATAGTATTACACAAGGTGAACGTCGTATGTCAAGTAACTTTTTATTTCGTTATCAATTTCCAGAGAAGTGCGTTCTTAGGTTAGGAAGATTGGTTAGTAGTCCTTGGTGTAACCCGTAAGGAATTTTGTGAGTAATAAGTGGAAACCTGAAGGATGAACCTTTATTTATTTTCAGATGTTGAGGTATGGTATTATTCTTTTATTTAATCAATTATATGGTTTTCCGTTATACTTTTTTATATTATTTTACGTTTTGGCCAAATCTGAGGAGAATTCGTTGTTAATGTCCACCATTTTTACTGGTTTGGGGGAAAGGTTACGCTAGTCGTCCCAATCGTCGATGGTGGTTTTTATAAATTTCAGTTTTAAATTTTGAAAATCGCGGTAATGTGGGTAGTCGCTCGTTGCTTCATGAGAGGTCAATGTTTGTGGTAGGATTTTTAGTAGGTTTTCGTGTGTAGGCGTAATTGCTGTGGGAAGCTTTGACTGGAGGAATTTGATGAATATGGAGAAAACCTTGATTGATTTGACGATTTTGAGGGAAGCTTTGGGGACCATTTTTCTTAATTGATCGTTTTACGGCGCTAAAATTAATTGTTTTACCGCGTTGGTTGCCGTTGCTCCTCTTGTTTTGCCTCCACCGAGTATCTACTTCGCATTATTACGAACGGAAATTAGATTGCCAAGTAAATTAATAGGTATTTTCGTTTGAGCATGTAAAAGATTGATTTTTATGAGGTTTAAGGTTGAAATTAACCGAGTATTAGGGGATGGTTTCATAATACCTATGTGAGGTCGTTAATAGTTAATAGTTTTTCCCCCTCTGAATTTTTAAGGTTAATGATCTTGAGGTTGAGGATTTTAAGATCAATGTTTAAGTTGATCCAGTTTAAATAAAATTTTCGCTAAGTTAAGTAGTTTCTCGTCTAAAATGAATCTGTTACATTAATTGACCTCTACCTTTAGTTTGGGTTTAATAGTATATTAAACCGTTCTTTATATTTCAATTATTTAAAGTTTAAAAAATGGACAATTTTATTAATAGCGTGGGTGCTACGGTTCAACTTTTCCCTAACGTTTGTTTCGAAAATTTATTAGATAACGTAATTGGTTAGGTGTTTCTTGGTTCAAGACTCATCAACGTTCTTAATCCAAAGGTTTTAATTGTAATGTTTTAAAAAGTAATACAAAGGTTTTAATTTCCTTTATCAGTTTTTATTCTCTTATTTTAGTGTTTATTATAGGTTAACGTTAATTTAGATGGTGTGGGAACTTGACGATTAAGGTAAGGTGACTTTTTGGTTTAGAAAGAGAGTTACGTGACCATTCGGTGTAACTTAACGATTTGGTGCGATTTGGTGATATTTCGTGTTTTTGCTTGGAATAGCAACTTTAACGTATTCGTTGACGAATCCGATTAACGATTTTGTAAAATAGGGGAAAGCAAACGATTGGTATAGAGTTAAGGTTTAATATTGAAAATTATTTTAGTATTGAAGTTGTTTGTTATTGATGTAAGGGTTTTGGACTTGGTGATTTGCGATGATGTCAGTAGTAGCAACTTAGCCGTTTTTCAATTATAAATATCTTGGAAATTTAGTAATAATTATTTTAACGATTTGAGACTTTGATAGATAATATACACGTTATTCAATATAGTTTAATAGATATATTTTGATGTTCTCAATACCGATAAAGACGCCACTTATAGGTTACCAAGAATCCTGACTAAACCACGAAGTTTGATTTTACTTACTACCGTACAAACAAACGAAGTTCTTAGAAGCTTTTCGCAATAGTCTTCCCTCTACTTTGCAATAAAAATATTAACCGGAAAGTATCTTCTTCCTTTATCTAGTTTATCTGTGATTAACTAAATAAATACTGATTAGTATTGATAAATTTTCAGACATTGTAATGATTATTGATTCTAATCGTGATCAAAATAACAGTAGTATAGCGTAGTTCAGTGGTGGATTTATTTTTTTAGGTTTGAAAAACCGTTAGCCAGTCTATATATTAGTTTGTAGGGCCAATTTCTTGGCCCATCCCTTTGTCTGAAATGGGCACATACTGCAATTAACTTACAGTCAACCCACTAACAACACGCCCAACTTGCTTTCAATACGTCAACTTACTGAAGTTTTAGTTGAATTGACCGTATTGAAAATGACTGCTTTTCCAAGAGTACTCATAAATTGACATTAGTCTTCTAACAACGTATTAATTAAAATTGTCAAGTAGGTGCCTAGTTTTGAAAATAAAGTTAACAAGAACATTAATTTCATATACAACCAAACGAAACTAATTTTAGATAACGTACGTAAGCAGCAAACTTTAATTAGCTAAGCTCTTACAACTATTATATATTTTAACAGCAAGGTACAAGTACTAATATACCGATTAAAATACGTTTTTTAATCTAATTTTTCGAATATTAGTAAGGTTATTCCAGTAATAAAACCTAGATTCGATAATGGTTCGAATCATAAAGTGTTATTAGCTATACTTTTGGTATGCTCATCCTTTACCGTACCAATCGTTTATACTAAAATACTAAAAATTAACCCACTGAAATCCTTTGTACTATCCGTTATCTATATTAGGGACGCGATTTCCATACATAGATAGGCGAAATTTTTCACCTAATTATACGTTAACACCATATGGTAGGTCAGAAAACCTGTCATAACCCACGTTGAAATTGTAAAATAGTAAACTTGTAAAGTCGACCAACTTAATTATTATATAAAAAAAGAGAAAGAGGCATATCCGCGCGACCCCGAATTTGTTAAATATAAAAATCATTTTTTACTATCGTATAACAAGCTCTTGTCAATTAATAGAGAATAAAGCTTGACCTGTTTACTAACCACGTAGAAGTTTATAAAATAATTAGCCAACAAAAATATCCACTCCTATTACGGGACCCGATACTTGAGTTCAATAAATATCTTATTTCTCCTTAGTTAGGTAAAATTGGTCAACATGAACTACATACTTCTCATGGGCTTTGCCAAAATCTGGGATAATATTAAAAATTATAACAGAAACCCCCACAATTTACTTAATACAAAAATAATACATTTCCTTAACATATATAAATTGGTAAAGGATTAACCTTTGAATTTTCACCTACTATTTCCAGGTATTCTTACGGGTCAAGAAAAAAATAATAATTAACCTCTTCAGATAAAGTAAGCACTTCACGTATCATTTAAAAGTGAATAAAAAGTTACTTCCAATACAACATCTGTTTTACGTGATGTTTTATGAACTAGCGTATAGTAGAGTGGACGACGATAATGATTAAGAAAAAAAGACGAAACACCGATAAATATCTTTCACCAGACACATAATCAGTTAATGTTTAATTAGTAAATAATGAGGAACGTATACGAGAGCAAAAGTATATTTTTTGAACATGTTTATATAGTTGTTAGCAATAGTCAAGGATTTTTATACGCCTTATAACGGCTAAATGCTATTTATAAAGGCTTTTCTTAATAGTTGCGGTATTTGTTTACGATTATCATAACACGTACGCCAAACCTAGTTGATATATGCCCTTGAGATAATAGCTTTCATGATTATAACAATAAAAAACTATTAATTGAGTGATATATCAACTATAAATAGGATAGATTTATTTGTATAAAATTTATTTCAAATTCTTGAACTAAGAGCTATATTGATTATAAGAATATGGTCAAAATCTAAATGGATATAGTAATCAAAAATATTATCGTCGTAATAATAAAAAAACATATGAGATATATCGTAAATTCAGCTGTTGCTTAAATCGTTACTACGTTGCTAAACGTTCGCAATAATAGATTATGTATTACATTCAATACCCTATTGTTTTGAACAATTATTTCTTCAACCATAACGAAAACTACTAAGATGATAACGCGTTTAACGATTGACATAAAGATTTAAAGCAAGTTATATAAAATAAAGATACTTCATTTAACGCAATTTAGTAACTAATTAACCACAACTTTTTATACCGCTTATTGGGTAAAGACTTATATCTTCATCATGAAAACTGAATCCCCAACTCTTTACACACCTTGAATCGTCGTGATCGTTAGTAAAACTACACGTTTTGAGAAATTATATTAAATGCAGGGAAAATATGGTAGTAAAAAAGAAAATATTCCTAATATATTGTATTACAACAAGAAAGCATTACTGTTTCAGAGATCGATCGTTAAAATTCATGAAAATCTAAAGTTAGTTTCGGATTAGTTTAGGAACTGTCGTCATTAACATCGAAAATCATACTAGTAGTCGTTCAATTAATTGCTTTTCATATACCAAAACCACGTTTCTTAGTCTTTTTCCCTCTTAAAATTTTAAATATTCTCGGCTTTAACGTCAATATTAATGATGATAAAATGGTTTAAAAAGTCTGTATATTCCTTTTTGCCTCCAAATCCGGATACTTGTGATTTCACTTTTAAAATTGATAGTTAATGATATTTAATTGAAAGGAGTCTAAAATAAATTTGTTACAACGACGGTTGGATTACGTTACTATAGACAAGATATACAAAATTATTAAGCTATCAAGGCGTAAATATGTGAAATACCTCTCGTTAAAAGCTATAAAGAAAATTTGCCATTATTCCTAAACTTACGTTCTAACCCACAAAAAAATGAAGCATATTTTCAAAGACGATAATTACTTTAATTGAGAGATGGTGGCTAACATCTTCTACTTAGATCAAAAAACTATTTTTTATGTTTTAAATTTAGCAATATCTCTTCATAACGTCAAATTCCTCTAGTAGTTATTGGCGAATGACACCTGAAAAGAATTGAGGGTTTCAGGAATTAATACGTAATTGAGGCTACTAAACGTTATCATTTACGATATTGGTACCACTTTTAAGGCGTCGAAGCTTTAAACCACTGTTAAAATAATGGTGAGTCAACATAAATAGGTATATATCACAGAATAATGGAGTTTGGTTATGACCCAAGAACATCGAAGGGTCAGAAAACAGGCCAGTATGGGGCTAAGCCACTAAGAACCTGATGTCCAACACATCAGGTGGGGATATCTCTTATGTCAGCAATCTTAGGGTTAGGGTTACGCACTAAGGATCATTGAGATTATGTTTCGATCCAACATGATCCAGCACTGAAAGCGTATGAAGGATTAAGAATATAAGGACACGGTCAGCACCACATAGATAGTATTTCCTTCATAGCTCTTCAGTTGTCAATCTAAGTATTCAGTCTACCCTGAATAGCCTCACGGCTTCTAATCATCACTCGCACGAACACAGTCTTGATATTGCACCTTTTGTTACCTCTGCTACCTTACTGCTAACATAAACCCTCTGACACCTTCAATATACCCACGGGTATTTAGTGTGATCATTACAAGTTTCAAAAATATTGAAAGGGTATACGCGTTAGTTTGGAAAACATATGACATCCTTACGTTTAAAATTGGAAGCTTTACGGACTAGGAAGTATGTTTTTAAATAGTTGTAAAGGGTTTGAATAATATCGTGTGCTTTAATAACTTGATATGAATGTTGGTGGTCTTCATAGCATATCATTGTTTGATATATAAACATTCTCTATTAACAAATACATAAAAATTGTTATGATGTACGGTAAGGCTTTGAAGGAATTGCAGAAGGAATTTGTTAGACGGCAACTTAATAACGCCTTTAATATTAGGAATGGTTTTATGATAATTAATGGGATAACTTTTCCATTGCAAAGCGAAGTTTTTTTCTGGTGAAAGCCAGGTGAATGGGATGACCTATTAATGATTTTCAGTATTGCTAACTTCAAAGTAATTGTTAAAACTATTAACAGTCTTGAGATATTTCGCCTAACTTAAGTTAAACTATAATATATGACGAATTCCGTTCATGATCCTTAAAATGAACGAATGAGAAAATATAACCATCCTTCCCTGGAGTTAATAAGTTGATAAAGCGATGGTGACGCGATCAACCATTTAAAAAAAAAGAATGCCAAAGGTAATAATGAGGAATATGCATCGGGAAACAACTACACGACTGCTTGAGTAAATGGGAAATATAAGGATAATCAATATTTGGATAATATGCTTCGTATATAAGAATGATTAAAACTTCAAGTAAACTTTTCAAGAAAAGTAATAGTGTTGAACTTGATGGACTCCTTATACGAGGGGTTTTATAATTCGTATCTAAACACGAATTTAATCTTCATAATCCCAACCTCATAATTTTCAAGTCGAGGATTTTCGGTAAGGTATATTTTACCGGGTACGTTAACGTAGATGTAATAGTACAAGAGTTGTAGTGTGTATTGAAGATAGATTGATTGAAGGGAAAAGAGTCATGTAGAATCAATTAACTGGCACAGTTGAATTATATAAATATTGAGGGATTAGATTGTGAAAGTAGTGTAACACTTGTTGGCGAGATAGCAAGTGGTTGGATGTGAAACTGCCATACAAATGGTAGTGGGAAAGATATAAGAAAGCACATGAATAGCTGAAAGGTTTTCCTATAAAACGGACTAAAACCACACAAACAAACCACCGTTAGTATTGAAATAGTTTTTGAGATAATTTTAGTTAAAGTTAACTATAATAATGCAAATTAATTGCAGTTGAGTGTCCAATTCAATGTGGAATATGAGCCAGGAAATTAACAATACAAAGTAGTATATAGACAGGTTAGTAGTCTACTAAAGTTAGAAGTAACCACCCAATACTTTATTATGCAATACTACTGTTACTTCAACGACAATTCTAATCGAAGAACATTGCAAGGTCTAAAGACCTATCAATAGAATTAATATATACTTTCTTTAGATAGTTCGTACAGTAGTTTGATGTATCGTATAACTGTTTTTGACAGGTATTTGCTACGGAGTTTTGGAGGTAAGTGGATCAAGATGATCATTTATAAATTAGTTACGGATTACGTCTATGTTTCAGTAATATTACGATTATTACGAGTAAACTTCCCATTAGTACTTTCTAGTAAATTAGCCGTTTATACAACTATTAAACATTAGTTAATTGTTTTTGTCGTTAAAGATTACGTAAAGGTTAACGTTCTATCTTTATGACCATATTTGTAATTCATTGTTCGTAGTATCTTATATAGCGTATCCGTAATTCTTATGTTAACTTGATGGACAATCCTTCACTTGAAAAACGTAACGTTAAAGTAGTTAAGCTGGAAGTCGCGTTTAGGCACAAATTGTACAACTTTTTGTATAAGTATTACGTTAATTTTCTCTTTTTCTCTTTCCTTATAAGTTCCGCTTAGGGTTTTAATTATTTCTTAGGTAGGATGCTGATTTCAATGAGAAACAAGGGTATTCAGAGAGGGTATTTGAGGGATGGAGGCGGATTTATATTGTTGTTGTTCTAATCCAACTATCTCCCATAGGTACTCATTTATTCCCCTGACATCCCTCCCATGACAACGGGTAGTAATTTTCCCATCAGGTAGCCATTTCCCTAGTATAAGTCATGCTTAGCATGCACATTGATTCTCCATACTACCATCCATCTTCCAATCAATGTAGGGCTGAGTTCTCAAAGCTATATAATACAAGTTAAGTGAATAAAAGTTGATTTTTACATCAAAATTGATGTGGGGTAATATGGGGTAATGAAACAATAAAAAAATGGAAACAACCAAGAACAAAAAACAAAGAAGCAAAGTAAATCTTTCACTACACTTCACGATAATATTTTAAGTTTTCCCTCTTTTCAACTTCTACTTCGACCTTCAATCTTTACCTCTCTTCCCCCACTTTTCTACTTTAAATCATCTCTCCTTACCTTTTCCTTTTTAACTTTTTGCCTGTTAAAGATCAATATCGTCGTTCCATTATGTCGTGTTTTGATCGGTGGTGTCACTATCATTACTGTCAAAGTTTCTGGCATAAGGTCCCCGTATTTCTTCCACATCTTATTCTTTTCCCCCCTCGTGCCTTTTTTTCATTATATTTTCCCTATAAATTTACAGCTTTAACGTTGGTAATAGGGTTAATGATCTAAAGCGAAACAAATAATACTATCTCATTCACTTCCTACGGCACTATTTATTGTAACTTAAATATAGGCGCCCGAATGTTCTTCAGGTTTTTATATTACTAACCAGAAACCTTTTCAATTTAATATCGCGAGTCTTCGGCACGACCTCCCACACCTAGTTGCCGACTTGAAATCCATCGCCGTCAAGCTTAGTTTTGAACTTAACCTATCGCTTCATTCACCTATCGGCAACCTATCAATAGGAATTATCACGTCGACTAACAAATTCGTTACAAGTTGCGTCCTCGTTAGATTGTGATTCGTTAAATATTGTCGTCAATTATTTTTTATTTAGGCTTTACACTGTTACCATTATGATAGCTTTCGAGGATTTTACTAGCCAGCTCAATATAATATGTAAGGGCATATATGGCAAGTGTTTTATGAGTCAGTTATTAATAGCCCTTACAATATTAGCGAATGTTTCATGGCACTTTTCAAGTTATTTATATCTACGTTTTTAAACCTATTTTTTAGCCTATTTATAAACAGTTTTATCAATCCTTTAATTGATCCCATTAATGTAGCTAAGTATACAAACGCATTTATCATTTTCGTTCCGATATTAAAAAAGAAATTTTCAACCGTTAAGTTTTTAAAGTATTTCGAGTTATCCAAATAACATTCCTTAGGGCAACCGAAAACATTGGTAATAGGTTTCCAGGTCCGACATTCCTTTTCGCCTATTGGTTTATCTATAACTCGACAAAATAAAAATCGCTAAAACTAATCGACTATAAGGTAAAAATTTGTCTCGCCGCCAACTTCCTTTAAATTGATTTTAACCGCAAAATCCATACCCATAATGTTTCAGGGTCTTAGGGCTACAACAAGTATAAGGTTAGTATTCATTAGCCTGGAGTTGCTAAATAAAACGTATAGTTTATATATTTTGATGTATTCTTTAATATTAACGTAACGTTTCGACCACTATAACATTCTCCTGAATTTGGAAAGGGTTAAGGCCACGGCAAAATATCCGTAAAGGTCGTAAGCCTATTTTAAGACCGGAAGTACGTTGTCTTTTTTTACGTAAACAACATATACTTTACCAAGTTCTTGCATTAATAGTATGTTGTTCTAAATACAAAATTGTAGTAAATCACGCTTTACATTCATTTTTACCTGTGCCGATAAGTCTCCGATTTTTTGTCGGTTGCTTATAAGATATCTTACAATATCCTTATACCAGTTCGTGTCATTGATATATACAGTCGCTATTATTACTCCTTTAGGTTGTAATATTCGTCCTGGACATAATACTCTTATAGGTAAAAGAATTCCCGTTTTTAGGTCCTTTAATATTGTTGGTCTCGCGAGTAATCATTCTTCTATTACATATAGTAATTAGTTCGTATTTGATTTTATAAGTTTCACAGTTGGCTTTAATAGTCTTGAAGTTCCGTACGCGATTTTAATCATTTTATTTAAGTTAAAGCGATACACGATTTTGAAGTCAAATATTCCGAGGATATTTATTCACAACGCGATTATCCTTGTATATATAATCGACCTCGTTAATTATGAAATCAGGTTCGTGTCATTAGTATAAAAATTATTAGAAAAGGTAACTTAATTACCTATAGCCGTGTTTCTTCCATGTATCTTACTACGACTAGTACTTATATTTCGCCAATTGTATAAATTATCTCGGCATTATTTAGTTTCCTGGAAAAAAAAGGCCAAGATTCTCACGTAAGACATTAACTAGTCAACAATAACGGAATCTTCAAGCAATTCAATTAGTTGAAATGTGATACTACCAATATATTTACCATTTATATCAGTTACGAGGTAATATTAAAACGAGCGATCCGCAGCTATTGTAAGTTTAATTAAATAGCTAGGCACAAAATGACGAAAGCTATAGTATAATACTCTTTCCATTTAAAGGTTTTTAAAAAAACATTACATTTTTTTTAAAAACTTTCCCCGTTGAGGTTATCTTCAGTACACTTTTTATATAAAATATGCTTAGGATTGTCATACATAATGCTTTACCAGCTATATACCTCGCGACGTATAGTATGAGGTAAAGAAACTCATTGTTGTTAAGGTCTCTACCTATTTCACGTGAAGTAAAAGAGTAGAAGAGTAATCGTTAAATTGGTATTGTAGTAAAAGATAGACAGTTAGATCCGAAATAAGTATTCCATTGAGTTCACGACACGGACGAGAGGTTATAAACCTCTCATACGGGCAGTGACCCTTTTGACATGCGCTCTAGAATAGCCCTTACAGACCGCTTCACGCAAAATGCACTTTGCGACTTATAAGAGTATAGCCTATAGCGTGACACGTTATCGTGCATTCTGCAGGAGTGTACCTTGCAATATATTTCACTGCCACTTGGCCTACGTATACTCGCTGTTAGAATATATAGTAATATCCACACTGGTCTAATATCTTGAATAAAATAAGGTGATTTTCATATTTTACCTATATATCGAATATTTTCCGATATTTCTTAAACGGCAAAACTTATCCTTGTAATAATTTAGAGTCTAAAGAGTAAATATAGTTTCCAAACGAGACGGTTTTATAAGGGGTAACCCCAATTTTTCCGAATTAGAAACGAGGAAAATATTAATAGTACAAAAAGTTAAATATTACGTCGAATCCACGCGATAAACCATTATAGTTATCGATATATACGTCGAAAACCGTTTCCCAGGTATAGGTATACCCTATTTAAAAAGGCAGTACTAGTTTACTAATTCTCGTATTCGTTCGGCTACACCTCGTGGTATTTTTATTAACTTTTACACTATTTTCGTCATTTAGCAAAAGCCATTTACCAAATTAAATGTTTCGTGGCGCATAATAGGTATATCGACTTCCCATAATTCCTTAAAGTATTCTAAACAATCAATATTACATATTCGGCGTAACAAATACCGTTTTTTACTTATAACCTGGGGAAATAGTAATCCTCTAATATCCATTCGTTACGTTGTCTTGGAAAAAGACATCATAGTCGCCCTAAAGAAAAGTATCGAATACTTTGTCTTATAAGTATATCGGATATCACGGCTTAATTATATAACTATTAACTGGAATATAGGTGTAAACAAATCGGTGTTTAATGTTTTTCTTCATTAGGAAATGTATATTGTTATAACCCAGACAACGGTTGGGTCAGGAAACAGGCCAGCATGCAGCTGAGCCACGGAGAGCCTATAGTCCAACACATCAGGCGGGGAGCATCTCTTATGTAAGCAAGGTGACTAAGTAAGTCACGTAATAGATCAGTATGGATCAGTTACTGATCCAAGGTGAGGCAGAACTAGATCAGTGGGATCAGTGCGGTGATCCAAACGATCCAGTACTGAAGACGGTATGAAAGCACGGATATATAAGGACACGGTCATAACCACATAGTTAGTATTTCCTTCATAGCTCTTCAGTTGTCAATCTAAGTATTTAGTCTACACACCTGAATAGCCTAACGGCTAGTGATCACTCTACAGCACGAATAAACATCTTCTTGATATTGCACTTTTGTTTTCTCTGCTGCCTTACTGCTAACATAAACCCCCTAACACATTCTATTTACTCACGGGTATATAGTATGATCATTACATATATACGAACCGCATGATTACTAATCTGAAATAGAAAATCTTATTACCTCTATTGATAAATAAAATCTTTGTGGGAAAGCGACCTTATTTTACAAGTTTTTTTTGTCTATCCTGGTCGAAATAATTTACTATTAAATTCGAGTTTAACGAAGTAAGTAACGAAATCAGTTACTCTTATGTCCCTTAAACCGAAAGCAAACACATATTTTCAGGTACATACTAGTCTCTTCGCCAATTCTAATCCCCTTCTTCCTTTTTCGCAAAGTTATAGATATTTTTCGTTAGTGAACTCGTCTTCTTCATTCGTTTTACTTATATCTTTAACATCGTTATCGGAAAACTTAAATCAGTTTCGAATAATATTCTACAGCGTATTATCAATTTTTTTCTATTTAGGATGACGTCTTATACTTTTGTCGAAGTTGTTATTTTACGCTATTAATATTCTTTTCGTTTCACTATATGTCAAATAAGCTTTTGTTACTTCTCTTTTAATTTTTCCCATTCCTCCTTATTATCGTTAATATTCATATGCCGAAACATTTAAGAATGTTTTCCTATATTTTCACCTTCTACCGCCTATAACGACAAAATATTATCGTGTTATCCGTCTAATTCCGAATTAATTCTTCCGTTATAATCAAACATCAATAGTTTAATAAATAACAATAATGGCGCGAGGAAATCAAAAAGTTCGATTTCTCCCTTTCCTTCCAAACACCAAACTAACGTATGTAAAACAAGCAAACGTAATAAACAGTTAACAATATCGAAATGTTTTCTAGTAAATAACTATTTTACCTCATTAAACGTACCAACTTTTCTCTATTTTCTCCTTATATATTCGTTCCATCTTGTAATCGCTGTTATTTTTTTCCCTTTGTCCTCCCATATCGCAATCTCGTCATCGTTCGTATCTATCTCGTCCTCGTTCGCATTAAGTATAATTAATACATCTCCAAAATACACGTGCTTATAAATGCCAATGTTTTCTAAGGCCTTCGGCTGTCGAATAGCCTCTCCCAGGTAAAAGGCCGGCCTTAATTTGAGCGCTTCCTTTGTTGTTATATGTATTTTTCAAAGTCGATAGGTTTATTCAATATTCGTATGTATTTTACCTCCTTTTAATTAAAAGTCTGGTTTTCATTTTTGTTATTACTATTCTCGTCGTTCAAGTCTGATTTGAACGGTTCTCTTTTGTTACTTGTAACCAAATTATTTAACGAGTATCTGTTTTCTTCCGAACAATAATTTATATAGGCTAGCTAGACATTAAAAGGTAACGGCTTTACACGTCGTTCTATATGTATAACAACTAGGTGTCTATCGTCCCCTACAAATATAAGGACATTTCTAATATAAGTATTAACGGTTAAGTAACAAACGAACTATTTACGGTTTACTAATAAATTATACAGGGGATAATTAATCGTAACATATAAGTTGATTTAAAACAAATATCGGCGATGATAAAGGTAAACAATATGTAAGTCATTAATACTATACGAATTTCGTTGGTAATTAAAAATGTTATCAATGGGTAGGTTATTTAAATGGCAATTTATATACGAGTTACCGTATCTAGCGTAATAAATTCGACTAAAAATCCGTTATTTACTAGGAATATATTTATGGAAATTTTGTAAGTATTACCCTTAATATATCCCAGTTGGGTTTATATAGTACGTGGCTTTACATGGTCTTTTCCAGCTGTTACCATTACCATATATACAAATACTATACGTTTTCGCGTTTTTTTCGTAGTATCCTTATTCATTTTCGTTTATGGAACAGTATCGAAACTATGTATTTGCGTTATTTATTTATGTAAAATAGTACTACGGTTTACCAATTGTTTAAGGGTAATATTAAGGTAAATTTTTCGTAGGGTGTTTGTTAAATCAAAAAGTTTTTCAAAACGGCCTAGAAATACTTCGATGGGTATGGTATCCTCTTTTTCCCCCGTAGCATTCATTCCGTACTCCTCTTTCATAGCGGTGCGAAACTGGGAAAGACTTTCACAAAACCGTTTTCTATCGGCCTAAGTTATCGACGAAATGGTTTGAGATTATGATGCTTAAGTGTAAAAAGAGTTCAGTTTTGTACGATCGTGAGATAAACCTCTTTCCTCGTATTTAATTAGAGATTATAGGTTTACGCGTTTTGTGGTTCTAGTACCACGGCGTTTAGCAGCCATTAAAGGCGTAATTTGTTCGAATTTTCTACCTTTCCTTTTATCCTCGCAAGTATATTAGCAATGCTATCAAGTATATAGATGTTCCTTATAAATATATTTACGTCCCTTAAACTAGATTCAGAAATCTCACATGTTGCCTCCCCATATATTCGAGTCCGCTATATATAAAAAGTGAATATGATTAATATCCAAGGTAGGATAGAATCCCTAGTACTCGGTTTAATTTATTAATACTATAAATAATAGATCGTATATTTTGTGGTTCTTTTCGCGTCCTATTTCCATTTTTGGGGGAAATTACTCGTTCCGGTAGTACGAAATATTGCATTTAACGCGTCTTTACTTATAGTTATCCGAGGTAAAAATAATTATAAATATATGATATAGTTTAGGCACGTTTCCATAATTAAAATATACCTATACATTGTTTTAGGTTTATTTTTACTATTCGTTACATTCGTTATTTCTTCGTTGTTATAAATCTTATAATCAAGCATTACCACTTAGGGAACGAGTTAACAATATGTTTAATATAGATTTTAATACCCGTAAATATTTTTTAAATTGTAAAACGTATTCCTCCATTATCCCATAATATTAGCCTGCCTATTTATTCTGGTATTGGTTTTACAATAGCTTCGGCGAATACATTTTCTATCGAATACGCTTAGGTATTATTTTGTTTTATCTTTTGAAAAGAAAAATGTATTGTCGTTACGACTAAGAATTATAGGTACCAAAATTGAAGTTTTTCGTTTAACGTCGTATATAACCTCGTATTTATATATCCTATTTTGGTTTTAAGGTCTTTCAAAACTATGCGATCAGTAACTCTCGTTTATAACATTATGTTGGCATTCTAGCTGGTGTCCGTAAGGTAAGTTAGGAATTTGTTTTTAAGCTCATTTCATAACGCATAAAGATATTACACGGCGAATTCATTCGATCTTTTACGTATTATACCAATGTCTCTTGAATACGTTCTTTAAATAAATTCACTTTTAATGCCACTTTATTACTTGTTATTACTAGACGAGATTTGAACCGGGCCTTTAAAAGTATCTTAATATTGTCTTATTATTATTTTTTCTCTTCTGGTATGTTACGATATCATTTAACCGATTTTTTCCATTCCGTTTTGAAATTACTTTTACAAAATTTCTCGATAAGATTTTCGTTTTGTTACTATGTTTTTGCTACGATTTTTATATCTTCGATATATTTATTTTCACTTTCGTTAAGTCATCCTATTTATAATCTCGGAAAACCTATTCTAAAAGGTATAATATATATAATAATAGTTAATTGCATATTTGTTATTACTCGTTGGTATTACCTTACTTATAAAATAATAAAATCTTTTAGCGTAATATCTGCGTTAGGTTTCTGTGTTTCTCGGATTAGGTTTCCCAATTTAGATAATATGTCCTCAATTTGTTTTTCTAACCTGATTCGATCCAGTTTTTCCAATAGCCAGATTTCGCTAACTCGGTCTCGTTCTCATAGGTTCTCGTTCTCGTTACGCGGTTTTTCTTTCTCTCTGCTTGAATTCTCGTTCTTATTGCATGGGTTATAGTTCTCTCTGCGTAAATAATCGTTCTCTCTAGGTTTTCTTCTCTCTGGGTTCTCGTTCTCTGGGTTCGTGTTCTCGTTAAATCTGACTGCGAAGCGGGAGATTTGTGAGGAATTCGAAGCTTTCATAGGTCACCAGATGATTATAATGAAAGGAGTATTTGGAGAGGGTATTTGAGAGATGGAGGCAGATTTGTATTGTTGTTTTTATAATCTAGCTATTGCCCTCAGATACTCCTTTATTCCCCCAGAAATTCCTTTTATGACGACGGGTAGCCATTTCCCCAACGGGTAGCTATTTTCCTAGTATAAGTTATGCTTGGTATGCATATTAATTCTCTATTCTACCAATGCCTAATTACTAGGTTCTGTTTATCATTTTGTTTTTAATTTAAGCAGGTGGGTATGTGCGCTCCAGCCTGAATTTATTATCTTTATCTTTATTTTCATTTTTAAATTGTTGTTCTCGATATTATCGCTTCATGAGATGATTAATTAATAGCGAAAATAGGTTTTATTTTATAGTACGTTTTAATCTAGGATATCAATTGGTTTTCGTTTCAATGTAAAGTTCAATTCAATTCATATGGAACATGGTAGGATCGTCAGCGATTTTAATAACTACTTTTAGATTGGTGATGTTCAAAATCTTAAATAGTTCATATTATTTTGGTGGTTTATGTTATACGAAAACTTTGCTCTATAACATCTTAATCAGCACTATAATCGTTAATAAATTATTTATAGTCTTGTGGGTATCGTAAACTTGCTGTTCTTCGAGTTTCGTCCACAGTTTCTTCAAGAATTAATGTAAACTCTAACCATATTATAAGTATTTCCAGATCAATATAATTTTCTCGCTAAATAAAAAATACGTCAAAGATTTGTTAGGTTGGTACTAGACCGTTGAAATACAAAGTATGAATAAAACCATTTACCGCTATTTAAAGATATGTTTTGAATTCACAAAGCTCCTCATATCTATCATAAATATTTTATACGCCTTTTTATATAAAGCGTACACATATTTAATATTCCCGATACTCCAATAGGTTTCAATAAGTTCATATCTACATTAAACTTCTATTATATTAGTATGAGTTTCAAATTTCATCATCGCAAAGTTAATGTTCATGTTGTATACAATTTCGTTCAGTGTCTTGAGGTATTTATTAATTAAATTAATGTTATTTTTAATAACTCTTGAGTATCTTCTACCTATAATGAATTATTAAACATATTATCGTGGGAAACATTGCCTAATATACAACGCAAAGAATCGGTTTATTATTTATATGAAAAACGTTAGTTACATCTTTATACTGAAAATTCTTGTCATTTTTCAAAGTAAATTTAAATCTTTTGGATTCGTAAACATATATTTAGAAATCATAGGCAAGATTTTTAATAGACTTTAATGCAAGCTATTTTCAATTTTGAAACTCTACATACTCAAGAGCATTATATAGCCTATCTATGACTGTATAATCTTTATATCAGTAGAATCAATATGTTTATAAGTTTCTTGAATTTATTACTATTTCCTTTTGGTTGTTGTACATCAAACTACATATTCCATTATTTAATGGAAAAAGGAAACACCTGGTATTTTAACCAGCTTACTCCTATCAATATTAACTTTAATATCAAGGATTTTATATTCTCCAAAACAAAACCGGGGTAAATGGTGTTGAAATTTTAATGATAACTGGGTTCGTAATTATTCATATAGTAGTTATTTTGAATGATAAAGTTTTTCATTTAACTCAAAATTACCCTTGGTTTTACCCGCGTTTTATTGATTGAATTTCGTAATGATGATACTTTCCTCTCGTAACATGATATTTTCCAGAGAATTTCTATTGAGTATTTTATTTAGCCTGCATTCAAATATACTTCGCTAAAAAGTATGTTTGACAAAAATATTCTGAAGATTAAATATATGTCAAAGATTGAAGATTTAATTGTTATAAAAAGAGAATATGTTTTATCTATTAAACGGTATAGGAAGGTAAAGCCGACTCATTACTGGGTTGCTTCGGAAGTAATATTTTCACATTAGGTGATTTGTTTTAACGCGTCATTTTTATTTCGTAACTTATACTGGTTATATTACACTACTTTATATTCCAAATAATCGCTGTGAAAAGTAGTAAAAGACTAGGTAAAATATATTGCTTAAATTTTGAAACGTTTAGTAATGAGGTGACGACTCAACTAACAATTGAACTTGCTACAGATTTCAAATATTGTGTTACTATTACGGTACTTATTTTCAAAATTATAATATTCGTATGAGACTTGCCTACATAGCTATTTGTTGCGTAACTTCTAATTTGATGGGTTTGAAACTAACTTTTTGGCGGTAAGGTCTCTACTTATTCACGTGAACGTAAAAGAGTAGAAGAGTAATCGTAAAGATTGGTGTATATTGAAATAGTAAAGAATAAGTTAAGATAAGCAGAGGCATTCAGAGAGTGCACGCCACAGTTGAGAGCTTATAAGCTCTCACCTAGAGCGTGCCACTTTGCGAACGTCCCTTCTAGACCGCTCCACGCATGGTATACTCCAAAAGTGCAATCTACAGCGTGTGATGTTATTATGCACTCTTCAACAATGCAGCCTGCAGCGGGACACGTTATCGTGCACGCTGCAGGAGTGCATTTTACAGTGTAATGTATTGCCACTTATCCTACGTATACTAACTATAGTAATATTCAATAATATTCACATAGGAAATCTTTTCTTCTCCTTTTATACGCTTCGTATTCATAATCTAATAGTAACAGTATAATTATAATACTGTTCGTATCCCCAATCCAGTAATAACAGTATAGTTGTAATGAGGTTCGTATTCGTAATTCAGTAGTGACAGTATAGTTGTGGTGTAGTTCGTATTAGTCGTTTAGTAGCGATAGTAGTATATATTCGTTTTTAGTTGGTGATAACAGTGATGTTTACCATTGTTTTATGTCAAACTTCTTTCTTTTCCTTCCTTTTTTTTCCTAGTAAAGTAAGGGTGTGGCGGATTAGGTCACGTGTCCTTTTTTGTAGCGTTGTTGATTATGGTAGCTATCAAAAGCATAGCTTACGTTTCGAATACTTAATCCAAAGCGCTTTATATTAACGGGAGCGTTACTAAGTTATCTGTCATAGCAGTATGGAGAGTTTCCAACTAGATATCTAGATCAACCGTTGTTTTCTTGGGGCTAAGGCCTAAAATGCCATTGTAGCCCATTTTATTCCTTAGGTCGAATTACGAAGTACTATTACAACCCTTTCCTTTATTAAGGTCCAGTTGCGTATAAAGTATTTGGAAATTTATCCTCTTAAAGGTGCGGCCCGAATCCCATACCCGGCTCTAACTCCTTTAGGGGGCGCGTTCCGGAATGTTCACTCAAAACTTTCTTTTTATTCTGAGCTTTCAATAATGTTTCTAGCTCCTTGTTTTCTTGAAATTACGTGTTTGAACACGCGTTTAGCCCTTCCTTTTTCTAATGGTGTGGCCTGGATTATATATCAAGCCCTTTCTTCCCTCGATACTGCGTGGTGTAGTCCGTTTTTTGCCCTCACTCCTTCAAAAAATGCGTTTTGAAATACACGTTTGTCCCTCCCTTTCGTTGAGGACGCGGCCCAAACGAAGTATTTAGGCCTTCCTTTTCCTAAAGGTACGTGGTGGATGGTTCTTCTGACCCTTTTTCCTTTTGAAAACGCGTGTTGAAATACGTGTTTAGCATTTACTTCTCTTAAAGGCATAGCTCAAACCATATATACAGGTTTTCCTTATCTCATAGTCCTTTTTTTAAAGGTTGTGGCTCGAGTTACTTAGCCAGACCTTCCTTTTCTCACCTTTTCTGAAGAAGCGGCCCAGATAACGTATTTAGGCTATCCCCTTACTGAAGGTGTGTTCTGGACATCGTATCCAGCCTTTCCTTTTTTTTGGAGTTCTTTCTTTTCTTAAAGCCGCGACCCGGACTGTGTATCTAAGCCTTCTGTCCCTTAGGGTTCTTTTGGCTTTTAAGGACGCGGTTCGGAATTGTTATTTAGACCTCCCGTTTCTTTGAGGTGCGTCTTAAATATCGTATCTGAGCCGTTCTTTTTCTGAATGTACGTGACGAAAAGTGTTTCCAACCTTTTATCCTTTTAAAAGCGCGGTCTGAACTGATTATCTAACCCTTCTTCTTCTAAGAGGTATGGTCCGGATTGTTGATTTAAGACTTTATGGACTCGAGTGCCATTTAAGCCTTACAACACTTTTTAATAAGTGTACGAAAATTCCTTCGGCCTTTTTATTCATTAAAGGCGGGATACCCGTCTTTTTTCACCCTTTTAAAGCGGTACCTTACAAATTGAACCCGTAACAAATAGTACTTTTACAATAATACTATATATCCTATTAGATGTTGATAGTGCCTTAAATCGTTGCAACGTTGTCAATTCGAATCGTGGTCGAAGTAACAGTAGTATTGTATTGATCAAGTGATAGATGTATTGTTTTAGGTTCGACAGACTGCTAGCCGATCTGCACTGTAATTTGTATGGCCAATTGATTGGCTCGTGCCCTAGTGTGAAGTGTAACGTACCGCACTCGACTTATACCTAATACGGTAAGTCCATATAAACAATACACTTAACTTACAGTATAGTTAACTTTCCTGAAACTAAATTTGACCTACTGCATTGCATATAGTACTATTTCAACACTGGCAGCTTTTTATTTTATGTACGTGCTCTAGTGTAACTAACTAATCTTTTTCGGTTACCACTAAATTTCCTCCTTGTTTACTAGCCAGACTCCTTTTAATTCCAGTTGACTTCTATATTTAAATACACACAATTGTATGTAAATTGACCCTATTTAACCTTAATTGCTCCGTTGCTTCAAGATCCTAGTTTATTTACTACTATAAAAAGTTCTTTCGTTATAGGCCTCTGTAAATTTCTACTTTGTTCGTATCAATCAAACAGATTATCATAGTATCCTTTTCTTTACTAACGCTTTTTTTAGTTTACCGGCATATCCCCAGTCTTAGGTATATAATTTGGAATTGTCAGGCAGCCTATCATCGTAATATTGAATATGTATGATTAGCCTATTGTTAACTATAACCCTTTTCAGAGCTTTGTTTAGTATTAACTTTGCTATAGCATATGCGGTATTATCTTTGTCTTTAATATATTTGATTTTTTTAATTTCCCTCCGTTTGTAGGCTTTAAGAAGTGTTATTACGTCGATTATTAGGTGTTTTTCACTGGTGGTTTCGAGTTTTGAAAGGTATTCGAAGAGGCTTTTCGAGTCGGTATAGATTACCTCTGGGATAGGTTTAATTTTTAGTTCTCCAGTGATAATGTTAAGTTTCATTTATAAAACTATTCCTACGTTAAACCCCGTTATTATGCTTTATTCCTCCGAAGTTAATACGTTTCATGTGATTCTTTTATATTGGATGGAGTTTTACTATATTAGGCCATCGATAATACTAAATTGGTCGTCCCGCCTATATTCTTTAATGAAAGTCATTAGGAAGCTGATTTATGAAGATAACTCGGTGTTGCTTGTAAAGAATCTATTTATAGAGATTATTAACTTGGTATTCAACAAGTCGATTGGAACTATATTAATCTCGCGGTCCAAATTTCGCATTTTCTACTCGAACCTTTTGTTTAGCCTTTTAAAGTTTTTATTTGCCGTGTCTTGTACTTATTCCGCGATAGAGAGGTCGTAAAAAGCATTTGGCTAGTATGAGGTAGTAATATAGTTTCTTTCAGCACGTTGTTTTAGGTTCCGTTAAGCTTCAACTATATCAGTCTTATTAATTTTAGCCTCAATAGTACATTGGTTTTTTTAGCGAAAGCTTAGGCCGGCATTAATACTAAGTATGCGGATTGACGATTTATTAAACTTACATTGGTTTCCCTCTATTAACGTCGTTACTGGCTTGTAATTCCAGAGTTTGGAGTTTTTAATCGCCTGTTGTTTTAATGCTATGAAACCAGCTGTTCCGACGAAAAGTGTATTATTAGTTTGTATACCCATTGCACCAAAGTCCCTCTTTTTCGTTACTAGTAAGTACGGGTTGTATGTTAAAGACTTTATAGTTAGCCGTGATTTAAAGTGAGACTCAAAGATCAAGAATTAATGGACGTTTACTTTATCCAATCCTATAGTGGCTTGATATATCGTATTACCGCCTTTAAAAGGTAAATGACACGTAGTTTTCATGGTAGTTTTAATAGTACTATCCGTTGTATATCCGTTTCTAATTGCGTATAGGCTTACGTTATTTTATAGCTATTAAGCGTGAACTTACCTTTAGTATTGACTAGTAAACTTCTTATTGAAGTAACTATTAAACACTGGCAGATGTTTTAAATTTATCGCCGCGTCCTTAAGCGATTAGGCGTAACTTTTCTTACAGCCTACTCTTGGTTTTGCTTTTAACATCGCGGATAATCCTAGACTTTAATATCGTTAATTTTGGGTTTTAAAGATTGAAATTAGTCTTCGGTACGAAATATACAGCCCCTTGAGTTAGTAGGCCGTTAATTTTAACCTTATTGTTATTTTAAAAAAAGGGTTCGCTTAGATTTTAATAATTACTTGTATTCGGAGCTTTAGTATCAAATTTTCGTTATCCTTCTTTTTCCTATTTATTTAAGTAGTATTGTACATGCGGCCCGGTATATATTCCTCCTTTTTAACGTTTCCTTTCTTTGGGAGTCGTCCTTGTTGGCGGCTTTCCATCGACTTGTCGATAACAGGTGGAGGAGGTTTGTATTGGCTTAGTCGGTTGGCTTAAAGGTCTTTATCTTGAATAGCCCTCATATAGGGCTTAACCTAAGTTATTCGAAACAATATAGTGCCGTTAGCAGTATTAATAACAATTGAGGAGTTCGCGATATTGAATATCTTATACGAGCTCTCCTATTTACCCGACATTTGTTTTACAAGGACTTAACCTTGTAACTGTTAAGTATATTCGTCGATTATTGTTAGGATATTTCTATCATTTAATATATTAGTGACTTGGGGACGTGCTGACTTCCTTCGCCATTTCCCTAAAGCTTTGTTGTAGACTATAACACGTTTTCGAGTATTTTCCGAAGGAGGAGATTCACTTGTTAGGCGAGGGTACGATTAAGAAACCAGTAGCGTTGACACTAAACCGTCAGGGCCTATAGTGTCGTTTAGGCTTTTTACCGCCATTTATAAGCGTGCCTCCGGATCCGTAAAGTTACCAATTTCTAATGTAAAGATATTGTACGTGTAAAGAAGTAGGGAATATATCTTTTAAACCTTTTTAATATTCCAGTTGGCTCTTATAGGTACTTGTTTACATTGGATACCCATTATATCAATATTTTCTAAAAGTTTACCACTATAAAATTAGTAATAATATTGTGGACAACGACGTTAAGTGGACTTAAGTACGTGTTAATTTATAATATTCCTAACTTTTTTTATGTATCGTTGGCCTAAAGGGATTTTAAAAACTTGGCTTTATGAAAAGAGGTTACGGAGTTAACCACATGAAAAACAGGCTTATTATCCAATTAAAAAACGTTAAAAGAATTTTTTTGTCAAAATCTTTTTTTTTATGTAAACTTAAATCTTCGGAAGTTTTTGATATAGGTTTGATATAAGTAATAAAGTCGTTTAATAGGTTTCAAGGAAGAATATTTTATACTTTCATATCCTACAGACTTTAGGACGTTGTATAACACATCAACGGCTGGGTAATTAAAGCGTTGGTATAGTTAACATATTTCCAACTCCACTAGGTTTAATACCACTACTTTAGAGCTTTAAAGGTAAAACTATAGGTACCCCTATTTAAAGGTAAGAGGAAATTTTAAGCAGTTTTTAACCAGTTTGTCTGTGTTAACGTCGACGTTGACGACGAAAGTCTTTATGTCTTTTAAATAAAGAATAAAAGAGGTAAGAAACTTCAGTATATAGAACGTGATTGCTCTTATAACAGTTTAAATTACCGTTACCCCTAATAACAATAGTTGTTCCCCTATTTTAAAGCCAACTTTGACTTTGATGGTATTGTAACGATCAATCTTAGTAGCTGTAGTTTTTTTCTTCCTTAGTGCTACATATTGCGAATATTCTCTTATTAAGTACTTTGTTACCCTTATGTCTAGTATAATATCTTAAAACGTATGGTTCGCATAACAATCGCGAAGGTTGAAGGTATATAAGTGGTTAGGGGCTTATTTAGGGTAAATTTAAAGGACTTTACCACCTAAACGGTATAGGAAGGCGTGGTAGGCTAGTTACCAAGCCGCGTCAAGAACAGTATTTTTTTGTTACTTAATTTGTTTGGGGCTAATATTACCGTTAATTGGTTCATCGCTCTCGAAGATGGCGACTTAATCCAAATAGGTTTATTTAAAAGTGTTAATGTACTGGATGTAATATATTACCTTCGTATTTTTTCGTCTAGCTGAAGGGTATTGAGTTAACCAATAGCTAGACTTACCATAAATCTAATATATTTTGCAACTATTACGACGATAATGTTTATGGTTAATAGGTTCGCCAAAACTTTGGCTTTATTGGGGTCAATGTAGTTGTTTGCTTTAGTTTGCAGCTGGTGAGCCAGACATTAAACGTTGAGGATGCCCGTAGCCATACTTGCGATCGAAGTAGTTAATTATCGTAAGATATTTTTTATTTTCGTTAAGAAAGTTGACGACTTAGGGGTATATACCAAACTAGTTTCGTGTACGCGTTATTATAGTGGTAAGCGAGGATCTTGATTGGCTAAAAAATCATTTTTAGGTGGTAATACGGCGTTATAAGGTGTATTCGAATTTGTTAATTCCCGTAATTGCTGCATATACCTGCTCACGAAGTGTGGATTTACCAATGTAAGCTTTCCCTATTATTTTTTGACATAATTTAACTTATTAATTATCTGTTTAATCATATATATCGGTGTATCCTCCTTTTTCTTTGTAACTATTTTCGTTATCTACCTCGTGGTGGACTAATTTGTATTATATTACGTAAGGTGAACGTCGTCTTTGAAGTAGTCCTTTATATAGTTATAGATCTTGCGAAACGTGGTAGTTCGGGTAAGAAAGGTTAGGTAATAGTCCCTACAGTGTCCTGTAAGAATTTCGGGGATTAATAAGTAAAAACTTAAAGGTAGAACCTCTATTTATTTGAAGATGTTTAAAAAGGGCATTATCTTGATATCGAGGAGGTTGTAAAGCTTCCCATCATATTTCTATGCGTTATTCCAGATCTTGGCGAAGTCCGTAAGGAGCTTGTGGTTAATATTAATTATCTTGACAGGTCTTTAGGGCAGGTAGCGATAATTATCCTAGTCTTAATTAGTGTTTTCTAGTAGTTTAAGCTTTAGAGTTTTCGAGACACGATATTAAGGGTAATTGCTAGTCGTCTGGCCCGAAGGGTAAAGTCTAATGGTAGGACTTGTAATAGGCTCTCATGTATAGGTAAACCTAAAAGGGACAGGTTTTTAAGGGGATTTGCGATTGAATTGCTGGGGAGCGATAGGTACTTAATGGTTTTGGGAGACCTAATGATTTTACTGAATTAAATGATATAAAACGCCGAAGTTAATATCTTCAACCGCGTTAGCAACCTTTATTTTACGTTTTTACCACCGCTAAGGGCATACTTCTTACTATTACATAAGGGTATTGAACTGTCGAACAAGTTAACAAGTTCTTTGTCGCCATCATGTAAAATGGCTTAACTTAGCTAAGGGTAAAAGAAAGGTCTCCTAAATCGCGTATAGGAGCGTTAAGATTTTTTAACAGCCTTTACCTTATGCCGTGAGCCTTAAGGGCATTTTTAAGCCGAGAAAAGTTAAATAGAGTTTTTATCAGCTTAGTAAAACATTTTTCTAGTACATTAATCCATCGTCGTTTAAGTTTTTCTTCTTAATTAGGTTTGACAGTTTTTCATTTTTTTTTCCACATCTTAATAGTTTAGTCATCGAAAAACTTACGCTAATTGCGGAAGGCACAGCTACCGCGGTCGAGTTTTTCGCCGCCAGCTTACTTAACAATAAAGTTGTCGATAAATTTGACCAGGTACTCTTCAGTTAAGTCTTCGTCAACGTCTTCTCCCTAAAGATTACAGTTATAATACTTGGTAAAAGCCATTCCAAGCGCCCTTATTGCTTTTGTTCCTAACGGACTTGGTAATTGCTTTAAAGTGAGCGCTAGCGGTAGACATCTTTAGGTTCTGGTTTTTCTAAGACTTGTAGGGCGTGTAGGGAAAAGAACTTGATGATTTTGAGCGTATAGGCTTAGTCTTTTAATATAAAGTCGCGTGGGAACTTGACGACTTAGCGTTGGGTTGCGATGCGTGGCTTTTTTAACGCGACTTGACGATTCTTGGTGTTTTCGCTTACAGAAGCGAATTCAATAATTTAATTGGCGTAGGAGAAGTAAAAAGAATGAAGTAGGAGCAAAGGTTTAGTATAAAGGATAATGTCGAAGGTTGTTTATTATGGTTATTTGGATGTGGGAATTAGTCGTTTTTATTATAGTAGTATACATAGTAATACTAACTTAGCCGTTTGCTAACTTGCCGAACTTTGAGATTTCTGACAGTTAATCTCGACGTCTTTAAGAAAGATCTGGTAAAGATTTCTTGGTGTTTGAAATAACGATATCGTCACTTACTTCCAGATTGCCGTTATGGACCAACGAAGTACTAATAGAGGCCTTTCGCAAGAATATTTCCACTATCCTAACGTTAACGTAAAGCGTAACAACCGGAAAGTAGCTTCTTTTGCTACTTAGCTAATCTGTGCTTAATCCAATAAGCACTAGTTAGTGTTGGTAGGGCCTTAGATCGTTACAATGTTGTCGATTCGAATCGTGGTCGAAGTAATAGTAGTATTGAATTGGTCAAGTAGTGGATGTATTGTTCTAGGTTTAGTAGACCGCTAGCCGATCTGCACTGTAATTTGTATGGTCAATCGCTTGGCCCATACCTCAGTGTGAAGTGCAGCATACTGCACTCGACTTACACAAAATGCGGTAAGTCCACACAAACAATACACTCAACTTGTAGTACAGTCAACTTTACTGTAAGTAAAGTTGACCTACTGCACTGCATGTAGTACTATTTCAACACTAGGTGTATTAAGTCCTCCGTTCCGTAACTATATACGTAATTCCCTTAAAATCAAAGTATTTACCGACTGCCATATTTCCAACGTCTACCTTTAAAACTCATTATGAAAATTATCAAATAAATTGAAACTAAAAACAGAAATATTCCGAGTACGTATATTATAGTATTGATAAATAATGTAAACAACGTACGTATTTGTACTTAAATAGTTAAGGTTTTCTACTGGCACTTTCAACTTTTTATTTTACAAGATTAAGTCGATAAACTTTAAAAAGGGTTTCCTCAAAATATTACATTTAAAATATGAATCTATATATCCATTAACTTTAGTTAGGATTACTTCGTATAAAGCTGTAAATAAAAACGGTGCGAACGGTATATTTAAACCAAACAAAGTACTCAAAACAATACAAATCAAATAGTGCCAAGATACCAAAATTAGTACGAGTGGTTTGGTAGGTAAGCTTGGAGTGTAGGTAGTTGTTGGGAGCGTCCCAGAAGCTATGTCCTAGCCGTTTTCGAGGTTTTCAAGCGGTTTGGACCCTTCGTTTCGGCCGTTCCTGAAGTATATAAACAGTTTACATGTTGAGTTTTAACCTCTCCTAACGTATGAGAGCGGTAGGGTTGTTAATTTTGGGACGTGTACGGTTGCGGAGCGGTTTGGAACCTTTGTTTTAGCCACTTCTAATGTATGCAAGTAGTTTGGATCCTGTGTTGTAACCACTCCTGAGTTTCATAATCGGTCCGGGTACTACGTTGAGGTCGGACGAGTCCTAATAAAGGGTTTCGAAACTTGGTGGTTTTGGCTCGCGTAGCCTAATATGTAATAAAACCATTTTTTTTAAAAAAAAAAACGGGATACGTTTAAAACGCCAGAACAAATTAACTGATAACGCGACGGGGCTTTTAGTACATAAGGCACCAATTGGAATATTCTGAATTATTAAAGAATAATTTAAATTAAGAAGAAGCATTCGGAGAGTGCACACCACAGGTGAAAGCTTATAAGCTCCCACCCAGAGCGTGCCACTCGACGAACGTCTCTTCTAGACCTCTCCACGCACGGTGCACTCTGAAAGTGCAATCTACAGCGTGTCTTGTTGTCATACACTCTGCCAGAGTGTAGCATGCAGCGTGACACATTGTGCACGATGTAAGAGTGCACCTTGTAGCGTAATAGATTGCTACTTAGCCTATGTATACTAATTATAGTGATATATAATAATATCTATACTGTAAATATTTAGACTCTCCCTATTGTCAATCTATATAATACGAAATTAAAAGGTTTTCATAGTCCCAGTAACAACAACTACGAATTTAAGGGAATATAACAACTAAATACAATGGAATCTTTATGACAGTGCTAAACAAGAATCTAAATTAGTTGAAGAAGATTTTATAATTAATATTGTAATGTTATGAAATTTATTTAAAGTTATCAAGGCCTGTAACATCTAGTCGAACCTATTTACGCAATGTGACCTTGGTAATATCTACCTTTCCCATCAGTTATTGGCGAAGTATTAATTTGTCAAGCATTTAATTGAGGATATGTATAAGTATTCACCCTTTTTTGTTTTTAGTTATCACTATCGTTTAATATGTAATAGCCGAACCCATTGAATATTACGTAAGTTAAATATTGTGTTTAATATAATTTTTCATTTTATTATAAATTTTATCAACGATGTGTGCTTCAGTGACAAAAGTTAGGTAATAGTTTTAAATGTGGCCCGTGAATTCCATTTGAAAATGATGAATGAAAACTGAAAAGTTCAACCTTAGCATATTTAAGAATGTCAAGGAAAGGTATTATTTTCGTATTAAAATGATTGTATTCTTTTCCATTATACTTTTGTACATCATTCTAGAATTTAGCGAAGTCCGTAAGGAACCTTTAGTTGATATTATATATTCTAACTAGCCTATCCGGTAGGTTGCGATAATTGTTCTAGTTGTTGATAGTATTCTCCATAATCAACTTAAATTTCAAGTCTTTAAAGTTTTGATGGTAAAGGTAGTTACTTTCGGCTTGAACTCATAGGGGAAATCTTATAAATAGACCTATAGTAGTCTTATATATATAGTTGTTCTCTCCTTAATTTTTTGTAGTTCATTACGAGAAGTTTTACCTTAATAATTACCTTTGCAGATTTAATGATCTTTCTTAATTAAGCGTTAAATGGAACCGACATTAATTCCTTATATGGTTTATGTAATATTTTTATTTTTTTAGTTATTTAGTTATTTAATTATGCTATCACTGGGCAGTGCTTGCC
Source organism: Anisogramma anomala (assembly GCA_038502455.1). NCBI lineage: Eukaryota > Fungi > Ascomycota > Sordariomycetes > Diaporthales > Gnomoniaceae > Anisogramma > Anisogramma anomala. Next base: position 37,248,051 of record JASMMZ010000001.1, read on the forward strand.
GCGAAGCGGTGCACTGGCTACTACGAAATATCCCTGTAGATACTGGCGTTAAGAGTCGTAACGCGAGCTATTATAGCCGTAGGGACCCGTTTAAAAAACCACGCCACCCCTCTAATTAAGACCTTAGGGTGCCCCGAAGTTTAGAAACCCGTAGTTGTATAAACTGTAGCCTTGGTTATATCACGTAGCTTGGACATTTTAGTCCCCGCCCAACGCCTAATCGCGCTGGGAATACAACTAGTTTTGGTTCCTTAACAAAAGGACCATGTAAATCCAGAAAAATCGTGGTAAAAGCCCCTAAAGTGGGTATTTATAAAAATGCGTGTAAATAAGCATACGCGTTAAGGAAAGTTTTAAACCGCTAAACCACCAAAGGACTCCTTTATGCAAATACGGTGGTCTGTACTCCATTACCCTATATAAAAAGCCTCTCTTGTCATCACAACCCTTAAATTTGATGTTTTTACTAAAGCAACCGCCAAAGTAACTAGTAATAATAAGCCTCCCTTTTTCCTCCGCCCCCCCCCCCCCTTTCTTTTTTTCTTATACCTCGCCTCCTTTTTAGTTAGGAAACCTTAGCTAATATTATCGACTAGTAACGCCTACCTAAAAAGGTTGTGCTGTACGCGCTTGAAACCTTCGATCCAGGGCTAAAAAACTTTTGCATCCTAAACGCATTAAATGCACATCCGTCATATCCCCTTCCCTTATCCCCTCGTCCTCCCCCTTCACTCCCCCTCTCGCCTCTTCGATCCGTCCTATTAGCTCCCGCCTCGTTTCCGATGAGACATAGCTCTATACAGGTTATGTACAATCCCTTTTAACAAAGACTAATAATGGGGTTTATATTAGGGGAGGAAAGAGCTTAAAATACGCCAATTATACGCGTATAACGCCCTTAATACCTTTATTATAAAGAACCGGACCTATCGTGTAACTATGATATCTAAGAGTAAAGGTGGGTATATTCTTGTTACCCTTAAAACCGACGAGCCGTTAATGATCTACCGTGTCATCGTCGCAGCGAAAACACCCTTTAAGCGCCTTACCGCCTTACGACAACCCTTACACGCCGCTGTAAAGGCGGCGAAAGGTAACGAGGCGTAAGCTATTATAACGGTATTAATAAAACGATGGGATCTCGTTATTAGGGGAGCTTAGACAAACGCTAACGATAACGACGAGTCTAGTAACGAGGGAAGGATGGGTTTGATTCCTAATTAATTCGCTACCTCTTTTCCCATTTCCGCCTTTATTCCCCCCCGCGTCCCTGCCCCCGCCGTTACCCCGAGTTCCTTCCTAAGACCTGTAACTCTTTTCCGAAAGTGACGGGTTCGTCGGGCGGCCTTCGTAAAAGCCCTAGTAACGACTCTAGTAAAGCTAGTGAAAGGATAATCTACTTTATATTCAGGATAATGATAATAGTAATAATAGTGGTAATCGTGATAAAGTAAATTGGTGGGCTTTATACGTAATCACCGATGAGTGTAAAACGTAGTTGTTGCCGATAGGTGGTAAACACGACCTTATAAATTCATAATTCAATTACGTGTATTTTCCGAAAACCCATTAGTAACGTAAACTAAATCTCCGAAAAATTTAGTGTTTACAAAGACCCTTTTTATATAGGTATCCCGAACCCACTCGTTTCAAGATTTTCTAAGGACCCGTAACTAACCTTTTCAAACCCTTAACGAAGCCGGGTAACAGATTAGGGAGACTACGTTACGTTCGTCGATTTAACGATAACACCACCTTTTCTCCTCGAGAAACTAAAATTATCGAAAATATGGTGTAAAGTTACCAACCTGTATCTTATTGTAAAAAAACGATATAAAACAGCTCATAGTAATGGTACCGAAGGTAAAAGGGCGCCGGACCTAGCGAACATGTGAAATTCGAATCCAAGCTTAGTCGTATATGTATGATCACGAGGCCTAAATTAAAAATACAATTTAACCTCTTTTTAGGAATATTACTCCTTTTTTATATCCCTAAAGTTAAATCGTACTACCGATTTTACCCCCTTTTTAAAAGCCTTTTCACTCGTTCTTGTAAAAGGGGGGGAATTTGGACTTTCAACCGTTAAATCTATTCGCGGTTTCGTTACCAACAATCCCTATATACCCTAAACTTCATTAGATTTTACACGATTCGAATATGATTCGACAACGGCGTGAGAATCTTGGAAACCCTATTGAGAAAAGGTGGCAGAATTCCTAGTTAAACCACAAATCACGAAGGTGCTATTTAAATAAATCGTTATTTCGCCTAGGGTATTACGTAAAGCCACTTTAACGCCTGGGAAAACACCGATAACCTTAGCGTTAAAAATGTGTGTATTAGGGTATAAGGCATTGAAACCTTTTATAATAGTACGCCTATCCCGATATATTACATACCTATATCCGATATATTGCCTGTCCCTAACGGGATATTTGGATCTATCAGTAAAGACTATAATATAGTCACTGTATAGATTAGAGAACTAAACTTAAAACAATAAAGTTGCTTTTTTAAATTAGTTTAACCGGAAATCCGGTAATTAAATTAGGGGTAAATCTTAAGGTAAGTAAAATAGGTCGGGAAAGGCTAAAAATCTTGACGTCGGTTTCTAGGAAACGTAGTTAAATACGTTTTTTCGTTAGTTTAGGTTTTCGTAAAGGTGGAGGAAAGTCGCTGAGGTCGCCATGAGTAATATAAGCCAGTCGGGCCTAAAATCGAACAGATTTTCTAAAAGTCGAGACATCATATATAACCCCCCCTTTATCGGTTAACGTAACTGTAGAAGTCAACTCTCCGTCCCTTATAACCCCCATCGCAGACGCCGCATCTATTCGTTATATACGCGGATACCTAACGTTAAGGGTTTTGAACGATAAATAAAACGAAGTCGTTCTGATTTTAAAGCAACTTTGTTAAAGGGCAGCCTAGTGTCCCGTAAGGTGACGAAGTTTAACGTAATTCTGTATAACGGTGTAACCGGTTTTACCATAGTAACTAACAGCTCTGTAACTTAACTTTTGAAACGCTTTTACCCCCGTTGAAAATACCAACTTTTAACGTAACAAATAAATATAAATACGGCCGCGGTCATGGCTATTGTACGTAGATGATGTGGTAAATTCACGTATCTTATACATAAAAGTCCTTTATAATGTCGAACAACCTTTCAAGCCTTCGATATCCGTTTCCCGTAATATACCCTTTTTAATAAAACATAGTTGAATTAAAACCCTAACTATCGTATACCTTGGAATTTCGTATATAATAAGGGTTTTATAACCGGATAGATCGCGCCTAAGTCGGTAAAAACGAAGGGATTCCCCCATTTAATGAAGTCTGTAAGACTTTAACACCTGATAATATATAATAATTTTAACTTTTCTTAAGTAAAAACTAGTTTATTTATCAGCAGGGCCTTAGATCTTTTCAATGTTGTCGATTCGAATTGTGATCGAAGTAACAGTAGTATTATATTGTTCAAGTGGTAAATGTATTACTTTAGGTTTGGGAGACCTCTAGCCGGTTTATACTGTAATTTGTATGGCTAATTGCTTAGCTCGTGCCTTAGGGTGAAGTGCAGCGTACTGCACTTGAATTACATCCAATAGGGTTAGTTCACACAAAGCAATACACTCAACTTGCAGTTCAGTATAGTCAACTTTACTTAAGTAAAGTTGAACTATTACACTGCATGTAGTACTATTCCAACATTATTATTATTTGCCTATGCGTCCGCCTCCCATACATTGGTCTCGAGGCTTACAACTTTCAATTTTAGGAAATCTGTAATGTGTAAAACAAAAATTGTTATCGAGTACATAAAGACCCGGCTTATATAATATTGGGTAGAGTTTAATATATAAATTATATAAAGTACCAGAAAAGGGGGTAAATCTTACGGAATACCGTAATTAAAGTTTTAAAACCTCGTAATTGTTATTTGATATCGTACTTTTATTACCCTTTCGGTTAAAAAGCCTTTAACAATGTTAAATAGATTTCGGTAAAACCTTATACGTCGTATTTTGCGAATTATACAGTCATAAAACAAGGCATCAACAGACCTTTATACGTTGTTGGAAAAGATCGACGTAACCTTGCCATTAATAAGGGCGGATTTTATATCGTAAGTTAAAGCCGTAACTAAAATGGTGGCAAATTGTTTAAATATCCCTTTTCCATATCAAATGCTAATTATTCACCATATTATTAAAGATTAAAACATCTGTCGTACTACGATATGTTTTAGTCTCTTAAATTATATCTGGATTAATACGATTTGTTTTGATAACGTTATTATTATAGGTTTCAATCTCCTTACTTAGGTATTATAAAAATCTTCGATTATAGTTATATTCGTGGACAGAACGTTCAATGAAGGTACTCATTATGAAAATTATAAAGAGGTTTTACGATATATTTTCAATAAGCTTTAAAAAGTAGCACCTTTATGTTATTCAACTCGATGGACGTATTCTGAATGCTTATAGTATTTTGCTACACCTTCTCGTCGGAATATCAAACCTTTATAACATCATATATTCAAAATTGTTCTAGTCGTTTAAAGGGTCGGCGAATCAATCGTTAATGGTTAAAAACTTATTCATGGTATTATTTCGTAGCGCCTAGATTTGTTAGCATTCATCGAAAATAAGTTAACTCCCTACTTCAAAAGGGGGAACCCGGAATGGAAAAAGTTATTTACACCAGTTGATAATGCCGTGTACCTTAACGAGGTTGGCGGCTCGATCGAACTTATTTTTCTACAGGTTAACCAATACCTTACGCAAATTTACCAATCAATTTCTACGTTTAATAAACTCAACCTGTCAAGGCCGGACCTTGTCTGTTTTCCTTATATAATACTGAAGCCGATTAAATCGAAAGGTTTACTCTTTCTTAGCTTTAACTTATATTATAGTAGGCTTTTTAACCACGTAAAATTCATTTCAATATTGTCGTATAAAAGCCTTTATCTAACTGTATACCGTACCCTTGTTCATTTTATTTTTAATATTCAGTAAAAAAGCTATACCAATACTAATTAGGTCCTCAAACCTAAGAAGGCTGGCCTCCAGGACCCTAATTCGAGGGATAGGAATAAAAAGATACTCACGGTTTAAAAAAGTTATAAATAAAACCTTATAATTGAACCTATTATTTTAGTTAGTGTAAACGACTGTAATAGCCCCGGTAATATTAGTAGAAGTAAGGTTGAAGATATATTTAAATTGAGATGTAGAAACTCTTACCTGACCGTTAAAATATATACCAGTGGTAAGGGTTTCGGTATCTAAGGCTCGTCCTCTGCGGGAGTTGTTTTACATCGTTTTCATGCGTCTATAAACAAAGTTAAAGTAGATTTTTATAATACTTTAAGGTCTGTGTGTCTAATTATATGCCTTTAAAAGAACCTTGTCTTTAAACTTTTTTTTAAAAAATATTCATGATGTAAATTCCGTTAACACGTAACTATAATGAGTCTTTGCTAGGGCTCGGTTTTAAATGCGTAACAGTAAGGGTTACTCTCTTTCGGACGTATGTAAAAACTCTAAGTCGAGTATTAAGTGATAACTTATGCTGTTCCTTTAAAATGCAGAAGAAGCCCCCCTAATTACTAACCGGTAAAAAATATCGTATATTAGGTAACGTTACATAAATCCGAACCCGTTTTTTTTTATACCGTATTAAGGCTTGATTACAGTACAAACGGGGTCTTTGAATGGAGGGTGGGGGGGTGGATAGGTGTATTTGCATTGTTGTTCTAGTTTGGCTAGTCTCTGCGGGTATCCCTTTACCCTCCAGACATCCCTCACATAACTACAGTTAGTCATTTCCATAGTATAAGTCATGCTTGAAATTCATATTAATCCTCTATGCTATCAGGCTCCTGCATATAAATAATATCAATACCCTCGTTTACGTAACCTATAAATAACGTTTAATATATAGGTACTATCCTACCTACATTAACCTAAATAATCGCAAGTCCCGTATTTATTTTTGGCGTTCCGCAACACCCAATCACTTTACGAATTTTATTAAAGGGTGTACCTAATATTTAAAGTTATTCGAAGTAGTTAAGCCCCTATAAGTTACGGTGTAGGAGTTCGGCGCGTCGCCCCATTATAAAGGGTTCGAGGAATCAGCCGATGTAATACCAATACTTAAAAATAGCGGGAAATAAAACTCGGATATAAACGTATTCGAATTTAAATCAAATAACCTGATATCTTTAGGGATGTAAATAACAATTACTAACAAAGTTTAAACCCCCGTGGTCAAAGGTTTAAAAGTGTTAAACTTCATTATTCTCACTTGAAACGGAAAATATCCCGATATACGTACCCTAAAATTTATAACTTATTTAACTAGGTTACCTACAAGCCGGGTATCAAGTTCATCGGATATAAACCCCTTTTAAACATGAATTATTATAGGAGAGAGCTTAGGGTTCCTAATCATAATATCCTATAATATATTATCTCCCTGGACGTTCTTGAACTCGCTTTTTCTTAGCTACGTAAGATCTGAGGAGACCGAATTAGGTAATATATTGGTATTAAGAAGCGGAGTAATATAATTCACAACTTTGTAACTAAGCATAAAAAGCGTAAGTCGCGTTACCTTATTATTACCGAAATTCTATGGGATATTAGTATGATAAATTTTTAATTCCCCACCCTTTTTAACAAAACCAAAGGTATTTTCCGTAAGTTTTACTACGTTCAAAACGGTATTAGTTAAAGCCTTCGCTACTACTTTAGTATTATACCCGGTCCATATGAGGTATTTAATATTTTTAAAGCGGTAACTTACCATGTATATATAATTACCCCTTTTCTTCCAAAGGTTGTTAAATGGTCATTATATCGTGAGAGAAAGCCCGTAGTAATTATAATATTACAAAGTTGTTATATAAACTCCAAAAATGTAATCCCTAATAAAAACCTTGTAATTAGGGTATCAAATCGGCTGGATGTATTGTATATTAATATAATGATTTAGTCATTTATTGTGATAAAATTGTAACCGGTATCGTTTATTCATTGTTCGGGCGCCTTCGATAGTGTTAAAAAGACGGAAATATTTAACAGGCCAAAAGCAAAATATAGGTAATGAGGCCTGTATGTACGTTTTAACCATAAAAATTAGGTGGACATTAATTGGCGTAACCTTAGCTTACGTGACGATTTCCTTTTCAATTATTTTCGAAACCTCGATTATAAAGTCTTCAAAGAGCGTATAGATAACGTGAGAGACCCCTTAAATTAGGTACGTATATTAAGTTCATTGTAATATAAAGAAGGTATCACCTAAAAGATATAACATCGCCGGTAAAATCTCCTCCGAAAAAATCTTATTTTTAATAGTTATATTCTTGTATTGTATAACGAACCCTATTAAAATCTTATTTACCGAATTAATAGTAAACTGATTCAATTATACCTTTTTAACAAAGTATATCAGAGGTAAAGCTCTTCGAAATCCTGTTTAAAACCTTGAAAAACCGTAATGAAGACCCGTAAATGTACCTTTTCAGTTATTTTTTAAACAATAATACGTTATTTGGGGTACAACGTTGGCTTATTTAAAACGGAACCTTAACGTCCCTTCATAAGCGTAGATAAAGCTCGCGGCGTTAAGAAGAATGGAGTTCTATCCCGTCCTATTTCCATGGCCTACGTAATATTCGGGTTTAATACAGGTGAAACGATAAAATTCATGCCACTATTATTTATAACTGCGGGCGATATTAAAGCCGTCGTAATATCGGTAGGAAAAAAGGTTCTTGTAAATTTACAGGGTTTTTTCGAGCTTAGTTTACTAAAGTAAAAGGATAGCCTGCTACAAGTGTATATTCTGTAATCGGCATCCCTAAGCCCTCATTAGCTAGGTATTCGGTAACGTACGTTACTATATCAAACGTTAACGCCCGATATTCAGTTAATCTAAGTCCGGTATAACGAGTAATAAAAGCGTTAATAGCCTGTTCGTACGCCGTGTAAAAGGACTCGCGAACTTCGCAGTCGCGCCTTTACGCGTCGAGTGCTTTGTATAAGAACCCGCCGTTAAAACGTAGAGATCAGTACGTAACAACATTCTTCTCTGCCATGTGCGGTCCAGTTACCTAACGTTTATGGTAAGGCCTTTAAAAAGTCCAAAAGGATTAGGCATCTGTTGCAAGCGTGTCGTGGGTACGAGTGGTCTGTTTGGCCCCTTTAGCGGTAGCCATAAAGGGAGTCATTGGCAAAAATTTCCTGCGATGTTAAGATATTGTATAAGGGTCCAGTGGCGGCACTAACAATTGCGGGGTCCTCCCATGAATGTGTAGGGAATGATGTAATATAGGTAATAATTACTTTATATTCATCTTTTCCGTCAAAAACGTATTCAGCATTATAATGAGTAGGGGTTGAATTACCCAATAGATTAATAGGTTCTTTATTGTCGATGTATAAAAATTTGCCCTTAGGGGAGCTAAAGGTTCTACTTATATACGGATTAGTGGGTGGTTCTTTGAAACGTATATAAGGATATTAGTAGTTGTTAGTAATTCCTTTGACTTTTTTTGTAGATCTTATGATCAAGAGCTTTAAAGTTAAGGATTTTGATGTTAATTCTCAAGTTATACTAATTTTAAAATAGGTTTTACGAATTTGTTTGTAGTTTTACCTCAAATCATAATCCCTCGTTTATCAATCTTGGCCCTCAACTTAATATAAATTTATTTTGAAATTGTCTTCCATATATTAATTGTTCAATCATTAAAAAACTCATGAAAGTATTAGAAAACGTGAGCGCCGCGATCAAACTCTTCGCATGCATCAGAATCAAGGATTTACTCACCAACTAAAATAGTCAAATACTCTTCAGCAAAGGTTTCGTTAATACATTAATACTAAAGGTCTCTGTTGTAATGTTTAACTCAAAAAGGACCGTAAGCTTTAATGTTTTTTACTCGTTCCCAATCGTTTACTATATTATTATTTTGGCTGAAAAGTTAACGTCAATTCTTGTGGTGTAGGGACTTCACTATTTACATGTAATTTGTAGCTTGGAGTTGTGTGGTATAGCTATGCTTCATAATTTAACGATTATCTGTATTGGATTGACGTATTTGTATACCTATAACTCATAGATCTTAGTGTTTTTCCTCAGCGTAAAGATCTTGATGTATTTGCTAACGTACTCAATCAACGATCTTATAATATAGTTGAAAAAGATGAGTACAGAAGATAAGGTTAATGTGGGTAGTCCTTTATCTTTGCAACGTAGTCAATTCGAATCACTGTGGTCGAAGTAACTGGGGCGGAATTGAAATTGTTTCTGATTGATGAGTTGTAGGTTCTAAGTTCAGCAGACCGCTAGCTGGTCTACAAAGCTAATTAGTATGGCTAAATTCTTTAGCCCATACCTCACTTTAAAGTGGGTACCTACTGCACTATACTTATAGTTAATCCCACAAACTGAAGTTAATTTGCAATCAGTACAATTAACTAAACTGACAGTTCAGTTAACATGATTCTACTATATTTGACTACTATTTGAATACTGGCGGCTCTTTGCTTTGTGCCTGTATGCTAGTGTAGCTTTCTATCAATTGGTAGCAACCTTTGAAATTCCTCCTCAATCAACAAGCAAAACCCCTATGAATTCCAATTAATCTATACTAAGATTAACATTAATTACAGCCCTTTGCTTCCTTTTTTCGAGCTTTTCGTTCCTTTACTCCCGTGCACAGGTCTTTCGCCACAGACCTATAAACATTACGCATTCCATCATTCGCGTATCTTTTACTAGTATTTGAACCTATTGGTATTGTTATCGTTACCTTTATTACGGTTGCCATTAACGTCATTACCCTAGTAATTTTTTTAATTTATCGGGGCGTCCCTCTTTGTTTAGGTTACATACCATGCAGCTCACGTAACCTTCGTTTCGTACGGTTAACGTATTTTTGTACATAAATCCTTTTAATGCATTATAAGGCATAGCTTTGATTATAACTTCGAGGAAGTCATGTTTACCATCAACTTACCGGAATTTATCGATTTCCTTGGCTTCGTATACCTCTTTTAAAGTCGTAATGTCTATTAATTAACATTTCCTATTAGTCGGATACAATTTCAATAGTCATTCGTAAAGGTTCTAGCTGTATATATATATGACTACAGATATCGGAAGTATTCCTAGCTCTTTGGTAAAAATGCTTAATATATCGTTAATTACTATACCGATGTCAAAACCTATTATTATACTTTAAACTTTTAAAACCAATACGATCCGTAGTATACGTTTATACTTAACAAATATCTAGTATACAAGGTTTCCGGTAATTGTAAATTACATTTAAACCTTTACTTGTTAAAGAATATTGTAAGAAATTCGATTGACGATATAGGGTAAATATTATGAATATATAATCTTTTCGTAAAAATTATTAATTTCGCCGTCGTTAGAATTACCAAAACCATATTAAAAGCTTTTTTAAAGTAGTCTAATTACTAATGAATCCTTGTATTTAACCTATTAAAATCCTTGTCTTATGGAATTTAGACTTGAATCGTGATGAATCAGTTGTATAATGCCTTTTATTGGTATAAAGTGGCAATATATGCCGTATAGACCCTTTATTCAAAGTATTTTTGTGATCATACCTCGTAAGCCTTATCGATCATTGTTGAGCTGATAGTATACTCTGTTTTACATAAGCTAATTTAAATACCATTTTTAATCTTAAGACTATAAATACAAATGGAAGAATTATGAAAATTAAATTATATTCCTTTAACTAACGTTCAAATTAACTTTAAATTTTCAAGCCCTAATTTCTTTATTACATGTCATTCTGCCGTTATTAATCTGATGTCTCTGAGGAAAAGGGTATTATCAATTTTTATACCTACAGTACCGACGATTTTTCCCTTCGTAATTAATGGGTATAAGTTAAACATTAAAGGTTTTTTATCTAGCCGGTTTTTAAAGTACGCTCAATATATTAATAATTAATAAATACCTGTTTTAGTTAGTCCTTGGAAAGGTTTATCAGAAATTATTACCGTACAAATCGTACATTTACCCGTTATTCTTTCTGAAGGTTTTAACAATATAATCCGTTATGGATTACTAGACAATTACATGTACGTTTACGTTGTATCCCGGCGGTTAGATATGGACTAACCGACTATTCCAATAATTAAACTGATAATAATTACAAAGATTAAACGTTAGCTAATTTTCTAAATTGTAAGCGATTCAATAAAGATTCAATATTTACTTTTATTACCGTATCCTTCTACAATTAGCCGTGATTTTTCGTACGTTCGGTTCGTATTTTTCCCCTTCACCTCGTAAACCATCCTCGACTTAAAAATAGCAACTTCTTAACATTCAAATTGCATTAACAGTACGAGTTAAATAACTTTTCGTGTCAAAATGCCATTAATATTTACCTGGTAGTTTTCCTTAAAAGGCTTACCCGGTATATTAATAATGCTTTTAACATATAATTGAAGATAAAATTCACCGTTAGACTTCTTGTTTCAAGATACCGACACCGTTGTATATATCCTCCTAGGCTTGTAACCATCGTCGCCTTCTTTCTCCCTAGTATATATCTTCATTTAAAGTAATCTTCTACATAGTAGACGTCTCTTTAGCTTATTAGCGATCGGTTCGGAAGAATTATATTCATAATTCGCTTGGATCGGATGGTATCGAAGTCAGGATTCTTATCAGACTTAAGGGATCTTTCATACAACTTAACCTATGTAATTCGAAAAATAACAAGGCCATTAGTAGTTTTAATTTCTACGCTAATTTTAGTAGTATTTAAAATCCTATATGGCTTATCTCATTTACTTAACCTTCGATACGTAAGGACTTTCCTTTAAAGGAGCAAAGATAACACGTTTATCATTAACAGTCAATTCCTGATATTAAGGGTATTGTTAACCTAACGTCGTACCGACTCTTTTCTTAGTTTATTTAGGGATTTTATATATGTTATAACTCATTTTTATGTATTTGGAGATAGTGTCGATTTAATCGTTATACGAAGGTAGACTCCAAATACCAGCGAAATTAATATAAAGCTATTAGGGTTAATAGTATTGTTAAGGCCTTTTACCGCTATTTAAAGCTGTATTTTACCTATAAAACCTTTAATCTCCAGAGTAAGTATATTATAAGCCTTTCGCAGAAAAACATGACTATTTTCAACCTAACCAATAACTCAATAGGCCTTAATATTAATTTATATACACTAAATTCCTATCGACTTGATATTATCATAAAAAAGTTGATATCGACGTTATAAATTAGTATGTTTAGTGGTCACAAGTACTTATTAATTTACGAAATGCGTAATAATTTCTACGTTTCCTGCGATACAATAGTTTTGAAGAACTTAATATAGTAAAAGGCCATAGTAAATTTTACAAAGTAAAATACTAGTTTGCAGTCTATGTAAAATATATTTACGAAAACCTTCAAATTGACGTTTTAACTTTCATTCAGCGGAAATTCAAATTTTAGTTGGACTTAAAATGTATTGAACTGTAATGGTAAATCCGTTTACTTATCTTTCATATTTAAAAGTCCAAATCTTCATAAACAGCCGCCTTTAAAACTTTGTAAAGTTTGTTAGTCTCCGGATAGTTAAAGTTACAACGTAATTAACGAAATTATGACTTCGTTAAGTTTGATACTATTATCTTTAGCCCTTAAATATAAAACTAAAAGTACATTTATTTAAAGATCATTCAAAACCTTGGATTACTCTTAACTTAAATTAGTTTATTAGTCTAAACGTTAACATTAACGTCGAGGATTTTTATATCCATACGAAAAAGAATAAAGGGTATAAAGGATACCAAAATTTAAAAGATAATAAACCCAATTATAATAGTAACAGTCGTCGATCCCAGTAAAAAAAGCTTTTTTCTAAGGCCAAAGCCGACCATGGCTTTATTAATATTCGTATAGTTGAGTTTCGTAACCGTATTCATGTCCCTTAGTAACGCGATATATTGGGAATAACCTCTTATTAATTACCGCGTTACTTTAATATCTGATATAATAACTTAAAAAACCTGTTCCATATAATGTTCTTAAATGGTAAAAATATTTGTAGGGCTAAGGTCTTTATAGTTATAACGGAGATAGGGGTTTTTACCTATCAGATTGTATAAGAAGGTATAGTCGGCGAGTTATTACATTATTTCCAGTCCGGTACCGGTATTTTCGTGTTATTGGACAGTCTTAGGTTTATTTTCTCCTCTTTTAACCTCTTTCCCTTTAAATTTTACAACGCGCAAGACGTAATTCTCATTAGACGTAGATGTGAAGAATATATTGTATATCACTTGCTTTAATTCAATGTTGACGGCTGTATGACGTATTATCAAACAACCTCATCTTACGTAAATATAACGTTTGTTAACATTTAAAATAAACTTACTTAGTTAATTAAAGATCTTGAAGCAGTGGAATAACCTCCTTTATATGTGCCTTTGTTAAGCATATAGGTTCGGGCCTTTCATTATCCGTGCTAACTGGACCTTTCATATTTACGGGTGAGAAGAATATTTTTCATCGTTGCTAAATTTTGGGGCTTTAGGGTATATCCTAGTTGAATTTAATATTCGAATCGTTACGGTCGTTAACAAGGAACTTAACGAGCTAAAATACCCTTTAAAGGTGGTGTTAAATTATTATAGGATGTATTTACTTTTTGTAGCCCGTAATAGCTTAGCGACCCTATTTCCGATATGTGACTTCGCCAATTCCCACGTTCCCCATAATTTGTTAGCAAAGTATTACCCTATTAAGTATCTGATTAAGAAAGTTTATTTTGTTTTATATCTACGTTTTGTAATTGAATGTGTAAATTTATTAAATAATATTCCAGTCGATATAATATTGGGTAAAATCAATATCGTATTTGAATTACTCTTTAAAATTATTATCAATTTTATGAAAATAGGAATAATTCATTAGGTACCGAAGTTAATAATTAATGGGTTGCCTGGTGGGGATATTGGAAGATAATAAGTAAAAACTTGGCAATTTAACCTTTATCTAGCGGAAGATATTGAAAAAAAGGGCTTAACTTGACATCGAGGAGGTTGTACAGCTTACCGTTATACTTTTCTTTTCCTCTTCAAATCTTAATTAACGAGGTAATTACCGTATAATCAGTATCTACTATAGCAACGTATCGAAGTGGAAAGGTAATGTATTAGTCGTAGGGACCCTTTGGATCCCTCGACTGATACTGAAGAAGGTATTAGTATTAGTGAGCAATATAATTACCTCAAACCAAATTTGGAGGGAAAAGGCTAATAGTCGTGCATATAATAAACTCGCGTGTAAATCCGATTCTTCCTTTATTTAGCTTTTGAAAAAAGATGTGTTAAGGAGCTTATGGGAAAGGGACTTGATAATTTCCGCCGCGGTGAAATTGATAATATTCCTTTTAGTATTGAATGGTACGTTGAGGTTCCTGTTCAATTAACTAGTAAATTTAAGTGCTTAAAGTGTGTAAATCAATTAATTTCTTACGGAAAATGGTATGAAACCTTTAGTCTTGGTGTATAGGGTTTAAAGAACTTATTTAGGTTTGGGTAAGTCCTTACAAATTCATATAATGGTGTTAATGAATGCTGCCGCTAGTAATGCTTTTACCTTAGCTTTAAAGATCTGTTAGGTGTCTTGATTAGTAACGTATTCGTAAAGTACGTTTGCCAGGTTACCCGTTTTCCCTTGTTCTTATAGGAAAATCGAAGCTTTGGTTAACGAGTTTAGTTTTTAACTTAACCTTATCGTATTATTTTACCATTTTCCACATATCTAGATTTTATTTCTAGAAGTATTTTTAAAGTTATCGTACGTTTGTAGGCTTCGAACGGTTTTGGTAGGGTTTAAATCGAAAATATTAGAGCCGATTGCGATGGTGCAGTACTCTATTAAGGAGTTTTCGTTAGCTTGAGCAAACTAAATGTCTTTATCATAGTATTTTCTGAAGATAATACTGAGGGTAAAAATCGTTTTTTTTCTTGGCAGGGTTGGGAACGGCATTAATTACATCCCGTTATAAATCTATCGTAACCAAAATTAAAGGGTGTAGAAGAGAACAAGTGGTGTAAAAGGTTGAGTTGTAAGTTTGCCGTTAAAAAGAGTTTCGAAAGTTAAAATTCGTAGGACTAAGTTGTATTAACCATTTAAAATTTATAGTAATAATACCCGTAGTAATATTAACTTAGTCGGTTGCCAACTTACCGACTTAGTGATTTTGAAGATTTTTATGCGGTTAATTTTAACGGTTTTAAGAAGGATTAAAGACGATTTCTTGTTGTTTTTAGTAGGGATACCGTTGTTCACTTATAAAATGCCGCGAATGATTCACATAACCTATAATTTCTCCCTTCTTATTACCGCGAACAACTTATATAGCGTATAAGGGTCTTTTGTAGAAACCTTTCCATTGATCTTGGCCGCTGTTTGACGTAAAGTATAACTGAAAAGTAGCTTCTTCTTCTACCTAACTTCTCTGTGCTTAACCTAATAAATACTGATTAGTGTTGGTAGGCATTTATCGTTGCAATATAGTCGATTCTAATGACTGTGGTCAAAGTAACTAGTGCTGTATTGAAATTGGTTCTGATTGATGAGTTGTAAGTTCTAAGTTAGGTAGACCGCTATCCGATCTGCACGCTAATTTGTATAGCCAAATGCTTCGGCCTGTGCCATACTTGGAAATGGGCACCTACTGCACTATACTTCCTGTCAATCCCACAAACTGCAGTCAATTTGCAGTTAGTATAATAAAATGAACTGACAGTTTAATTTACTTGACTTTACTTTATTTGACTGCTATTACAACATTTCAAGTTATAAGTTGTTTACTGTGAAAGCTTTTATTTGGTAAAAGTTGATAGATTTGAGTGTTTTCGATTTTCGATTTTCAGTAGTAGTAGCAGAAGCAACTCTATTTGCCAAATGTTCGAGTTTTGATAATTTAATGATCGCTTTTGAACGTTTTGATACTTTTACCAGGTAATCTTTACGATTTTGTTCTTCAATTTTTTAACTAAATATTCTTTATTACTGTTAATAATGATACTATTTCCACTTTTAGACTTCCGTAGAAACTGATACAGTCTTTTAACTATTTTGATCTATTTTCTTAACAACAAAGACAATTTGTAAAGGCTTTTCGTGAAATTCTTTCCTCTACCTTACAAGTATACAAAAGGTAAATATAAACTAGTTTCTTTTTTCATTTCACTTATCTATGCTTAAACTAATAAGTTCTTATTAGTATTAAAAGATATTTAGACGTTATAACGTTGTAGATTCGAAGTGTAGTCGAAGTAACAGTGGTATTACAAAATTCAGGTGGTGGATTGTTCTTTATTATAAGTTTAGTAGACCGTTAGCCAGTCTGTGTTTGTATGGCTTTAGATGTTGCAACTTTGTCAATTCGATTGGTCGAAGTAACAGTAGTATTGCGTCCTCAAGTGGTAGATGTATTATTCTAGGTTTAGAAGACCGCTAGCAGGTTTGCGCAGTAATTTGTAAGGACAATTGCTTGGCCCGTACCCTAGTATGAAGTAAGCGTATACTGTACTTGACTTGCAGCCAATACAGTAAGTCCATATAAAATAATACACTCAACTTGCAGTCAGTATAGTCAACTTTAATGTAAGTAAAATTGACGTACTACATTGTAATTACAACTATTTTAACACCAGCGTCTCTTTATTTTTATATGTACATACCAATTTGATCGACCAAACTTTACCAGTTACCACTAAATTATACCCTCGTTAACTTTCCAAACCCCTATCAAATCCAGTTGACTTTCACACCCAAATCAACCCCAATTACCTTTAATTACCTCACAGCTCCGAGTTTCAACTTTATTAGTTCCTACAAATGAATCTCCATTTACAAGCTTGCAAAAACCTTCAATTTAGCTGTGTTAGTAAAAAAAATCGTCATAACCATTGCCCTAATAATATTCCAATTTGCCAGAAAATCCCTATTCGCTAGCACGTAACTTGGTTTTACTGGATAGCTTATTGACGTAACTTTTGATACGTACAATTAGCTTATTATTCTCTATAAACTTTTCAAAAGCCTTATTTAACAATTCCTTCGTTATAAAGTTATAAAGGTTATCCTTCTCATTAATTTATTGGAACTTCTCGATTTCTCTGCATTCGTAAGATTTGTGGAGTGCGATTATGTCTATGATGAAACGTTTTTCATCAGTGGTTCTAAGCCTTGAAAAGCATTGGAACAGGCTCCTCAAGTTGGTAAAAATTACCACCAGAATAGAGGAAATATTCATTTGCCTAATAATAACGTTAAAGGTTTCCTATTAGGCCATGCCTATATTAAATTTAGCCATTATACCGTAAAATTTCAGAGCAGCACGTTTCGTGGAATCCTTTGACATTTGACAAAATTTCAATGAATTAGATTGCCAATACTACTAAACCAATCCTCCCGACTATCTTTATTCACGAGGGTTATCAGGAAGACGATCTATCAAGATAAGTTGATATTATTTATAAAGGAACCATCTGTAGAGATCATGAATTTGGCCCTCGACAAGTTAATAGCAATTATATTAATCTCTCGGTCTCAAGTCTACATTTGCCATTCTAACCTCTTATTTAGCTGTTCAAAGTTTTCATTTATTATGTTTTGTACCTATAGCGTAATTAATAGGTCGTAAAATACTTTCTGTTGTGCTGTCTGTACGTGCGAACTTATTGTGGTATTCTGGTATGTATTTTAAGGTAAAGACTAAGCTAAAGGTAGGAATCGACCATATCATCATAACAATGAGTACTCATAAGAAGTATAACTAATCAGTAAGCAGTCTCATGAGAAAGCACGACTTCCTCGTGAGAAATTACGGCAAGTACATATGTGAGTAACCCTCCCTTTGGGTACATCAAGTGCCGGTGGCCAAAAAAAATATGTTTCTATCATTAAGTATCAACTTTTCCAGTATTGGCCTTCTCCATCTCAAAGGCTTTAATTACATTAGGGTAATTTGATTCTGATACTAGTTTCCATTCGTCGTTTCGAACTATGAAGCTCTTTTATTTGAAAAGATATTGTACCTGGTTTCACTTGCAGAAACATCAATGTACTCGTTTAGTCAATATACGTTTTACTTTCTAATTCTTGACCTTTGACGTATTGTCCGGATATTTTACTGGCTTAGGTGGTGGAAATATTTTGTTAAGTAGATTATTTTTAGGATTAGTATAAGGCAATAGGTAAGTAATACTAATAGTTGGGTAAATACGCGAGTTGGGTGGAAAGTTTGAGGTAAAAGCTAAATTATTAACCATTTTTACATTTTTGTATGGCTTTATATACGATGTCGTTAATTTTTCTTGTTCGTAAATAACCTTGTCGGCTTTTTATAGCTTTAATGAAAATTATCGCCTATAACAAATTCATGTCAACGATGATTTTAGTCGTATCACTTTTTTGGTTTTAGTAGCGACAATATTTATCATTAATTGTACGTTACGAAGTAAATCTTTTCGTATGAACCAAATTTTCGACTGTTTACATGGTAAATTTATTGTAAAAAATATCTACTATTATTATGAATTCAAATCTGAATAGTTATTAATCAAACCTAACTTTTGGGGTACATGTGTATACATTGTGAAGGTTTCATTATAAGACCGGTATAATATTAATATAATATTGTTTAGGGTATTCGGGCACGAATTAATATAATGCTCACTCGAATTTTGAATTCTTCTTTTTTCTATTTGTCTGTTAGCTTGTGGATGACAGGCTGTTGTTATTATTCGTCGCGTTTTAAAACCCTTTGAAAAGATTTTCCAGGAGATTAATACTAATTTGACATTTCGATTGAAAATGATTTGTCATGAATAAGGCCAGTAGTATAATAAAAATTATCGAATTAAAATAGCAGCCTAATCTTTTGCCATATATGTAATGTGGTCTGAAGTAAGAAGTGTTTTTTGGACGGGTTGCATGTGATAGGTATTACTGCCTAAAAGAATCTCGGCCAAGCATCATCTAAGGTGTACCGTCGGATAGCACCATTGTTAATACGACTATAGAATTTATATAGATTGTATATATTAGTTCCTTAGGCATTTAAATAGGCCCAAGACGGTTCAATTGTTTTTAATTTTAGGTACCTAATTCTTTACATTATTTGTAGTTTTTGAGGTATAGTATTATAAACTTGCGATTTCAATGGAAAGGTACTCTATTTAAAATTTCCATTATTTTCTTAGCTCCGAAATATTGATTTTTATTATGTGCTCCAATATAAATGTTTTAAACGAGTGTTATAGAAAGTTTAAGTCATTCGTAACTATTCGCGTTGCAGTTATATAATAAGCGGTTAACTAACTAGAATTGTTAACCAAACTTAAAATTATTAAAAGACATGCTGTTATTGTTTTTATTTCCGTGATATTTTACATAATTTTATGTTAGACAGTATCCTAACGATAACCTTTTCAGAAGCGAAGTCGTATGTTATTATCTATTTTCTTCTTAGCTAGGTGTATTGTGAGATAATAATTATGTTTTACGGTTGGCAATTTATTAAATATTTGGTTTAATATTGGTATATCCGTCGTGTAAGGTTGTCGTTCTTCGTTCAAAAGCAGGCGACTGAGGGCGTCTGGTACCAAATTAAATCATCCCGGCAAGTAAACTATATCTAAAGATTATGAATTGAGGTAAATCAACTTATTACATAGTTGTTGATTAACCTTATTTTTAAATGTTGTATTTAATATCGTTTGGTGAACAATACCTCAGGTAACTTTATAATTAGTAAAAACAATAGTTGGAAAAACGTTATTAATTCAAGTCGTTCTCAGACGTTTTTATACCCATATAGAATAAATGACTTTATATTTTAATGGGCAGCTATGATTAAGGTTTACCCGAGTTAAACGGAGACTTAAAAACATCAATAGTTCGATTATAGAAATTGAAATAGGTTGTCTTTGTTACCAAGAATAGCCTTTTAAATTGAAAAAAGCATAACTTCAAATCCGTATTCAATGTTTCGTTCAATTTGAAAAAAAGTCGGCGTATTGGATTTAGGTGATATAACTTAAGCTGTTCAGACAGATAAGTTTGTATAACCTTAAAAGACTTTTTTTACTTAGGAGTAGGATGTATAACTATAAACTATATGTAACCTAGTCTCTTTTTACGATTATTAACTTTAAATCGTCATTGGTTTTTTCGTTACGTTAGCAAAACCTTTTTAAGTTTTTAAAATAGACTTGATAATTCAACGTAATAAGGTATTATTGGTCGTAAAAAGCCTGTTACTCCTAAATACATTTCGAGTGTTTTAGAATCACGAGGGAACAAGAAATTCCGGTTACCTTAAGTTTTTTCTTTGATGGTTGAAAAGCCGAAAACATTTACGTAAAATCCTAAAAATTCAACTGATTCAAATAAGATATAAGATCTATTAGGCGATAAGGTAATACTTCGATTGGTAAAAATCTTGAAAATATAATTTGGTTCATTAAGGTATTTTTCGAATATATCGGAAAAGATAATGTTGTCGTCGATGAATACACGACAAAAAGGGAGAAATTCCTTCAATGTTTCATTTATAAAACGTTAGGCGTGGGATATTGAATTGCGCAAGCTTACAAGAATAACTTTACTTCGTTCTAATCCGCTATAATTAACAAAAGTAAATTCATCGCGGTAATTTAGGTGTACTAAAAGTTGGGGAAAAAATTGGTAACGTTTACAATAGTAATCCATTTATTATAGCAAATAAACTCGATAATATCCTTTTATGGAAGTAACATATATGCGTTTAAAATAGCACATTTGTAAATTGATCGTAAGTCTATAACCACTAGATATTTGTTTATTTTTTAAATACTTGTTATATCACAAATACCGGTAATACAAATGGCGATGGGTTATTTAAATCTTTCTTGTTTTTTGATTATATAATATATTTAACCATAAATAGAGAAGATTTTCATCGGGTTTGGATATAGGATAGGGATTATAGTTTGACTTAATATAAAATTCATTATCGATAAGTAAAAAATTTATCAATTAATCTATGTATATCCAAATTGAATTTATATCCTTCTAAACGGTAGGACATCGCTTATAAATTCGTTGCAATTAAATTAATTAAATTGAATTGGTCGTACTAATATAGGTGCTTTGTATTGTTTTCACTATGGGCATATTTTCAGGTGTTATTTTATACCCAAAGATGTATTTTGGTAACGTAACTTATTGTTAGACGTAATGAAACTCGCTTTTTCCCTTAAAAAGTTTTACTAATTGAGGGATCCTAGATTTTTAAATCAGGTATGTTATCGCATTTAGGAAAGAGGTATTTAATTAAGTCTCAATAATCGCCTTATTGAGAGAAAGCGTATTTGCTGCCGTGATTTCAGCGCAAAGAGTAAGAGAATTCAAATCGAATTCTGTATTAATTGCCGGTATGGTAAAGACTCTAATGTTTTAGTAGGGGTAAATAACACTTAGTAATTGCTGATAGCTATTTCCGTAGGCTGCGTAATTATAAAGGATACGTTGTTAACACTTGGAGACTAGATAAGGATTTGTATAGCTCTTTTCTAGTCTGCCTAAAAGTAGGCATTGTTTTCGCATTCCGTAATAATTCCTAAACGCGTTTGCTTCGCTAGGTATATTGCTTTAGCTGTCAGGTTGTGAATTCGAATTTTATAAGGAGTTGTTGCGTCGCTCAAAGTGTCAAGGACATATAGATATTAAGCGGTAAATATAAATAAATTTCCTTTAAGGAGCACGCCGTACTTAATATCTATGTTTATCGTTTATCTAGGTTAAATAATAACTTTATTGTTATAGGTAATTTTGCAAAGAATAGGTTGCATAACTACTTTATATATTAAAAAAGGAATCTTCAAGTAATTGTTTTTGAAATAGACTATATTCATAAATATTATCATTCTTTTGTTACAAGGTTTTATCTTATAGTTTATTAACAAAGCGCATGTATCCAGATAATCAATGAGTTAAGTTTTAGTTATCTTTTGTAATAATTCAGGAGTGCCGTCAGATTTATGCCTAATAGTATAGAAGGTTTAACTAATTTTAGTGGTAAGGTAAATAAAAGGGTCTATTATATTATGACTAGTTTTACGTTCTCTCATGAGCACGTTTGTTGTAATATGATTAGAGAAGTTTATATTTAGCCAGGATTTGGATACGAGTTTTTTGGCGACACCGGTGTTGAGGTAACGTATGTGGTTGTTGTCATTAATGCTAATACGTATAGTAATTTTTAGGTAACAATTACAATCTAGGACGAGTGGTACGGTTTCGTTAACAGGCTTAGCTATAATAATATCGATATTTTCCGTATTATTTACGATATTGTTTGGGCTTACAGCTGCCGGTTGTATGCGGTCCAACTGTTGTATACGTCTTTTTATATTTTTCGAAGAAAATTCCTTTTTATGAGCACCGGTTTTTAAATGTTTAAATCACGCGTTGCGCGAGCCGCAATTTTTATTATAATACACATAAGTGCAGCGATTGTATGGCGTGATGTTGGGTTTTATTATATAGTTCACGTTACTTTCAAAGTGATAAGATTTTGCTTATAAGAATGTTCATTAGGTAATTAAAATGGTTTTCTTAATCCGAATGGTTAGTATCGCTTACCTTCAACTGTATATCATTACTTTTGTGTTTGTATTTACGATCGCGATTTTAGTTGACACGGTTATCTCGAGGACAGTATTTATTACGTTTTCGTTCGTTAAGACTACGTTTTAGCTCGCGTTTATACCTACTACGCTTTCGGTTGGCATACTCAAAAGGGCGATAGTTATAACGTTTACAGTTATACTTTTTCAAGGGGCATGTTTCGTACCTCTTGACGTTGTTTTCTGGTTTGTAAGTTTGGTACTAATTTTTACGTTACTGGTACTTATATTTACTAAAATACCTGAAATTATAATTCTTACGTGTGTCTTTGGAGGTAGTATGGTAGTTGAAGTATCGCGTTATTATTATTATAAACAATATAGTTTTAAACTTTATAACTTTTGTTAAAAATTCCTTCATAATTTGCTTGCGATATAGAAGCGGCAGGTACTTTTCAATACCCAGGTCTAATTTGAACCAAATGTTAATTATGGCGTTACATTAAATATTATTCTAGCGGTTTAAAATACCTACAGCTTTTACGTAATGAATTTAACCTAAATGTATTTGTATATAATATATTCGTCATCTAGAAGATTATGTAACACAAATTTAGCCTTTTCAAACTTTATAGTTGATCGTTTGGAATTCGAGGTAACGCGATTGATGAAACATTATTTAATATACAGGAGGCTGCGACGAAACATTTTTTGACGTTCGTAAAAAGTAACTTTCGTATTTCACGAGTTTACTGTAAATTTTTGTAATAAAGTAGAAAATGTCTTGATGATTTGACTTTCCAATACTTAAAAGGTGTTTACAAAGGTGTTTAAACGTCGTTAAAAGATTTATATATCGGTAAAAACTATATTTTTCCCATAGTAATAATACTTATAGCCCAAGGTTTAGAATACTTGAGGTTAAATACCCTAATCTTTCTACGCTTTATAAGGCGAATACCGTCCATCGAGTATTAATGAATTATTGTATTTGGAGTTCGGAAAGGTTCGCGGCGGATTTGAAAACGAGAGTAACGAAAACGAAAACGACTAGAATAAGAGCGACAGCAACGAGAGAGTTTACTCTCATGATGGTCACAAAAGTGATAGCGGCGAAAAGGCTGACGTTCGCGGCGGTTCCGAAAAGATTCGCGAAAGCGATGGAAAATATCCCGACGGTTGAGCTTTTTCCCTTTGTGGCGATGGTAGCGACGGCTACCCTTAAAAATATCTGATAAGGTTATAAAAATGGGTGAATATTAGAGATAATAGTGATGAAAGGGCTCGCGGTTATGAGAATAGCAACGAAAGGGTTTACGGTTACAAGAATAACGGCTTTTAAAAGCCAAGCTTTCTAGGCATCGCATAACAGCGTTATGCTTTACACCTTTTGTAACATCGCGTTACTTAGATTTACGGCCTAAGCTTGCTACGATTTTTCGCTGTATTAGAGTTCCCAACAGCTAAACTAGTTGTTCAAGATACTTTTTCTGATTTTATAGTAATTGGAAATAAAGATCCCGTAATAGCGGCAAGTGGATGACGAATAAGCGTAGGTGAAAACCGGAATAAAGAGGTATAAAAGCTTAAATTTGTGTGCGATGATGAGATGAGTAAAGGTATACGTAAAGGCGAAAGTGGGGGTTTTATTAACATTTTCAGTGTAATTAAAGTGAAAGTAATAGTTGTTGGCTTTGGTGGAGCAGGTACGGGTATAGGTGTAGGTGCTGTTTTTTCTTTAAGTTTTTTTTACACAAGTTTGTTAACGCGTACGGCGAGGGATTCAAGGTTAGTTAAGTTTAATGCCTAACGATTACAGATTTCGCTAGCTTATAAGTTAGGATTAGTAACTCGTTAAGCAGAAGCTGATGATGTACGATGGTGGTGCCAAGAGTAAAGGAAGAAAGTTAATATTTAAAGTTGAAAAGTATAGGAAGAAAAAGGTGTGAAAATGTTATTTTTGAGTTGTAGCGCTATATAGTTACAGCTTCGCGTTCGTAACTTAAGTTTATTGTTTTGTAGAAATTAATCGGTCTAGTACTACGTAAAATCTCAGCTTACACCTACTATTTGTTATTCTGTTTATACATGCTAATATATTATTGGATTCAGGTCTGTATTTTAAGGTAAAGTCTAAGCTAAAGGTAGGAACCCACCAGATTATTATAACAATAAGTACTCATGAGAAGTATGACTCATGAGTAGGCAGTCTTGTGAGAACGCACGACTGCCTCGTGAAAATTCACGGCAAGTATGTATATAAGTAACCCCTCTTTAGGTACAACACTTCCGGTTAATAGAAGGTGGTGATGTAACTGCTACAGGCGCGTTATTCTAGGTACCGTTAAACCTTAGCCACTTTAGTCTTGTCAATTATGGTTAAATCAACGACTTAGCCTTTTTGACAAAAACTAGGCCTAATATTAACACTAAATATACGGATTCACAATCCGTTAAAGTCAAATTAGTTACCCTTCACCAAAGTTGTAACCGGCTTATAATTAGAGAAATTAAACTCTTTAATCGTTTGATATGCCGATACCACAAACCAAGCGTTCCGAAGAAAAGGATATCTTTAATTTATATACCCACCAAACTAAAATCCTTCTCTCACGTTATCAGTAAGCACAGGTTGTATATTAAAAACTTTATGTCTAGCCATAACTTGAAGTACGATTAACAGGTTAAGAACCAATGGACACCTGCTTGAACCAGTCCATACAATAGCTTGATACACTGTATTACTATTCCTGAAGGGTAGGTGGTACGTAGTTTTTGTGATAATTTTAACAAGATAATCC
This sequence comes from Anisogramma anomala, assembly GCA_038502455.1. Classification (NCBI taxonomy): domain Eukaryota; kingdom Fungi; phylum Ascomycota; class Sordariomycetes; order Diaporthales; family Gnomoniaceae; genus Anisogramma; species Anisogramma anomala. The sequence goes on from JASMMZ010000001.1 coordinate 37,273,579, forward strand.
GCTGTAAATTAATCGGTAACTACGTATATGCTGATGTTATATTTCGACTATTAAGTGTAAATTTGGAATCAATCTTAATTAGTAAACTTATTTTTTAAGCGATCACAAAACGTTTATTAACGTTTTAAATAGTTAACGACTACGTAAGGATGTTGTTATGACATAGATAACGGTTGAGTCAGCAAACAGGCTAGCAGGCAGCTGAGTCACTCAGAGCCAGATGTCCAACATATCAGGCGGGAACACACATCTCTTATGAAAGAAACCCAGGGAGAGGATTACGCCTAAGAAGAATTAGGACATAGGCAGTATAGGCAGGAGACCGCCTATGCCGCCTAGCAACATAGGCAAGTGATCCCGGACTGAAGAGCTGAATATATCAAAAACACACTCTCTAGGCACTTCCTAGATTTAGTGGATAGCTCTTCAGTTGTCAATCTAAGTATTCAGTCTCAGTATATTCTGAATAGCCTCACGGCTTTTGATTATTACTTGCACGGTTGCGATATTGTTCACTCAGTGCCTCTGCTACCTTATTGATAACATAAACCCTCTGACACCTTCTATATACTCACAGGTATTTAGTGTGATCATTACAGATTTAATCTTTAGTTTTATCATCGTATCTTTAGGCGATTAAACGTAACTTTTTATACGGTCACTCTGTAGTCTTACCTTTAACCTCGCATATAATCCTTTACTTAAAAATCGTAATATATTAGAGATTGAAGTCGGTTTTGAATACAAATTACACAACCCCTCGAGTTAAAAGGCCGTCAATATCAACTTTGTCACTTTTTCAAAAGTATTTTTTGGAGGTTTTAATAATACTTTATACCCAGAGCTTCAATACTAAGTCTTCGTTATCTTTTTCTTTTTACTTACCTAAACAGTATTATAAATAGGACCTAGTATATATTCCTATTTTTTCATCGTCTTTTTCTTTTATGGTTATCCGCGCCGGAGGCGTGTCATTATTTCATCGATAAGGGGTGAAAAAATGGTCGTATTGGCTTATTCATTCGAGTTAAAGGTCTTTATTATTAGTCGACTTAATATGGTACTTAACTTAGGTAATGCGAAACATCTTAAAGCCGTAAATAGTTTTAATGATTACTTTAAAATTAACAATTACTAAGATTTTATGTAAGTTATTTTATTTGCCTAACTCCCACCATACTGTGACTTTACTTTGTAATGGTAAAGCAAGTATATAGATTATTGTAAGGTCGTTCCTAGTATTTAGGGCGCTGTTAACCTGACGCCGAGCCTATTCCTTCCGTAGTTCCTTTAATACCTTGCTATAAGTTACAATTCAATTTTATGTACTTTTTAATAACGAAGGGTTACTCGTTCAACGTGGGTACATCTTAAAAACTATTAACATTAACAATAAGCTGTTAGGGCCTATGGTGTCGTTCAGACCCTTCACTACCATTTAAAAACGTGCTTCATAGTCAGTAAAGCTTATAATATCCAATATAAGGATATTATATGTTTGAAGAAATAATACGTATACCCTTTTAACCTTTCCAATACTACAATGGGCCTTAATAAGTATATATTTATACTAAATTCCTATTATCTTAACGTTTGTCTGAAATTCCGCCGCTGTAAAATTAGTACCAATATAGTGGATAACGACGTTAGATAGGACTAAATACGTGTTAATCTACAGAATATTTAAAGTTTTCCACGTATCCTTTGCCGATAAAAACTTTGAAATTCAACTTTTTGAAAAGAAGTCAAAGATACAACAACGTAGATGATAGTATTATTATATAAATAAAATATATAAATGTAAACTTTGCAGTAAAGATTTTCATTGTTGTTGAGGATAAATTTAAATCTAATGGGGGGTTCAATATACGTTTAAAAGTAATATCAAAGCTTTTCGATGTCTTTTGAAGCACAAAATTCCATATTTTTATGTCTTACGGATTTTAGGACTTTATATCACCTTTCAACAGCTAGTTAATTCAAGTGCCGGTATAATTAACGCATTTCTAACTCTGTCAGGTTTAACACCGTTATCTTTATACCTTAAAATAGAAATATAGGTATTTCTATTTAAAGGTATAGGTAAAAATTTAGTTGTTTTTAACTAGCTTATGGACGTTGACGTTAACGTTAACGCCAAGGATATTTATATCTTTTAAGTAGAAAGGAAAATAGGTAGGGGACTTAAATATGTAAAAAGTAATCGAGTCAATAATAATCTAAACTATCGTTATCTCTAGTAACGATAGTTATTCACCTAGACCGAATTCGACTTTAGACTTTTTAGTATTTTGGCGATTAATTTCAATAATCATAATGCTTTTCTCCCTCAATACTATGTAATGCAAATAGGTTTCTATTAAGTACTTTAATGCCTCTGTATCTGGCATAATACCTTAAAAAGTGTGGTCTGTATAACGATAGCAAAGATTAAAAGTATATAAAAGATTAGAGGTTTAATTAGGGTAAAGGTCAAGGTTTTTATTACTTAAACAGTCAAGGAATGTATAATCAGTTAATTATCAAGCCACCATAAAAGTTGTATTTTGATAGTATTTGATTCATTTAGTGGTATTATCTCCGTTAATGATCTTTTTGTTTTCGAAGTCTGCGATACAATTTAAATAATCTTGCTTAAAAGTAATTGATATTAAATGTAATACTTACCTGTTCATTATCAAGCCTAGAAAAAAAATAAAGAATTGATTAATAGTTGGATTTACCATAAATCTAATATTATTTTCCACTATTATAACGATAGTCTTTACGGTTAACAGGTCCGCTTAAATCTTGCTCTCATTAACGTTAATATAATTACAACTTTTAGTCCGAATATATTAAACTAGATTTTAAGAGTTAAGGACGCTTATAGGTATACTTAAAATCAGCGTAGTTAATTATTACGAGGCTTTCTTCATCTATATCGCGAAAGGTATCAACTTAAGGGTATATACTAAAATAATTTAACGTATTTGCTATCACGGTCGTAAGTAAGGATCGCAATTGGTTAAAAAGCTTTCGTAAGTAGTATTTGACTGTTATAAAGTGTATTAGAATTCGTTAACATCTGTAATATCTGCCCGTATCTATTCGCGAAGTATAATTTCGTTAACGTATGCCCTTCAAATTATTGATGAAAATAATATAAGCTTATAAAACATCTGGTTTATCATATTCATTGGTATTTTCTCTTCTTTTTTCTTCGCTATTATTGTGGTCCATCTTATAGTAGCCTAATATGTTTAATATTAAGCAAGGTAGGTATAGTATTCAAAGTGAGTTATTATACTATCGTAAATTTCGTAAAAGGTTTTTACTCGTGTTTGAAAGGTTAGTTAATAATCCGTAATATGCTCTATAAGGACTCCAAGGAATAATAAGTAAAAACCAAAAAGAAAGACTTATATATATTTGTAATGATCACACTAAATACCCGTGAGTGTATAGAAGGTGTCAGAGGGTTTATGTTATCAAGAAGGTAGCAGAGTTGCTGAGTAAACTACATCTCAACCGTGCAAGTAATGATCAAAAGCCGTGAGGCTATTGAGAATATACTGAGACTGAATACTTAGTTTGAAAACTGAAGAGCTATGAAGGAAATACTATCTATGTGGTGATGGCCGTGTTCTTATATCCTATGGCCTTCATACCATCTTCAGTGCTGAGGCTCACCGGTGCTCACTGAGGCTCACCAGTAGCTCAGCTGTATGCTGGCCTATTTTCTGACCCGCCAACGTGCTTGGGTCATAATAATATTCATAAATATTTAAAAGATTGTAAAGCTTTCTATTATATTTTTCTACGTTATTCCAAATATTGGCGAAGTTTGTAAAAAGTTTATAATTAAAATTGACTATTTTAACAGGTTTTGTGAAAGATTGCGATAATAGTTCCAATCTTCATTAGTATTTCCTAATAATTTAAGCTTTAAAATCTTCTAGTTGAGGTATTAAGGGTAATTTCTAGTCGTTTAACCCAAGGGGTAAAGCATTATAGTAAAGCCTATAATGGATTGACGCATATAAACGTATTAGACGTGTGAAGTTTTTTTTATGAGACTTAACGATTTTTAGTAAAAGATTAACGGCTAATAGAGGCTTATTATAAAGAAGGTTTTGAACGACTTGAAAATTTTGCTTAATTAACTGTATAACGCCGATATCAACACCTTTAGCCGCTTTAGCAACTGTTATTTCACGCGCTCTATCGCCGCCTAGGACGTACTCTACGTTATCATATAAAAGTATAATATTTTCGCACAAATTCATAGGTTTCTTATTGTTAATATATATAAAAGCTTAACTTATTTGAAGGTTAAGGGAAGGTTTTCTAAAACGTATATAACAATAATACAAGTATTTAACCTTATTTCCTTTAGGTTGTAGATTTTCAGTATATTACTCAAGTTAAATTAGGTTAACAGGCGTTTACGCTAATTTTACGACGTCTTTTACTAACTCGTAGACTCCCCGTCTTTTAAATTCTAATTTTAATCCCAACTTAACTACTTTTTCAATTGCCTTTGACATATTAATAATCTAATTATAAAACATGTCACAATATTTACAAAAGGCGCAGTCTTCTAGGTCAAGATCTTTACCACCGTCTTAGTTAATAATATAGTTACCGATAAAGTGAACCAAATGCTTTTTTGTTAAGTTTTCCTCGACGTTTAATTTCCAATTTTTTTTTATCGTAATGCTTTGGATCGAGAGGTCCAGGGGACTTAATTGACTCTATCTGCTTCTGATTGAATTCCATGTTAAAGTTTTGACTAACGCAGGATTCGGTTGTCTAGCGTAGGGTAACCTTGGCTTGGTAACGTGGAAACTTAACGATTTAGTGTAAAGTTGCGCAACGTGGCTTTTTCGACGCGATTCGATGATTTTCGGTATTTCCGTTTAAAACAACGATCTTAACGATTATATTATCATATGAGAGGTGAAACGGGGAAAGTAAAGGGAAAGACTTGGTATTTAGGCAAAAACTTAGAATAAAAGGTAAAGACGAAGGTTATTTATTATGGTTGTTTAACGTAGGACTTAGTCATTCTTACAATAATAATACTTATAATATTATTAAATGAGTCGTTTGCCAATTCATTGATTTAAGACTTTTAACGGTTAATTTCCATGCCTTTTTTTAAAAAAAAAAAAGAATTTGTTGTTAGTAGATTTTTAGACGTTGCAACGTTATCGATTCGAATTGTAGTCGTCGAAGTAACAGTAGTATTGCAGTAGTCAGATGGTGGATGTATTGTTCTAGGTTTAGCAGACCGCTAGACGATCTACACTATAATTTGTATAGCTAAGTGCTTGGCCCGTGCCTTAGAGTGAAGTGCAGCGTACTGCACTCGACTTACACCCAATGCAGTAAGTCCGCACAAAGCAATACACTTGCAGTACGGTCATCTTTACTTACAATAAAGCTGACCTACTGCACTGCATGCAATACCATTGCAATACTGTTCCAACATTGTAAAGATTTCTTAATGTTTTTTCAGTAGCAATATCATAGCTTACTTCCAAATTACCATTGTGAACTAACGTAAACCAAAAGTTTTTTCTGTTTTTCTGCCGTTGTGAACTAGCGTAGTACTAATAAAGACTCTTTGCAAGAATTTTTCCTCTACCTTGGTCTTTTATAAAGCGTAACTGGAAAGTAGCCTTTTCTTTTACTTAGCTTCTTTGTACTTAACCTAATAAACACCAATTAGTATTGGTAATGCTTTAGACGTTACAACATTGTCAATTCGATCAGTCGAAGTAATAGTAATATTATGTGGTTATGTGGTGGATGTATTGTTCTAGGTTTGGTAGACCGCTAGCAGGTTTGCATAGTAATTTGCACACACAATTGCTTAGCTTGTGCACTAGTGTGAAATAGGCGCATATTGTGCTTGACTTGCAGCTAATACCGTAGGCCCACCCAAAACAATACACTCAACTTGCAGTAAGTATAGTCAATTTTACTGTAAGCAAAGTTGACCTACTGCACTGAAATTACTATTATTCCAACAGTCTGCATATTACTTTGTATGTATAGTTTCTTTGCTTATACCCCACCTTGAAATAGTTACTCTACTGCAATTGATTTGCAGTCAGTATACTTAACTTTGACTGCATTGTACCTTAATATTATTCAAACAGCTTTACATAAACCATTAATATCAACAATAATAACTGGAAAATCTAAAAAAGTAAGAAAAGTAATTATCTGGATCATACTAATATAGGTGTGTATTATTTTTGGAAGTTATTGCCAAGCTAAAGTTTACAGGAACAGATAAATGCAAGTAATTCATTTCCATGAATATTATATGTATTTTGATATTGAAAATTTCTTCTAAAATATCGAAAAAAAAAACTTTAACTCACAACATATCCTATAATCACTATTGATTATAAATTTATTTTCGTAAAAATCAACTTTTCAAAATCTTTCAACGACAATAAACCAGGATTTAATCATAACCTTTTGTCTTCCTATTCAATAAGGGGTTTTTTATTTTTGACTTTGCTTATCGATCTAATACTAGCATAGTTTTCATCGACTCCGTATGTAATTTTAATTTTGTTTTCGTTTTTATCATAAGGATTTATGAAACTAACCTAAGGTGTTTTTCAAACTCAACTAACAAATTTTTATATAAACCAATTGAAAATTTGAAAGTTTTGTAATTATAACATTATAAAGAATAGTTAGCTTCAACCTTTACTTTCTTATTAGTTACTATTACCACGTAAATAGCTTATAGCTTTTACTTTTATTTAGTCTTCCAAGAATCTAAAGTAATCTTTCGTTTGGTCCTATAAATAGTTTCAGGGTTTGTAACCTAGTTGTTTATGGGACTAACCTATGGGGCTAGCTTTAATCTAATGCGGAGGAAACAAAAGGATAGTGACTTAGTAATGAAATCTAAAGAGTCGTCAATGATAACGGTTTTTTTAAAACAAAAAACTATTGTTAACTTTGTTAAAACACCGGCTTAGCAGTGTAAATAATGCACTATCAAGCCCTAGAGATGTGCATATCATAGTGACATCTTAGGTATCCTCAAAGATATTAGTAGATTCCAAAATATACATATATTAATCTTAGAAATAGATAGAAAACTCAAGGATTAAGTTCAATAGAGCGTAAAGTACAATCATATTGATAAAATATTCAAGTTATGATATAAAGATATATTGCATAGAATTTTAGATTCTGGAGTACCTAAAATCTACCTACAGAATCTTTTGGTATGTAATTTAAAAATTCTTATAAATTCCGATCATTACAATTAAGACTAACCACTAGTCAATACCAGTATCTCTAACAGCTATAACCAGCTTTTATTCTTATCTCGATTCTTCTATAGTTTAAGAATATAATTTCTTGTTTCTATGGTAGAAATCCTTATCTCCGGAGTATTCCTTGCGTTGTTAGAGTTGAGTTTGTTATATATATATTGTATTTGTTAAGGTTTAATATATGCTTAACCTAATAAAAACTAATTAATATTGGTAGGATTTCATTGTTATAATATAGTTGATTCGAATCTTTGGTCGAAGTAACTGGTGTATTATATTGAAAATGGTAATGTTATACTTCCAAGTTTGACAAACCGCTAGCTGAGCTGTATACTAATTTGTATGGGCAATTATTTGGCCCATGGTTTGTATTGAATTAGGCACCACACTATAATTAACTTGCAATTGGTACAGTCAACTGAACTGTACTATAATTGACTGCTATTTGAATAGATTGTTCAATTTTAAAACCGTGATAACATACTTTACTTTTATATTATAAATCGTTTCATGGTAATTTCGAACAATATCGACCCACTCGTCGTTATGGCGATGAAACTTACTAATGGTGTTATTAAAGTAAACGAAAAGATCGACCAAATCTTTCTTTATAGATAAAGCAATGATTAAGATATTTAAATCTTAAATACTGATACTGAAGTTATTAAGAACCTAAGCGATATAAAATAGTTCACAAACTTAAAAGGCGTTAACGAACATGATAAAATGGATCTTCAACTTGAAGAACGACCTTTTAAAACTGTCAGATATGTCTAAAACAAATATATTTACTAGGAATAGAAACACCAATGATTAAAAACTTATTAGATTTTAGCTTGTTTATTATTAAAAACTGATATATTAGACGATTTCATATTATAATAACACTTATTTTCAAGGCGACTATTTGCCGTTCCCTTCTAAGAGATAATAAAACAAGCCAATAAAACAAACTCAATTTCTGAACATAAAAATAAAAATAAAAAGATAAAAATCGCAGGCTATTTCGTAAATAAATTCAACTATAACAGGCTAAAGATTATGAGTTAATATATGTGGATTTGTCTATAAAACAGAAACGAAATGAAGTTTAAACAGGCTAGCAGTAGAAGCCATACTAGTACAGCGGTACACTGGGGTCTGGGTTGTGCACCTAAGGCTAGGGTTGGGGTCTATGCACCGTACAGTTATGCAGTGCCATTTAGGCCCGTAACAACCGGCAGTGACACTCAGCTTTTACCCGGGTTTATAATAACACGCCACACTTCCCAATTAATCCATCTTAAAACACAATTACACCGATCTTTCTACCCATCTTAATAACCAGTTTCTGGTTACTTTCTTCTTCCCCCTTTTCATTAACCATCGCAAGAGTGTTCTCAAGGGTTAAGGTTAGTGTGCAACCCTAACCCTTGACAAAACAGACAAAAGCATACAGTCAGAACCATGATACATATTTTAGCAGATAGTTTCGCCGGCCTTGAGGCCCTGCGGCATTTTATGTTACCACCACCACCGCCCACTTACACAACGTGAGCCACAGGAACGCCTACAACGAGGTACAGTACGTAGACACAGTCGCAGCCGCTGAAGCGTCCCTTCGCCCGGCCGAGGGGCACGATTTGTGCCACCCTCGCCGCGATCGGGCACTGTACACCCTCAGCAGTCTGCGGGCCTAGACATGGAAGGGCGCCAGGGCGAAAGTAGCACATGCTGTGCGCGATCGCGGAATGGCCTCAAGCGGGCGACTTTGCTCCTCGGTGGACCAGATGGCGTCCAACACGTGCCTGAGGCGGGGGATCATGCTCACCAGCTTCACCTTCTCCGCCGTCGTTGCCGATGTGCTTGGTTGGCGTAGAAATCGTGTGGTCGTCTGACTGTGGGCGCTGTTCCTCGACTGCGCGAGCAGTCCTTTGGCCAGGAGGATAGAAGTGCGATCTTGGGATATGGAAGAGAAAATGGACCGAGTGTCCCCAGGCCGCTGAGGCTGTCTGTCCTCAGTCTCCTGAAGCTGGTCACGGACATCTGGCTGCTCTGTCTCCTGCAACATGCTGGCGAAGTGGATAGCATCTCGGCTTGGGATGATGGCCCCTCCAAGGCTGCTTTTGTCGTGGAAGCTCACCAT
>JASMMZ010000001.1:37283333-37349480 GCA_038502455.1 Anisogramma anomala
TTTTTTTTTTTTTCTTTTTTGAGGGCCTGGCCTGCGAACAATGTTGACGGCGCGTCCCCAGGAGGGCCCAGATCCTCATCTGGAGGGGTGAGGCTGGGGGCCCTGCGATGTGTCCATAGCGCGTAGTGTGTGTGTCCTTCCACGGACTGATCCACTTCAAGGGCTCGCTGCTGCATGGGAGAAGCGGGTAGCGACCTGCTGGTGTGCGTCCAGCCCACAGAGACGACGGCCAGACTGGAACCATGACTTGCCCCGTCGGGCAAATGAGAGGCGCTTGCTCGCTGTGGAGTGGACTGCCCCGGGCGGCTGCGGCTGCGGATGCTGGCTGTTGTGGGTGATATACTCTGTGGCAGCCGTGCCCCTCGGTCTGCACGCTGGGCCGAGTGTGCTTGCTGCTTCTCTTTTTTCCTGTGACTCGTGCCCTGTTTCTCCCAACGTGCAGTTTGTGTCGGGACTCTCTCTGGGTATCTGGTCCGCATCTCGCAATTCGTGCGACTTGTATCCCGATACCAGCCACCATGCGCCGGTGGTGGACTGACTATACTTGCCTTTGATATTGAACGACGCCAGCACAATCGCCCGCGCCTTGGTGCTCGCTCTGGATGATAGGGATCGGAGCAGAGGACCACGTTCGCCGGATCGCGGCTTGAGATCGAGGCATTCGCGCCGCAACGATGTCGGCTGGACCACCACAGGGAGGAGTTTTCTCCCTGTTCCCCAAAGACAGGTCCCCGTCAAGGAGCCGGATGAACAGTATCCCGAGTCGACGACCTTCGATAGACTCGGTTTCGCAGGACGCACCGACCAGAGCAGGACGACAAACACCCTTAGGGAGGCGACCGTCCAACCGCGATGGCAAGAAGCCGGCTCCCAGTGCTGCCCCCCCCACAGACGCTGCAGTAGACACCGCCGCCAGCAACACCTCGCTGTCCTCTAGCCCACCAGCAGAGCCGACAATACAGCGTCCGGCACCCACGGCAGCGATCGAGCCGCCACCACGCTGCGAAACAGCCTTCTCGGAGGCGCAGACCCTCGTGCGGGAGAACAGCACCGTGTCGCGCCATTCCATCGCCAAGCTGCCCCTTTCCCCAGACCCGAACGAGCCCGGGCCAGCAGCGGCGCCTCTTCGCTCCCTCTTCCCGCAGTACAACCCGGCCCTGCCCCTCGAGCACCAAGACTACTACCCCACGCAAACAAGCCCCACGCGGATCCCGCGCGCCGCCATCAGCCGCCGTCTGTACTCGCCGACCGCCGAGCCGCCGCCGCGGCGCCGTCCGCAGGGCGCCGCCGCCGCGGCGGCGGCCGCGGCGCACCACCCGGCCCCCGCGCCCGCGCTCAGCTCGACGGAGCAGCTGCGCGCCTACTGGCAGGTGGCCAACGGCTGGCGGGCCGCCGCGGGCGCGGGCCGCATGTACGCGCTCGGGGTGCGCTGCGCACGCGACGCGCCCGTGTACACGCTCGCGTCCCGCTCGCAGCAGCCCCTGTACCGGCTCGTGCTCGACCCGACGAGCTCCACGGCCGCGTACGTGGCCATGGCCCGCTTCGACCCGGCCCGGGCGTACCGGCCGCCGCCGGCCGTGCGCCTTTCGCCCGGCGGCGCCGGCGGCGGCGGCGATGTCGGCGGCGAGGATGCCGGCGCGGGCACGGAGACGGCGGCCAAGGGCTGGCAGGAGGTCCTTGCGACGACGCTGGAGCCCGCGGAGCGGCGGCACGCGCCGAACGACGGCCTGGTCGCGATGCTGTTCCCGAGTGTGGCCGCCAAGGTGGCCATGGACACCCACACCACCAATGCGGCCGCGAACGCCGCGGCGGAGCGGGAATGCGCGCGGCTGGTCTGGGACGACGACAGCGGGCACCACTTCCTGGTCCATCCTGCCCTGGCGATGCCGTTCTGCGTGACGGTCGAGCGAAACCCGACGTGGTCGCGGACGGAGTACACGCTCGAACACATCGAATCGCCGCAGCACCTGGCGCGTCTTACCAGGGACGGTACTGGGACTGGGTGGCTGGAAATCGACACCGGCATTGCTTCCAAAATCGATTCCGTGTATCTGGTCGATGTAGCAGTGGCTGCTTTGGTGCTTGTCGCCCACAAAGACGGCGAGTTCAACAGGGTCGAGGTCTTCGAGCCGCCGCCATCGACCGGGAGTGGGAGGACCAGTCGCCAGGACAGGAGCTCGAGCCGTCCCAGCCGCTTGAGTTCTCGCATCGGCGCCGGTGAGAAGARGAAGACTGGGAGGAGGCGAAGGGGGGAATTCGACATGGACCTGGAAAGCCAGGTGAGTGACTTGAAGAAACACTCGAGCAATGACAAGGACGGCATGCCGGGGTGTGCGAAGATCCTCATTTCGGTTCTCCGTGCCTTTTTCAAGTGCTTCATATGGTGTGCGACGGTCGCGTTCACGGCGCTGACGGCATGTATCGGGCTGCTTGCCAAGTGCGTGACCTCGGACAAGTTATAGGGGCACATGCACAATGGCATGATGGGTACGAGAGTCATGGCGGAATCGTGATGGTTTCGACAGTGAGAATTCATTTGTACTGTATCTCCATGATACCTCGATCCCACCGAATGCATACATGCCACCATCTCCGTCTGAGCAGCTCCCATCGACAGGCGGCAATCGGTGACGATGCTCTATCATCTCTTGCGCTCGCGGACTTTGATTTTCTTGCCGTTCTTCGCAATCGCCCCCACTGTCGCTGTTTTTGCCATCCGGGCGCGTTGCATCTCCAGCGCGTTCTCGGCGTCCGTCAGCGCTCTCAGCTTCTTCTTGGCGTTTTGGAGTTTGCGTTGCAAGCGTTCCGCATTTTCCTCTCTCTTCAGCGCCGCGGGGTATTTCTCCTTCTCGAACTGCTCGTCGTCGTCGTCGTCGTCGTCGTCGTCGCTCATGTCCACATCGTCGTCATCCACCTCCGGCTCTGGTAGCTTTTCCTCCAGCTCCTCGAGGAAGTCGGCGAAAACGATCTTCTTGGGTTTCGATTGTGGTTTCCATCTCGGAGGTGCATCGATGTCTTCAGCATCCAGGTCGTCCTCGGGGTCTGGGTGCTGGTTGGCATCGATGCCCGCAAGAGCGCCTGTGATTACCGCCTGCTGCTCGAGTTGTCGGACCTCCTTCGCGACCACGTTGCGCACCGTCCTCAGGTACCCCAGGTCCTGTGTCTTCAGGAGCCGGACCGTGTCCATGTCCAAGGCTGTGTTGCCTCTGTCGCCTGCCACGGTGCCCGTCCATTTCTTGCCGCCGGTGAGCTTGTCCGCAGAGAACTTGCCCCGGGACAGCATACCGAAGTAGAACTCATCTTCGTTTCGCTCGGCGGCTTTGGTCTTGAGGCTCTTGAGAACCTTCTGCTTCTTCTTGTGATCGGCTGCGCGGAGTTTGTAGTCCTACATCATGAGGGTGGGTCAGGCGAATGGCCGTTTGACAGCATGCGCGCGCGCAGGTCGCATCGTACCTTGTTCTTCTCGAGAAGGCCGAGCTTATCTCGTTCCTTCAGCTGGCCTCTCTCACGATGCGAGCGGCGCTGTACTGCGTTGCGCATCGATGACATTTTGGGGATTGAAGGAAGTCAGTGATTGTTTGGGCTTGTTGGTAAGCCCAAGTTGGAAGTTGAAAGTTGAAAGTTGGAACTTGGGAGTTGAGTCGAGAATCGGGAAATGTTGCGTTATCGATAAGCAAGAGCAGGGATCCCCCTGACCGCTGATCGCTGATATCTGATCCCTGTCCGGCACATCCCTGCTTCTCAGGAACACCACCCACAAAACAGGCACCTCCCCCTGGCCCTAATTTCTAATACTGATATTGGAAAGACTGAGTCCGTCCATGCAATTATTACGAAAGTATCGGCGGTGGCGGTATGCGTTTTATACATTGTAAATGTAGAGGTAACGCGTATATGACAATCCAGTTAAAACTCGCTTTTATTATAAAGATTCTATTTCAGTTCTGATGCGATTACAATGAATAGTTTCTTATATAACTCGTATTTCGAAACGTAATCTACAATGTGACAATGGGTTATGATAAAAAAGTTAAAATAATAACTTATATCTACGTTTGAAACATTGGTTCACGGTTTTACATTGTAAATAAATATAACGGTTTGTATATACTAATATGTTCCAAATATAATCTTTAGTCCATTACCTTGCTTAGAAGTTTTATGTTTAAAATACGTCTCGAAAGGTTGAATAAAAGCGACATTAGCTTTACCGATAACAACGATATAGAAAACGCGTAAGTTTTTAATTGTTGTAGTAACAAGTATTGTAACTCTAAATACAATTATTGTAGTTATAATTCTGGTAATAGTAACGAAGGCTTCAAGTAAATGTGAAACATAAGTTGTTTTTTATGAGGATACTAAGGGTTTGAAATAGGGTATTAGAAAGAATTTCATCGCTAGTTTTTCTCCAGTAATCAATATTATTGAAGAAAACATGCAATTTACCTCAGATACATTATTTATGACGATGGTAAATTTACTCTTCAGTTGATTTTTCGCTTTTATGTACTGCGAATCTATTATATTTTAGGAGTTAGTGTTTCCATAGCATTTATCTATATAATAATTATTGTTGGTATATATAATAGTTCAAAACATAGAATTGTAAAAAAATTGTAAAGTACCGTATAACAATATATTCATATGTTGTTTTAATCGGAGTAGAAACCAAAGCAACATGAGTAAATCGTCGAGTTATTTATCATTAGAACGTATTTTGATACATTAAGTTTACAAAAGATGTTTTTGTTAATACAAGTGTTTTTTAATCATTATTTGGAGACGACTGCGTTATTGTATTCGCGTGACTTGAATTTCTGTTGGTTTATTGTGTTTCGGTGATTTTGAGTCGTTTTTATAATTGCAATAATATAATAATATGTATGATGTAGTCATTTCCATTTATGATATTGAATTTAACGAGCTGTTGGCAAATGAAAACGCAACGGTATAAACAATTATCAGTACCATGATTATATCGAATAACAATATAATTAAATAAAAATAATCGTTATAATGATATTGGAATTGAATTAACTATATTTTTATAGATTATAGAATTTGAAACGTTACTCATTACGTATTTATATTTGATTAAGTTTTAATTAAGGATAATATTTGTAATAGTAACATCTTTTTATACGATTAAGTGTTAAGTTTTTCATTATAATCCTAACATTAATAACGGAAATTGAACTTTATATTATGAATGAATTACATGTTAGTATATACAAATAACTTCTTCATCGTCATATTTCAATGGATGCAATGTATCTTTTATCATAAATTGAGAATTTACAATAGAAAGTGTTTGTTTAAAGCTTTGTAGTTTTGTTAATGGATTCTAATCGGTAATATACGACGACCAATAGGTAAAATACCTTTTTAGATGATGTAATTGATGGAAACCATGTCTTTTGTATGTGTTAATAATGGTTAATATTGGCGCGTTTGATTTGGGTAATATGAATAGTAATATATTTATTCAAGTTCTTTCTTTAAACAAGCTTTAAAATTTCATTCTGTAATATAATAATGGCGTCTTTAAAGTCGATATACTGTTTATGAGGAAAAATTTGGGTTCGGTTTTCCATTTGGTTCATTGTAATACTTGTGAGTTTGATATTGAAAATTACATATTGTAAAAAAAATTGTCATTATTTCTTATTCAGATCACTTCAAAAATATTCTACTTTTCAATTGATATTAATAAATAATTGTTGAATATTAAGCTTTTTATTTTCAAAATTTCGGTATATTGTTTGCAATGTGTGGAAAATTAGCAAACTATCGCGGACCTAACTGGTACTGCATAATACTACATATACTATACTACACAAATTGCACTAGGCATGGG
The DNA here is from genome assembly GCA_038502455.1 of Anisogramma anomala. Classification (NCBI taxonomy): domain Eukaryota; kingdom Fungi; phylum Ascomycota; class Sordariomycetes; order Diaporthales; family Gnomoniaceae; genus Anisogramma; species Anisogramma anomala. The sequence continues at coordinate 37,289,194 of JASMMZ010000001.1, forward strand.
CGAATCCTAAATCTAACCCATACTTCTATACTAGTTACCTCTATTCTATCAGCAGTTTAAACTTTAGTTCTTTCTTTTTCAAAAATTCATTCATATATATCTAGCATAGTAACCTTAACGGATTAATTCATTAATAGTTAGATTCGTATTGAATTGATTCGCGATTGTGACTATTGCCGTTAGAAAGACTCCTTATAAACCCCAGAAATCAAGAAATTCAGCCCTTCTTATTATTCAAAACAGCAAGATAAATAGTTAAGACAAATAACGAAATTGTTACGACCCAAGTATAATGGCGGGTCAGGAAGCAAGCCAGTGTGCAGCTGAGCCACTTAGAGCCTGAAGTCCAACACATCAGGCGGAGAACACCTCTCCTTTGTTAGCGGAAATGACTAATTCAATCACGTGATTAGGATCAGTGGAATCATTACTGATCTAAGTGACCAAAGATCAGCGGGTTCAGCACTGATCCAAGGGATCTAGTACTGAAAACGGTATAAAGGCATAAATATATAAGGACACGGTCAGCACCACATAGATAGTATTTCCTTCATAGCTCTTCAGTTGTCAATCTAAGTATTCAGTCTCAATATATTCTGAATAGCCTCACGCCTCTTGATTATTACTTGCACGGTTGCGATATTGTTCACTCAGCACCTCTACTACCTCCTTGATAACATAAACCCTCTGACACCGTCTATATACTCACAGGTATTTAGTGTGATCATTACAGAAATCCAATAATTTCGCTTGCGCAATCCCTCCTACAAAACACTAAAATCGTCTAATATTACAATTTCTAATGTTAAACATAACAATAGCCTCAATTTAATTCCTTTAGTTTACATTAGTTTAGTCACCTCAATTGTTGCTGTTAGCTCTATTGACAAAACAAAACAATTTCAACATCCCTTAAATTTACGATATCTTTTATATTTAACATCGTAGAGGGTAGTTTTATCTTTAGTGGTTCCCTTTCCAAAGGCGTATTGAAGAAACACATTGTTATTATTCATACAGCATTTCTCAAAAGTTTACCCAAACCTGTTAAATCTTCGTATATTATAACACCGGCTATTGTAATACCTTTCCGTTACCCAATTTGTTTGGTACTCGAAAACTAAAATGTGATAAATTCTGCTTAAAATTTTGAAATCATTTTGGAGTAAGCTAAAAAAAAAAACCAATAAATAATTTACGACGATAAACAAATAATTTACCAAAAACACCAAGATTGATGTCCTTAACGCCTTTTCAAGGAAGGAAGTAATGGAAATCCTCGGATTTATATTTATTAAGTAGTTTAATAACAAGTTTTGTCATATTAAAGTAGATGAAACCTCTACAGTAAAGTGAAAAACTACCAATATTAGCCACCTTATCCTCTACGTATACCATAACGGTTAATAATACAGTTTCAAGGATTTTAAGGATTTAGTTGCATTTCTTTAAGGATTGAACCTTATATATATGAAAAAGGATGAAGAAATAGGTTATGTAAAACTTAAAGCCAACTTTTGTAAATAATGTATTTCATTGTTAGGAAAACTAGGAAAGAAACGTATGTACGCAAATGTATTTTACGAATAAGCCACGGATGAAGATTTTCAAGAGATGAGTAAAAATAAAAGCAAATTATGGCTAGTTACAGTATTCCTTAACGCCTTTATATATATTCTTAAGGTTCTTCTCAAACTTAACTAAAAATTGAACCCTTTTTCCAAAGTACTCTAACACTTTACTACTATTATCAATGATGAAAGATGAATTAAATTAAATGTGATAAACATTGAAGTCCATTAGTTGATTGATTAGAAAACTTATTAAAGTGCCTATCAATACCAAAAAAACTATTATCCAGTCTACAACAATATTTAATAAGTGTACAACCCCTTTTACTAACACTTGTAGTTTCAATAGGTTCTTTAGTAGTACCAACTAAAGGAAATGGGGAGCTTTATGCGTAAGTCTATGGTGGGCATAACCACTGGTTTTTAAAAATTAAGTTTTACTGGAGGTAGCTATATTTCTTACTTATATCAATTCTGACACCTTTAGTTTAAAATTGTAAAAGAGCCGTATGCCTAGTATATCAGTCTATTTCTTTAAGATTTAATTATGGTAGAAATGGATTGTTTAGCGATTACAGATTTTGTGAATATCTGGTTTAGTAATGAAATGCATAACAGTGAGCTATACAATCCCCTAAACATTAAATTACGAATATATTTCGATATTTTCCATTGGATAATGGTTGAATTACTAGGTTTTCACTCTTTATTTCTCAGTATCTTCACCGGTTGAACCGAGGATTACTATCTTTATTATTTCACGAATCTTTGTGGTTTTAGGAAATCTACTATGTTTTCAAAATTTACTTCTCATAAGATGTTAACCGGACCTAATATTATATTGATTGTAATATCATAAAATCGTTGAATATATCTGAGTATAAAAAGAGTTGGAAATTGAAATGGTTTCTTTAACTAGATACTTGATAGGCTGATGTTTTGATGATAAATAATGGGATATTTAGGACCTAGGGACTATATATTGCTCTGGTAAGTCCCCTAACGTATTACTAGCTACAAGAAGTTAAAATATATCCTATAGTGCCTTGATATTATTTGTAATAGCTTCTTTTGTTAATTTCATTGTTCTTTTGCGACCGTAATATTACGAATGCTAATTTATACTAGTATACATCCTTTAGCGTATAACCTTAACAATAAAATTGAAGATTTTATATTTACCTATTATATTGACCGTAAGTAAAGTGAACCTAGGAATTTCAGTTATTAGAAGACAATGGATTATAAGTTTAAATAGAAATATATATAAGGAAAACCGTACTTAGGTTTAAGTTTATATTATCGTTATAAGTTTTCATTTCAACGAATGATGATAAAATAAACAAAAACTGTGGTAAAAAAGTTCTAGATTGATAAATTCCATTTTTATCGAATTTCTATCGAAAGAAGTCGAAAATTACATATAATAACCCTTCATCCTAAATTCAAAACAAGTTGCACGCGTTGTAAACTTTCAAGATGCAGAGGCAAAGTATGTGCAAAAAATGCCCAAAAACATTGATTGATATGAAAATATCATACTTGTATTTGAAATAACGTAATGATTGGCCGACAACACCTTGTTCTATCGTTTAATAGATGAAGACCCTTATTATAGTTATAATGATAACGATTTCAGAACTACATATCTGTTTGATATTTGCTATCATTACGCAGAATATATATTTTAATATATTTTATCGATTATTAAGGTAACGAGATACCTAGTAATATGTTATTTATAATACTTCGTATTACAAAAGGATATTAATATTATTATAAAGCTTAATTATACTAATGCTAATAATATTGAAATTGTATTTGGCTTTGGAAAGGAACTCTTTTTATTTGGGCTAAGGATTGTAATTCCAGTCATTATACCTATTGTTTTCTATATTTTAGAATCTTTTACCCTTGTTCTTCTTTACTAGGAAAACATGAATAATTTCGATATTAAATTCGATAATTCAATTGATAAAGTTGTTAAAGAAAACGGCTAGAGGTTTCCATTTAGTTTTTAATAGGGATATTTTTAGTTGTATCATCAAAAACTGGGGGTAGCTATATCAAACTTAACAAAGTTGATTTTTTGTGAATTATATACAAAATTCAATCATCATGTGATTAATAAGTTCTATATAATTCTTTATGGAAACCTGCTATAAATATATGGATTTCTCCGCTTGAAAAGGGATTACAAGGATTTATAATCGTTTCCAAATGTATATCAAGTTACCACTAACATTTCAGTTTATATAGAAGGAATTTATGATTTTCATTTCAAAGTTTTCGTTGAGATGTTTTATTTGGGCGATAATTTTTACTTTACATCTTTGATTTCGTAATAGTATTCAATGATGTGAAATTCTTTAAACCTATTAAGGCAAAAAAATATGGGAGGCGTTACATATTTTGTAGATTAATTCATATTTGCGATTTTTGAACGTATTAATTTACATAAAAGTTTTAAGTCAATATCAGATGGATGGAAATTTAGTATAAAACTGTTCTTATTTAAGTATATTATGGTATTGGTAAGATTAAAAACGAATACGCACTTTTATATTAATATTATAATATTTTTCCATTGGAAATTGAAAGTTTTATAAACCATAAAGCAATATTATCCATAGTATTGAAGGACCTGAATGATGCCGTTGATTTTAGTAATTCAATACCTACTTTACTAATATTGGGCACGTACCTACGTATAAAGATTAAATTGTTTTTATTACCAAATATCTGAAAGATATTTATAGCATATAGAAAAGTCTTTATTGAATGGAGAAATGAATTCATACGCTGCTAATTCAGTAACACCCTTATTATTAAGAATGGATTATCGATAATAAACGTAATATTTCTTCCTTTTGAACGTAAAATTATTCTATAGAAAGTGTTGGGTAAATGCGACGAATCTTATAAAATTCTAAATATATTTAAACCCAACATAGTGATCAAAACCATCAACGATCCAATTATTTTTCGTATTACGTAGTTTGAACCATATAAAAAAGCTTTTGAATCAAATAAAAATCCTCAATCCAGGTAAGTAAACCAAAATAACCTTTCCTAAACAATTTTTCACAAGTTGATAAAATGATGACAGTATGAAATATCACCTAAAAGAAGAATATACACTAAAATGGATGATGACGATAAAGATTGAAAACCTGGAAAACATATAACTCGGCTTAAAAGTCTTAAAAAAGCCTAATATCTAATTAAACTTTGAATTACGTTTTAGGAAACTCATTTACATGTCTGAAAAGTCTTTAAAAAAAAAATCAAAACGATATTAATATTATATTTGTTCGCAGTATAGTTTAACCTTCATTCCTAACATAGTTCGAAATATAAAACGTAACAAATTTCGAATAGAACATAAACGACTAATTTAGTTTAAAACTACGTACTAACTGTATGGAAATTGAATGTTGATAACTTAAGGATACAACTATTGAAAAATAAGTCAATTGAAGTATACTCAAGTCAAATATACTTACAGTCAGATGATTGTACTAACTATAAATTGACTGTAGTTTGTGGTATTTGACTGAATCGACTACAATTCAAGTACGATAGGTGCCCACTTCAGAGTAAGGCACGTGCAAAATCAATTTACTATAAAAATTAGCCTTCAAACCAGTTAGAGGGCTGTAAAACTTGGAAGTAACACATAATTACTTTCAATGTAATTTACTAGTGAATCTGACCACTATTCGAATAGACTACGTTATAACAATAAAGGCTTATTATTACTGATTGTTATTTATTATATTAGGTATATAGGTAGAAGAAGAAACTACTTTCTGGTTGTTACAATTTGTGTAGGCAAGGTAGAGCAAAGATTCTTATGAAGTTCCCGTTCTATTACATCTTTTATTCACTGGTAGTAAAAAGGAAGACCCTTGAGCGTAGTGTTGTTTATAGGCATTCAAAAGTGACGATAGTATCACTAGTATTATCGAAAACAACAAGAAACCTTTATTGAACTAGGTTTGGAAGAAAGCGTTGAGATTGATCGCCTGAAAGTTTTCAAGATCGTCAAGTTGTTAAGTTGGAAAAAGGCTAAATAAGTACTATTACGGGTACGATTATTGAAAATTTCAAAACGCAAAACAATTAAGTATCACGATTTTTAATTGTAAACAACAACTTTGATGGAAAATAACCTATAACCTACTTTCTTAAACATTTATTTTTCTCAATTATACCTTTTAACTCTCATCACAATGGCTTCAGATTACGTTGGAATTTATACCGTTTCTGATCCTGTTAAAAAGAATGTCATTAGTGACTTCGGCATTACTTTCGCCAAAAACTACAATAAAAACCCCTGTTTTATGAATGCCAACGAAAAATCCTTAATTTAATACTTGACCAATTTAATTCATTACTATATCATCAACACGGAACCTATTGAAATCAATCTAAATTTGAAAGTTTTGACGATTTTTAAAAATGGTTCAGAGATTAGACCTCTGATATATAGAAAACAGTAAATAAACGGTTCAATATTAGGTTAATGGCGGAAACATGAAACTGAGGTATCGACCTCTTCATGGGGAGAAGAAACAAGCGTAAACTAAAAAATATATTGTATAAATACAATAATAACGAGGACCAGAAGTGGGTATATAAGGGTAAAGAAAAAGGTATTTTTAACGATAGTATCTATCAACGCCTTTAAATACTTTTAAAATATTACGTTCAAGCCTGGATAAGATTTTTAAACCTTTCTGTTAAAATTACTGGCCGTAAGAAATTGATTAATCCACACATGGCAAGTTAATAAATTCACTACTTAATTGCAAAGGAATGTTGAGAAATTCTTCAACACCATTAGGATTTTCTCAAAGTTCCTCACAGAAATCCTGAAATTATATACGGCAACTGTTAATATTATTGAACCCCCTAACACATTCAATTTTAGCAAGTTAATTGTGAAACAAGAGACTTTATGCACGAATTCAATATGTGTATAATTACTGGCTTTCTCCCTCCAAACTTTGCCAAAGGTAAATATCCTACTTACTAATATTAACACCTTTCTCAATACCACCGGTGAAAGAATCCAGAAGCTCCCTACAACTAATATATAACTTTTTCCCCTAAAATATCCTTATATTAAATACAGTTTACACGGTAATTACAACTTTTTATACGTTAAGTTGCGCCAGTTTTTAAAATTTTGCCCTTAAATCATAATTGAATTGTTAGAATTTTATTTTTTCATTCCCAATATCTTTAATGGATAATCTTAAGATTATTAATTTCTGTATTTGACGAATTGTTTGTAGTTTCAAGAGATTTATAATAGTTGTAAAGTTTACTTTAAATATTATATTAACTCTGCCTAATATCATATGAATTGAAATAATATTCCTTTTTTTTATAAAGTAGATTATAATAAAAAGTAAAAAAGTAACATGTATTTCCTGAATGAAATGTTTGACAGGCTAATTTTCTACTAATTAGTTATAAGGAATATAGAAGTGAGTGAGAGTATGTTATTCTGATAAATTCGACAGTTCATTACAGGGTATAAAGAGTTGAAGTATACTTTACAATATTTTGATACTATTTGTAAACGCTTTTTTAGCTTGTTGCAATTTTCTTTTACGACTATAATAGTATGAGTGCAGGATTTGACTAGTATGTACCCCCAAGTTTACGAATTTAACGAAGACGATAAAAATCTTTCTTATATATATTATATCGATATTAAGAGGTATTGAATTTGCAGTAGAAAAGGTTAATAGTAAATACTGTATACTATTGTTGAATGCGGATCGAAACAGGTGATATGCTATATCTAATACCTTTTCACCTTTGATTGTAAATATATTAAACTTGTTATAGATTTTGTAGAGGCGTATGTTAAAGACTTTATTATCGTTATAAAGATAAATATTTTGGCTATTGTGGATATTATCATATATCTTTATAGTTAGTAAATAGCTACTCTACAAGTTGAACCCTTGTAGAGTACATGGTAACATGTCACTCTGCAAGGAACATTCTTGAAAAGTGTATAATAGCGTGATACTACCTTGAAGGGGCTTTGAAAAGTTGTACAATAATATGCCACTTCCCAGAAGATGTATTGACAAAGTATACGATAAAATGCCACTGTCTAAAAAAGAGATTGGTAAAGTATATGCTAAAGTGCTACTACTCGAGTGAAAGCTTATAAGCTCCCACCTGAGGCGTAGACTCTCAGGATACCTCTTTTTCCTTTGATTTTACAATTCATCTTTAATATATATTACCAATATTTATAATTACCTTTCTCCCTTACCTGGTACAATAAATATTCCCAATACTAATTGATAGCTTATTCGGTTGATGAAAACCAACCTAGGAAAAAAAGATTAATATAAATTAAATATCTATAATATGATATCATAACATTCCTTAAGATCAATACTTTAACATTACGTGTAACAAAAACTTCACGGGAATGGAAAAATACGCGGAAGCGCTTTTAAAACGCGTAACATAAAAATACTATAAAACCCGAAGTAATTCTAAAAAGGACAACTTGAATACGATATTATCAACTCAGTTAATACCCTTTTTACTGAAAGCCCCATTACGCTATCCGTAAACTAGTTTTGAAGCTTTTAACATACTAGGACACTTCTTAAAAAGCGTCTTATCACCTATCAAGTCACGCAAACCAAAACCAATAAGTTTCGGAACCGTTCGGTAGGACCCATTCGATCTAAACACTATATCCAAACAGCTTCCAAACTTCGAAAGCGAAAAAAAAAAAATCTAACCGCCCACTAAACGTACACCGCGTACTAAACACAACATTTGAAGCGCTTACTACGTTATTACAACTTACCAAACCTTAATACTATCTTAACTTTCACACACCTTTCTAAAACCTTTTCTCCATTCACCTTTACTCGTCCACCCTATATTATATCACTCATTTAGGTTTGTTATTTATAATGTTAAAATTTCCTCATTGCCTAATTAATATAATATTTTAAAATCATTAAGTGGCTAATTTAAAAAGTCCAACAAGCTTATAATCACGCTTTATTTATATTTTATTCAAATTTTATTAATGATAATAAGCGTTGATTATATTAATTGCAACGTTTTGTGACATTCAATTTACTTATTATTTACATATTATACGCTTTTATTTCAATCTCTCCATTTTAAAAATTCTTAATTATCATTCTATTCCAAAACTTCTTTTAATAATATATCTTAAGCGCATCCAAATATTTACTTCTACGTAAAAACCAACATTTATACCGTTTCGACAATTTTAGTATACACCTAAAAAAAGCTTTTGAAGCGTCCCGTAACAACTCTCACTTTCACTACCATAACTCCATTAATAACAAAGCTAGAAAATCTAACAAATATATTAACTGTTTGTTTAAAAACATATAGTTTCGAAATTCATTTAAAACAATCAAGCATCAACTTGTAGCATAGCAAAATCATAACACTAGTAAAATCTAAGTACCCTTTTACAACAAATATATATCTTATAAACATAATTTTGAACTATTGTGCTAAAATATTGAAAGAAACAACATATTCAATAATTTGCTGGGGGATTTTGCGGAGTAGTCTTGAAATATATGGCGTATAATAAACAACGAAATCTCGAAAATACTACGAAAACAACTACCAAATTACGGAATCAATATAACTGGTAACAACAATAGCCGTATCGTAGAAGCCTTATCGGTAACGGCTCGACTTACTAGAACACCAAAATGGACCGACAATGAAGTGATAAACGTGAAATTCATAAAAATACACTATTAAAGGAAAAGCCAAAACATACATTTTAAAATAATGGATAAAAATTTTTTTGTTCCCCGTAAATATAAATAGTAAGGCGTTTATCAAAACTAAACTTATGCCGCTAAAATCAAACGGAGCTTAAGGAATTGATAAAAAAGGAGAAAGGGTTATAGATACTATCGATTACTCGGGTCGAATAAGGATCCTCTTCAAAACGCATTTTTTAAAAAAAACACAAACAAAACCACTCCCTAGATACAATCGACAAGCCTTTTAACCACAATAAAAATGAACCAAATAAGTAAAATGAACCTTCTTAAGATAAAACAAGCGACGTAAAACTATAATACAAACCTTACAAACCAATACATAATCACCAAGACTTATACTGCGACCTCCTACCATACCGTTTTCCCACTAACAAAAATAATCCAACAAAAACTTACCATATTCGCTAAACTATAAAATGATGACAAAATTTATAATAAAGAACTATATAACGTATTCTATAATAAAACCCGCACTATATTAAAAAATTACAAAAAATAGATATTGAACTATTATAATTCCATATAATTTTACCAGATATTCTAACCACACAAGCCAAAAAGTGATACATATACTATATTATGCAAGGAAATGAATTTATGAAATTCTACAATCGCTTAAAATATATTTATATACGGAAATGAATTACAAACTTTACAATAAAAACTAGATAGTTACTATTTCTTAATCCGTACAAAAACAATGTAAAAATTCTAACAAACCCATAAAAACAGTGCTAGACGCCCTACCAACGAATTTTCCAAAATTCCAAATGGCCCTTAAACCAAAATACGAGAAAGATAAACTTCTTATCAAAATAGTTACAAAAGCATACCACGAAAATCCAAACTTTGACTTTATGTTATTTAAACAAAAAAAACTTAAAAGCTTTTCATATAGGCTTTAAAATATCTCTTAAAACCTTAATACGCCGATAAACAAGCTTTAAATCAATATTTCTAACGGAAAACACCGATGTCGAAATCGAAATCACTAAAACAAACCTCATCGACATAATATACCAAGTTTGAAGCCGACGGTTTCAAACGTATCTAATATCAAATTGACGTTCTAAATATAACTATAAAAACGAAAGAAACTGAAAAAAAGGCCCGAAAACCGAAGGTAAAATAATTACTTACTAAACCAACCCTACAACCAAATATGTTGCTTACCACGTAAATTATAATACCAACAGCGAAATATACGAAATTTTATAAGTTTTTAAAAACGATATATTATATACAATTAGGTCGGCTATTAATTGACCAATTATTTAATAAAAGGTTAATTCGGATTGAAAGCTAATTTAAAACTGATTATCTACCCGAAAACCAAATAAAAGCTAATTTTACAAATTATGTAACTGACAGCAAAGGCGTAAAGAACAAATTTAACGCCTACTCTTGCGAGTACACCTTCAAAAAGAAGATTTAAAGAAAAATAAAACTTGTTTAAAAGCTACGAATAAGGCAACCGATCAACAAGTATTTATAAGATTGTACAATACCTCTTTTCCATATATCACCGGTCTAGATTACGAAAATGAAGTGTTAAACGTATATATGACGTCGTAATTTACACTCTTTAATAGGTAATGCAACCGTTTTCAGGGTATTATACTAAACACCAAGGTAATAAAAATCTTGTCCGCCGGAAAACGATAATTCGACGCTTTTCGATGAGATTTATCAAATTCAAATTCAACCGAATTAGAAAACACCTAAAAGTTTTATTCAGCAAAAATAAGGCGTTATTATATGACACCATCATTATAAATAAGCGATTCGAATCGATCAAGGTTTATTTAATAAACTTTGAAACATAGTTTATATTATTATTAGCTAATATGAACAAGCTCCTAATTAAGGTTCGAAATATAGTCAACTTATTTATCAGCGTTCCAGATAATATATCCGTACCGTTTCGTTTAAGATTAAGCTACTTACAATTTTCTCCTAAACTATGTATCATCAAAACCGTCGATCTAAGGCAACTAAAATTAAATATATTATACCTTCGATTTGGATAACCAGCCGTAAAATACTCTTTACGACTATTATATCTAATAGGACATATAAATATGGGCAAAGAAACGCTAAAAACGATCGAAAGGATTTGTTACGCATACTAATTGGACTCATAATCCCTGTAAAGATTCAAATTCCCACTTTAAAACGATGTGCACTTTGACTAGGAAGTTATTGTAAATATAATAGACCTTAACGGCTAGCTAGTACTATATGCCATTAACCCAAAAATATAATTCTAAGCTGCGAAATTCACGCGAAACGCTTGAGCTATGGACTACGGGGATAATTGAGTAAATTACCAATTAATGATCTATTTAGTGCCTCCAAATTAAATTGCCCATGATACGGGTACGACTTTGGACTTAACTTAATCACATACTGAAGTCAAAATTGAAATGAATAAGTTTAAACAGATATTGATAAAGGTACTATAAGGCAATAGGAAACGTAAAAAGTAGGATGGATAATTTAAAAAAAATATATAATGTTTATTAAAAATCTACAAAGTGCTAATTAGAAGAAAATAATCATACGAATAATGGTAAACACCGTGAATAATAGGTTTAACCAAAGTATGTTAATATTAACACTACTAAATTTGGGTATTTTCTCTAAGATTCATATATATTTAGCGTCTTTACCAATGACGGTGCAGATTTCAAATTCTATAGCGAAAGCCTTGGCGGCATTATATTCTCTGCGTGCCAAGAATTATATTTCGAAAACATTGACTACGATAAATGGCTCACGTAAAACTAACGTTTTAAATATACTATTATAATGTAAAATTCTAATTTCGAAACAACAAAACGGATAAACTAGTCCTTAAAAAATAACGAGTTTGAAATATATGATATATTTATAGAGATACCAAATAACCCAAGTTCATTTCGCTAAATCATAGTGCTGAAGTATAAAAAGGTGAAGGTTAATAATAACGGCCCCAAAAAGTATTCAGAAAAGTGACGACTACCAAACTACTTCCAAAATAACGAATTCAAACCCCTCTAGAAAACCATATACCCCCCGTATACACATTTGCAACCTTCAACACCTCGTGAAACCGGCCTATCTATATTTAAAAAAAAAAAAAACGCATCTTCAAGGGCATCTTTTTAGCTCGAAAAACAAATGCTTTGAAGACTTTATAACGAACTCCTTTGTATCTTAAAATAAAACGGTGAATCAAAAGTTAAACGTAAAACACCATTAAAAAGATATTATTACCTTTCTAAGTACCTGTATTAAATAATCAACATAAAAAGAAATCACGGTAATAATCGAATAGGGCGATTTTTACTTCGAAATGTTCAACCTAACGGTTTATGACGCTTACAGAAATTTTCCCATTCGCTTAGTTTATGAGGTAAAATATAAAGCCGACAAACTTTATAAAAAATCCGCCTTATAATTAAAGGGGAAGATAACGCCGGTAAAGAGGATATTATAACCTAATTGCTCACTTTGGAATATATAAGACATTTTTTTATTTTAAAGTTAACCGCCTTTCTGCGCATCCATTATAACTATTATATTAAGTTTTATTATATTATATAGGCTTACATATAATTCTAGAAATAAATTAAATCACGTATCTACTCCAACATACCTATAGAACTCCGAAAGCATTATCCACCAGGAATAATCCTACGTATCCTTAAACTGTTGAACGGACTCATTAAAGCCAGAATATACTAATATAATACCTATTAATGGTATTATAAAAACTTTTTAAAATGACTAACTCAGCCTTCAAACTATACCTATTAATAGCCATACCATGTTTTAAAGAATTTTCACTTACTAAAATATAAATAGACGATATACAAACTTTATGTAATACGTAGTTTTCCGCTATAAAAAAGAGAAAGTTTTTGAAGGCCAGCCTAAACGTTGAAATCAAAGAATGCCTAACGAAAAACCGCATAATTAACTTTAATGACGTAACAATTATACTTCGAAACCATATCCTCTAGCTTATATAAAAGGGATAGTAAAACAAAGTTACTAGTATTAATATAATTAATTCAAAACAAGCCAATATATAAAAATATCGACGTACATAAAAAGTTTAAATCGTATTAATGATATATCAAAAAAAGATGATTAACTTTTCGATCACCGTATAATACAAAACCGACCCTTCGGATAACATATACAAAGCGCTTAACAAACGCCTTACGTGGTAAATAGGTGTTTCGAAATGCGGCCTACGATTTATATCGCTCGATATACGAAAAGTAAAACTTTTTTATTTTTAACAAAGAATCATTCGAAAATAACATCGATTATGATTTAAAAATGTGATTTATTATTATTCCGAATAATAAAACACCGGCTCGAAACGAATTCACTCTCAACAAAAACATTATCTACTAAAACTCCCTAAAATATAAACGGGTTACTCGAAACATTTTGGCATCGGAAATCTACGATATATTTAACGGATTTGACTCTAGAATTACTATAACAATAACAATCAAATGAATATTTTAAACTTAAGTTTTAAACCTCTTCCTCTAATAGTATACACTAATTTTACCCTTATAGATATTTTATAGATCTGGATACCATAAACTAAACTCGTTTAATAATCGATATTATAGAATAACTCAAATTATATCAGTGTCGCAAAATTAAAAAGACGAGGTAAATTAACAGGAAACCAAACCTAATGAATACAATAACCAAGAGCGCCCCGAATATATCATCAGAAACGCTGATGTCAATAGGCTTTTTTTTTTGTTAACGTTACTAGAAATGTTTCACAACCCAACCCTAATTAAGTAATTTAAATCGTTTTTTATGTTTTAAAGTTATTTGAATCTATTTGTTACACCGCTTTGAAAATTTTATAACTATTTATATATATTGTTTACGTCAATTTTACAATGTTATCTCTATTCAAATTAACTATTTACACCGCTTTTAAAATTTTATCTTTACTTGAATCTATTGTTCGGATAGTTTTAAATGTATTATCATCTTTCGTTTTACTATTAACAACTTCATTAAAATATTTTTCACTCATTGCCATTCAAATTTATTAGTTATATTATGATTTCATTTTAAAAAAAACATTTTCATTACTGTATAACGAATTAAATTATAGTTGGAGTAACCGGTAAAAAAATAAAAACATGAAGTTAGTTACAGATATAGGTGAAAGGAAAAGGAAACGCCGTATCGTCATCGTCGCCCTCGTTATCCTCCTTCTCGTCGCTATTTCCGCTGTCGTTACTATTGGCGCCACCTTCATTACCGCTATCGACAGCACCACCGACATCACCAGAGGAGGGGCCAAGTATCTTAAATCATATAACCTTAGATAGGGATACGGAAAAGTTTTTACCCTCCTCACGATGAAAGGCGATAACGTCATCCAATTCGCCTACGTGATATATATGTAGACTTTCCTTTCAAGCGGTAATAACAATTACCTCTTCTTTAGGCCACTGGTTAACTCCTATTACCAATTAATACTGGTTTATTTTAGAAGTTACGAAAGTAGCTATTTTTCAAAAAGGCTCTAAAGAAGATACTAAAATAATAGGTAATTATTACCCGCGGCTAAAATCATCTGGAAAAAAAACTTACTGTAAAGACAGCCGGCGGGTAATGAGGTTTCTGTCTACAACTTCAAGAATTTTGAAACGGGGGTGTATCCATTGTTAATCCGCTCGAAACGGTGGTAACGAACCAACTAACCCCCAATTTAACGGAAATTGCTAATGAACTTACCCGTAACCGCGGAATTAATATATGACAGGTAAGGCATATCTATTAACGACCTAGGGACGAGAACCTGCGTATGTCGTTTTAGCACTTTACGTATTGAAAAGGCTTAACGACTTACTTTAACGAGCCGCAACTTGAGGCGATGGATTCAATCGGCCGCCTCGACTTCGGATACAAAAATATTAATGTAACATAAATTAAAGGGGATTCTAATAATAAAAACCGCGTTAAAACTCAGCTAAGTTTACGTTTATAACGGCGAGAGGTAACCGTTACAGGTAGAGGAGTTTTTGTCTGTGGTAAAAATGTAAGGTCAATAGCCTTAAAAGCTTCTTACTCTTCACTTTAAAGGGTAAGGGAAGAAGGGAAAGGAGAAAAAAAAAGGTGGGGGTAAGTGTTAGAATAGAAATCAAATGCAGTATAGTCAAGTCAATTTTATTTTCAGTAAAGTTGATTATACGCACTGCAAATTGACTACATTTTATGGAATCTGAATACACTGCACTAAAAGTGCAGTGCAGTAGGTGCCCACTGCAAATTGAGGTACAGGCCAAAGCTTTAGGCCATAAACATTAGCGTGTAGACTGGCTAGCGGTCTGCCGAACTTAGAACATGCATCGTATAATCAACAAACATCAATACAGTACCAGTTACTTCTACTATAGTGATTCGAATCGACTACATTTCAATGATAAAGTCCTATCAATACTGACTATTAATTCTTATTAAGTTAAGCAAAAATTGGCCAAGTAAAAGAAAAAGCTGCTTTCTTGTTGTTAAGCTTTATTTAGATAAAGCAAAGGAAATGTTTTTACAAAAGACCCCTATACACTATACAGTTGCTCGAAGCAGCAAGTAGAGAAGACTTATAAGGTAGCTATTAGCGGCAGTCCATAAGTAAACGACGGTATCGATACAAATGAAAACACTAAGAAATCATTATTAATCCTTTCAAAGGCGTTATAATTAACCGCCTAAAAGCCTTAAAAATTAACAAGTTGAAAAGTTAGCAAACGACAAAGTCAGTATTATTGCAGTTACTACTATTATGAGTACTACTACTATAAATTGTAAAAACAACTAAGTTCTATGTCCTTCAACTATACCAACTTTGACGGAAAAAACAACCTACCATTTTACATCATTTTTTCCCTTTAAACCTTTAATTTTCCTTACGATTATTCTAAAACGAACTGGTATCGATGTTGTTACCAATTCTTCAGAAAAGATTCAATTATAGCCCTCGACGTTGTCTTCGAAAAGTACTATAACGAAGACCTCAAGTTTATCGATACTACTAAAGACTTTACCTCAAAAGCATATGACTAACTACATCAGCCTCTTCATTCTCGACTTAAACCCTAAAGGATACTACTAAGAAACTGACGGCTTCGACTATTTTATCGATTGGTTTAACGAATAAACCCCAGTAACATAGAAGATAGTATATAGACAAGAGAAAAGGAAGATAAAATTCAATTAAATAAACAAGAGATTTACACACCTACGAAAGAAGAGAAAAGTAATAATTTGACAAATTCACTCTACGAATGCGCCATCGAATAAGACCCTTAATGGATCTATATAGATAAAAGTAAAGAAAAAGAGATTATTGGTAACAGTATCCATTAATACCCTTATACAAGTTTGTAAGGACTTCCCTAAGCTCATATGAGTTTTTTAATCTCTATCATATGAGGTTCCTAACGCGTTCGTATTACTAATCGTGGAAAATCTATTAACTCACGTAAAAGCCATTAAATATATAAGTTAATTAAATAGGAAACTTAACATACCCGTTGATACTCAAAAGATTATTACCAAGTTCCCCGTGGTGGAAACCCTCAAGTTCCTTTCCCTTGAGCTTCTTAGCACGTCCAGTTTTAAAAACCAAATTAAGGAAAGACTGGCTTTAAGCGCGAGCTTATTATAGGTACAACTACTGGTTTTTTCCCTTCAAATTCCGTTAGAAGTAACTATCCTACCCATCAATACTAAGAACCTTAGCACTTTTCTCAGCACTAGTCGATGGATCCGAAAGGTCCCTATGATTAGTATATTGACCTTTCCTCTCGATGTATTTCTATTGTGAATACGGATTACGCGGCAATTATTATATTCGTTAAGATTGGAAGAAGAAAGGAGAAGTATAACAGTAAGCTGTACAACCTCCTCAACGATAAGTTACGCCTATTATTCAACATTTTCAGTCAGATAAGGATTAAAATATCAGTTTTTTACTCGTTATTTCTCAATATTCTTACTCGCTTAGTCAATGATTACTACTTCTGGTACCTAACGAATTATTTCTCCTTCCGCGAAATCTATGATAATTTAAAAAGTAACTTCGATCACCGTATTAATATTACCTTGTATTATACCGATAGGAATATTATCAAGTGGTTCTATATATTAGATTATAAGAAAGAGTCGGAAAAAAAACTAGATCTCCTTAATTAGATGTTTGCTAAGCTAATACTTCGCTAATAAGTAATAAGGAACGTGGGAGTAAGCGAAGGCACCTTACTCTATCAGATTCAGCAAGCTGTTAAGGGCTATAAGAAGTTCGAATACACCCTTGAAAGCCCTAATACCACTTTCGAGGGTTTTTTAGCTAGTTTCGTTTCTCGTTAACAACCGTAATAACTCGATTTTTCGATTCAACTAATATATATAATTAAGCTCTTAAATTTAATAACGATGAAGAAGCCCTCTTCCCTACGTATTATATCGACCGTAAGTACGAATGATCTAGTGAATACGTTGAACAAAAGGCCCCGACCTGGGGAAGTAATCAAGTTACTTGTAAAAGCGATCATTTTGAAAGCCTGTAAATCGGCTAAAAAAATGAACTTTAAGTACTAAAATATATTCAATTTACGGTAAATAAGACTATTAATTAATTTTTCACATCATTGCTCAATGTAAATACAAATCATTTATATAAAACATACAGTCTTCTTTTACACTAAACTAGGGTTATATATTATACGTTATCAAGTTGAAATATTGGTAGGCGTTGCCTATCAATAGCTCTTTAAATATTGCAATATTGTCGATTCAATTGATCGAAGTAATAGTAGTATTGCGTAGTCAAGTGGTGGGTGTATTTTTCTAGGTTAGGTAGACTGCTAGCCGGTCTGCACAGTAATTTGTAAGTCCAATTTCTCGGCCTGTGACTTAAAGTGAAATGCAGCGTACTTTATTCGACTTACAACCAATGCTGTAAGTCTCGACAAAGCAATACACTCAACTTGCAATACAGTCAACTTTACTTACAGTAAAGTTGATCTACTGCACTGTATATAGTACTATTCTAACACTGGAGACTTTTTGGTTTATGAACGCACGTCAGTGTAGCTAACTAATATTTTCTGGTTTCCACTGAATTGCCTCCTTATCAACTAGTGAAACCCCTGTTAATTCCAGTTGACTTCTATACTGAATTGCCCCCAATTTAACCACATTTGACCTTAATTGCTCCGTTTCCCCAATATTCAAGTTTATCAACTCCCACACAAAGTTTTTTTGCCACAGGCTTTTACAAACCTCCACTTTAACTGTTTCAGTTAAATAAATCGCTATTATTATCAATTCTTTCATTTTCTTAGCAACATTTTAGTTTAACAGTACATCTCTATCCGCCGTCACATGATTTAAACCTTCCGGGTGACCCATTAACGTAGCCTTCGATTTTTATAGTTAGTTTATTGCTATCCGAAAACCTTTCCATGGCTTTATTCAGCGTTACCATCATTATATAATTTGTGGGATTATTCTTACCGTTAATCTATCGGAATTACTTAATCTCTTTCCTTTCATAGGCTTCACGGAGCGTTTTCACGACGATTACCAAGAGTTTTTCGCTAGTAGTTCCGAATTTCGAAACGTATTCAAAAGGCTCGTTGAGTCGATATAAATCACTACCGGGAGAAAAGAAATCTTCAGCTGCCTGGTAATAATGTTAAGGGTTTTCCACATTTTCATACCCATATTAAATCACGTTATTATACCGTAAACCTCCGAAGTTAAGAAGTTTCGTATAATTGTCTTACACTTAATGGAGGTTTAATGAATTAAGTTACTGATAATATTAAACTGGTCTTCCCGTTTGTCTTTATTAACGAGGTTTATTAAAAAGCTAATTTGTAAAAACAAGGTGATATTATTTACAAAAAGCCCGTCCATAAAGATTATTAGCTTAAACCTTGATAGTTCGATTAAAACCATATTAATCCCGCGGTTTAAGTTTCGTATTTGCCACTTGAGCCTTTTATTTAGTTGTTTAAAGTCCTCATACATTGGTTTTTATACTTATACAGCAATGAATAGGTTGTAAAAAGCTTTCAGCTAGTACAAAGTAACAATATAATTACCTCAAATACGTTATTATAAATACCATTAAGCCTTAACTTTATAGTTATATCAATTGTGGTCAAAATAGCATCATAACCCTCTTTGCGAAAGTTAAGGCCGGCATTAATACTTAGTACACAAATTAACGATCTATTAAAGTTAAGTTAGCTATCTTGCCTTAGCGTCGTCACCGGCTTACAATTTTAAAACCTAAAGTCCTTAATCATTTGTTATTCCAGTAATTTAAAGCCAGCTATCCTAACGAAAAGGATGTCGTCAATTTATTTACCTACCATACCGAAGTCTTTTTCTTACGTTACTAGTAGACATGGGTTGTATATTGAAAACTTTATTACCAACCGGGATTTAAAGTACGACTAATAGGTTAAAACCCATTAGACGCCCACTTTAGCCAATTCATACAAGAGCTTCATACATCGTATTACCATGCGTAAAAGATAAATAACATGTAATTCCTATAGAAATTTTAGTAACATGATCCGTTGTAAATCCGATATTAATCACATTTAGTTTCAAGTTATATTACAGATATTAAATATAAATTTTCATTTATTCAAAGTTTATAAACTTATTACTAAAACGACTACCAAACGTTAGTTAATATTATAAATCGTTAACGACTATATAAAGATCCTGTCTTTAACTTTATCACCGTGTTTTTAAGCGATTAAACGTGATTTTTTGTACGACCATCGATGGTTTTCCCCTTAACTTCGTAAACAATCCTCGACTTAAAAATTGTAACGTTTATGTTTTAGAGATTAAAATTGGTTTCTGGTACGAATTATATAACCCCTTAAGTCAATAGGCCATTAATTTTAACCTTATCGTTTTTTAAAGGGTTTACCAAAGATTTTAACAATTCCTCACATACGGATCTTTAGTATCAAGTATTCGTTATGTTTTTCTTTTTTATTTATCCAAGTAATATTATAAATACAGCCCGGTATATATTCCTTTTCTTTAACTTTTTTCTTCTTAGGAGGTCGTCTGTGATGACGGCGTTTTATAGGCTTGTTGATAAAAGGAAAAGAAGGTTCTTATTAATTTGGTCGCTTAGATTAAGGGGTTTCATTGTGAGTAACCCTAACATAAAGCTTAACTTGAGTAATTCGAAAAGATACAGAACCTTTAACAGTTTTAATAACCACTTTGGAATTCGCAATACTTAATATTTTATATGGCCATCATATTTGTCCGGCTTTAGCTATACTAAGACTTTACTTTGTAATATAAAAATAAGTACGTCGATTATTATAAGGCCGTTTACAATGTTAAAAGCCTTATTAATTTAGCGGCTTACCGATTTTCTTCGTATTTCACTTAAAGTTTTGCTATAGGCCGTAATATATTTTTACTATTAAAAACGGAAATTTACTCATCAGGTGTAAATACGCTTTAGAAACCAATAACGTTAATACCAAGCTATTAGAGCCTACAATGTCGTTTAAACCTTTTATTGCCATTCATAGGCATACTCTTAGATCTGTAAAGCTTTTAATCTCCAAAGTAAAGATATTATACGTTCGATGAAGTAAGGCGTATACCCTTTTAACCTTCCCAATACTTTAATAAGCTTTTACAGGTACCTGTTTACATTAAATACCCATTATCTTGGCATCTTTATAAAACTCCGCCACTATAAAGTTGATACCGGTATCGTGAACAACGACGTTAGGTATGCCTAGATACGTTTTAATTCACAATATTCTTAATGTTTTCCCAGTATCTTGTGCCAAAAAGGACTTTAGAAACTTGATGCCGTAGAAAGTGGTTACGGAGTTGATGAATTGAAAAATAGGCTTGTTATTTAAGCAAAACACATTAATAAAGATCTTGTAATTAAAGTTTGTATCATTTTTGAACGTAAACTTAAATTTTCGGGAGGCTTGAATATACGTTTAATAGTGTTAATAAAGTCTTTT
The DNA here is from genome assembly GCA_038502455.1 of Anisogramma anomala. Classification (NCBI taxonomy): domain Eukaryota; kingdom Fungi; phylum Ascomycota; class Sordariomycetes; order Diaporthales; family Gnomoniaceae; genus Anisogramma; species Anisogramma anomala. Next base: position 37,310,671 of record JASMMZ010000001.1, read on the forward strand.
GATAGGTTTTAAAGCAAAATATTCTACATATTTATACCTTATGGACTTGAAGACTTTATGTAGCCTATTAACGGCTGGATAGTTAAAATGCCTGTATCATTAACGAATCTCCGGCTAGGTTATATTTAACACTACTGCTTCCGGTCTTTAAAAATAAAACCATAAGTATCCCTACTTAAAGGCACATGAAAACCTTTAGCTGCTTTTAACCAGTTCGTTTACATAAACGTCGAAGTTGACATCAAGTCTTTATATCTTTTAAATAATGAAAAAAAAGAGCTAGGGATTTGAAAATATACAATGTAATTGTTTTTATAATAGTTTAAACCACTGTTATCTCTAGTAATGATAGTTTTTCGCCTAAGCTAAAGTTAATTTTGGCTTTTCTAGCATCGTGACGATCAATCTTAGTAGATTTAGTGCTTTTCCTCCGGAATGCTGTATACTATGAATAGCCTTCTATTAAGTACCTTGATGTCCCTATATCTGGTATAATACCTTAAAACGTATGGTCCGCATAGAGATCGCGAAAATTAAATGTATGTTAAGGGTCAGAGGCTTGGTTAAAGTAAAGTTAAAGGTCTTTACCATCTAAAGGGTATAAAAAGGTGTGGTCGGCTAGTTATTAGGTCGCATTCAAAGCAATATCTTTATATTACTTAATCTATTCAAGGGTATTAACGCTATTAATTTGCTTGTCGCCTTTAAAGTTTACGATTTCATTTAAATAGTCCTGTTTAAAAGCAATAGGGTATTAGGTATGGTATACTACTTTCCTATTATTGCGTTTGGCTGGGGGATGCCGAGTTAACCAGCAACCAGATTTGACACAAATCCAACATCTCTTGCTACTATTACAACGATAATGCTAACGGTTAACAGGTCCGCTTAAAGCTTGGCCATATTAGCGCCAATATGGTTACTTCCTTTAGTTTAGAGCCGAGGTTAATAAACCAAACATTAGGCGTTATAAGCGCCTATACTTACGGTCGACGTAATTAACCATCGTAAGATTTTCTTCATCCACGTTAAGGAAGTTGTTAACTTAGAAGTTTATACTAAACGAGTTTGTTACACGTGCTATTACTATGGTAAAAGAAAAGAATAACTAACTAAAAAAGCCTTAATGGGTGGCATTTAGACGTTATAGACTGTATTCAAACTCGTTAACGCCCGTAACTGCTATCCATATCTATTCGCGAAATTTGGCTTAGCCAGCGTAGGTTTTCCCCATCACTTTTCAACACAATATTAACTTGTTAAATATTTGATTTAAGACTTTATTAGTATTTTCTCCTTTCTCTTCTTCGTTAATATTATAATGTACCGCGTAATAGCCCAATTTATATAATATTGCGTAAGGTGGACTTCGTATTCGAAGTGGCCTTTCATCACATCGTAGATCTCGCGACACGTAGTAGCTTTAGTAAGGAAGGTTAGGAAGTAGTCCTTAGCATACTCTGTAAGAATTCCGGAAAATAATAAGTACAAACCTAAAAGAGGAACCTTTATCTATTTGAAAACGTTTAAAAAGGGTATTATTTTGGAGTTGAAAAGGTTATAAGGCTTTCCGCCATACTTTTCTACGTTATTACAGATTTAGGCGAAGTCTATAAGCAATTTGTAATTAATATTGACCATTTGAATAGGCTTTGAAGAAAGGTCTTGATAGTCATTGCAGCTTTAAATAGTGTTTCCTGAAAATTTAGGTTTTAGAGTTTCCGAATCACGGTGTTAAGAGTAATTGCCAGATATACAACCAGAGGAATGAGGTTCTATAATAGAACTTGTGGTAAGCTTTCGCGCGTAGAAAAATTTAAAAGGGGAATGTTTTTAAAAAGCCTGGTGGTTAAATTGATAAAAGACGATGGGTACTTAAAGGTTTCAGGAAATCTGACGATTTTTTGTCATCAACTGGTGTAAAGCACCCATATTAATGCCTTTAGCCGCGTTAAAAGCTTTCGATTTACGCGCTCAGCCGCCGCTAAAGGTGTATTCCGCGTTATTACGTAGAGGAGCTAGACTTTCGAACAGGTTAACGTGTTTTTTATCGTTAATGCGTAAAAAGGCTTAACTTAGCTAAAAGTGAAGGGAAGATCCCTTAAAACGTGTATGTAGGTTTTAAGGTTCTTTGATACCTTTTCCTTTAGGCCGTGAATCTTATATGCATTTTTCAAGCTGAGTCAATTCGAAAAGTGTTTCCGCCAACCTAGTAACGTTTACTTTTAGCACGTAGATCTCTCGGTGTTCAAGTTTAACTTTCAGTTTGAATTTAACGGTTTTCTTGGTTGTCTTTCACATATTAATTATCCAATTTCTGAAGAACTCACGGACTTTATAAAACAAGTCGTCAAGATCTTCGTTTTCGATATATTCTAAGATAAAACGCCAATAAAGTTGGTTAAGTACTTTTCGGTTAAGTTTTTTTAAACGTCTTATTTTTAAAGGTTGTGGTTGTAGTGTTTGGCAAATAGGTGACCGAGGGTTTTGATTGTTTCTTTTTTGATAGGTCGGTAATGGCTTTAAAATACTCGCTAAAATTGGACATCTTAGAGTTCTGACTTATGTAAAACGTATAAAATGTGTAGGGCGAGGGACTTGGTGATCTTAGGCGTATGTACTTGGTGTTTTAGCGAAAAGTCGCGTGAGAACTTAGTAATTTAGCGACTTGGTGACTTGGCATAAGGTCGCATAACGTGGCTTTCTTAACGTAACTTGGTGTTTTTCCTTAAAACAGCGAACTTGACGATCGAGGTGATGTAAGTAGTAAAAAGAGTAAAGTAAGGGCAAAGGTTTAATTTAGAGTGTGAGGTTGGAGGTCGTTATTTGTGATGAAAGTCGAAGGTTATTTGTTATTTTAATGTAAGAACTTAGTCGTTTTTATGTAATTGTTATACCCGTAATAGTAATAACTTAGCCGTTTGTTAACTTGCCGAACTTTAAGACTTCTAACAGTTAGTTTAAACGTCTTTAAAAAGTACCAATAAAAATTTCTTAGTGTTCTTAGTAACGATACCGTCGCTATCTCGAAGCTACTGTAAAAACCGACGCATCCCAAAAGTCTTTTCTACTTACTGCCGTTAAAACCGATGCAATAATAAAGGCACTTCATAAATTTTTTTCTTTTACTCTAGCTGTAGCATAGAGCATAACAACTGGAAAGTAGCCTTTTCTTTTACTTAGCCAATATGTGCTTAACCTAATAAGCACTAAGTAGTGTCAGTAGGCCTTGCCTATCAATAGGCCTTTTGAAGTTGCAACGTTGTCGATTTGATTGGTCGAATTAATAGTAGTATTGCGTGGTCAGATGGTGGATGTATTGTTTTAGGTTTGGCAGACCGCTAGCTGGTCAGCACAGCAATTTGTATGGCCAATTGCTTGGCCCATACCCTAGAGTGAAATGCAGTAAACTGCAATTGACTTACAACCAATGCAGTAAGTCTCTACAAAGCAATACACTCAACTTGCAATACAGTCAACTTTACTTACAGTAAAGTTGACCTACTGCAATACATGTAGTACTATTCCGAAATTAAAGATACTGAGGCTAAAAAGGAGTAAAACAAGCTTAAGGCTATCGCTTGATAAAAAGATATTATCATCGGTTTAAAAATAACGTCATAATTCGCCGACTACGTTTTGATGTACCACCTAATAAAAAAAGACCCTTACTGCCGACATAAATATAAAGATACTAGCCCTATACACCTATTTTCTATTTAAAACCATTACGCTTAGTAGGGTTTTTAAGGTATTATACCGGATATAGGAGCAAAACGGTACTTAATAAAAGGATATTCGAAATACGTTATGTTACAAAGAGATACTAATACCACTACAGAACTTCATTAAACAGATTCTAGCAAATTCAAAGTTGGTATTAGCCTTGAAAAAAAAGCTATCTTTACTGGAATCGATGACGGTTGAAATTACTATTAGCCTTATTGTTTTTTATATTTTCAAATCCCCTACCCTTTTTCCTTCTTTCCCTTAAAGACATTAAAAATCTCAGCGTTAACTTTAACGTTTGAACTAATATTTGAATAGAAATTGAAGTCGATAAAAGAGTTTTACTTAGCCTTGAATCAAGGTATTTCTGGTTTTATCTTTGAGGGTTGAAGTTGATGATATTAAACCAGAAAAAATCAAAATTTCATTAATTATATTGTAGGTTTGATCATCCTGCGATAAATAAGCTTCATAATATTTCAAGGGCTATAGGTTATAACAGTATGGACTAGTTAATATTAAAGGTAATGAAACGACTTTACCACCATTACTAAATATATTTCCAAATTCCCCTAAGGTTTAAGCATACGTTTAAAAAAAAATTAACTTTCAAACTTTTGTAAACGTATTTTACGTGGACGATAAGCCGATACTTCATGTTTTCAATTCTGTTACGGATATTTACAGCGCTAAGTTCCGTAGAGCTATTATGGCGAATGGAACGTAAAAGGTACTATACACTTCATAGATTAATAAGTACCTTAGGTACCTAAAGTATTAATATACGATACTAATACTGACTTAATTACGATAGAATTTTAAGTCAATATTAAGTCGATAGAGATTTGGTATAAAAAAGTCCTCGTTAACGCTTATTAAAGTATTATTAAAATTAAAAGAGTCTAAGTATTTTTAATAAAAGCTTATAATATCCTTGTATTACAAATTAGAAACTTTACAAGTTCAAAAGTATGGTTTCAAATAAAAGTAAAGGGCCTTAACCATATCGCTAGCGTTAATAACTTAATCCTAATTTTGCTGGTATTTTAAGCATACCCACGTATAACGATAAAGTTACTACTATTGCTAAATATCCAGAAACGTGTTATGGTATACAAAAAAAAATTCAAGGAATTAAGGAAGAAATTAGAACACCGCTAAGTCAATAAAGTTTTTAACATCAAAAATAAACTATTAATAACAAACGTGTTATTCTTTATCTTTTAAAGTAAAGTCTTTACATAACGAAAGCTAGGTAAATAAAATAAGTTATAAAAGAGTTTAAGTATTACCAATTTAAATGAGGTAAATGAAATTATTAACGGCCTCATCACTTTTCGAATTACATAGGTTAATTCGTATAAAGGTTAAGTCGTATAAAAACTCTTCAAATCCGATGAATATCTTAACGTCGATGTTTTTCGAGTCGAACAGATTAGCTAATATAATCCTTTTGAACCTATTATTAATATGCTAATGAAATACCAACGACATGGAAAACAATTTAAGATGAGAATATATATTAAAGAGTAGGACGTTACCTAGATTACAAGCCGAAAAGGCATATATAACTGCGTGAGTATGTTGAAAAGAGAAGTTTATCGGAGAACTTGCTTTTAAGTTACGAGTCTAAAATATTATTAATATACCGTGTAAATACTTTTAAAACGCTATTAAGTGGAGATTGATGGCATTTTTTATGGGGAGATATACAATTTATTCTGTTAACGTAATTTGAAAGTTAAAACGTCACCATTTTGAAGTAGAAGATAATTTACAATATTAAGGTTAAGATTACCTATCGACTGAAACAAAAATTACGGTCAATTGATTAAAGATATGGTAATAAAAGTAAGGGTTGGATTTTTACCTAATCGTTTATAATTTAGAATATTTAGTAAAGTTTAATCGTCTTAATCATTACCAGCTTAACTTTTAGTGTAAAAAGTTAGTTTGCATTTAATAATAAGGATATTAAGTAAACGAATACGTAGTCTGTCATCGATCTTTAGCGGATCATATCACTAAAACTTCTAACAAAAACTAAGGGACTAGTTTCCAGTCGTTTCAATAATACGTTATATTAAAACTTTATACGGATTGGTCGAAGTAGATCTATATTGGTCTTTATCGTACCAGGAGTACTTTAAAAATAGTTTAAGATGAAAACTTTAACGTTTAACTCATACCTATCAAATATAAAATGTAAAAACTTCGATATTATAGGTATATAAATTAACGATACCCTTTTCCCCGGAAATACTGGGTTTATAATGGCAAAATAACGTGTTATCCAAAAGTGAGGCCTTAAAATTGAACGATAATTAAAACGTTGACTAAAGGTAAATAATTTACCTTTAATAAATTGTTAATCTGTATTTATGATATTAAAGAAAAAAATGACACTTATATTAGCTTTCATTCAAAAGGGTAAATTTTTAGTCCAACAATTATCGATAAGGACAGCGGGGTAATATTACAGAAATACCTGAGAGAAACAGCACGTACGGTTTAAATCCACACGTTATACCAACTGAAGATATCGTAAGACCTTTTAATTACGGCATAAATATAAGATCCATGAAATAAAGACTTTAACAGTTCAAATAGGAGGATTAAGTAACAAATAGATTACATGAAAAGAAAAATGGACATTATCTTGATAAATCTCACGAAGGCGAAGTTAATAATATTTACGAACGGTTTATTAAATAATAATACTAACAATGTATTGCGAATATTCTTTCTAATAATATTCGTTAACGACAAAATATCCAAAGAGTTATTTATAATTATCGGAAACATAATATATTAGATATCTGTTATGTATAGAAATATAGTATTAAGTATATAGAATTTAAAGGTTTACAGAATAATAACAAGCTTTAACATAGGTATAATAATTAATAACATGTTAAGGATTACTATAAAGTAACTGGGACTGCCTCTGTTACCTGTAATAATATGTATTAATTCCCGAAGTCTTTACAAAATTCCTCTCAAAGTTGGATAAGACTAATAAAGAACGCTTATTAATAAACGTAATGGCTCTAAGAGAGGTATACAAAGCACAGGAAATTGAAGGATTCCGGTATATTAACGTCAAAGATACCTTTGTTGACATTATAACCAAAACTATATCTAATAAAGCCCTAAAAAGGTTTGTAGACAGTAATATACTAACTATGAAAATAGAGGGCTACGTGAACCACCCGGTACGTGACGTTAATGAATAGGGTTGCCTTATTAAATTGGAAGACTACCAAGGTAACAACGTTAACGGTAATGGTGGTAAAGATAGAGATAATATCAATTTAAACTATTGCAAAAAAGGTACGTAAGTGGTGGAATATAGGATGAATATAGGTATGTAGCGAAGAATCTTCACTGGAATTGAAAAACGAAGGCCTCGGAATGGTGGGGTAAAAGGGTTAAAAGGGGCTATAATTAATGTCGATTTCAGTATATATTAAACAGAATTATTAGGGGTTTGGCTTGTTATTGGCTTGTATATTGATGAGGGATTCAAAAGGTTGCCACCAATTAATCACAAGTCATGCTAACCTACAGGCACAAAATTAAAAGCCGCAAATATTGGAATAGTAATCAAATGCAGTACAGTTAAGTCAACTTTACTTATGGTAAAGTTGATTATACGTACTGTAAATTGACTACAATTTGTTGGATTTGAATACACTGTACTGTAAGTGCAGTATAGTAGGTTCCCACTTCAAAGTAGGGCATAAGCCAAAGCGTTAGACCATACAAATTAGCGTGTAGACCAGCTAGCAGTCCGCCAAACTTAGAACTTGTATCGTACAATCAACAAACATCAATGTAGCACCAGTCACTTCGATCACAGTGATTCGAATCGACTACATTGCAACGATAAAGGCCTACTAATAGTAAGGGTATTGTTGGTAGTAGTGGCGGGGAAAGAGGCGAAGATAAAGACTTGTATCGACAACATACTACTCAAAGAGTTAAGGTTGGGGATGGCGTTAACAGCGATACGGAGGGTGGCGACCACGACGGCCTCCTTACGTTTACGTTAGAGTACCAAACGGCGCTTGAATAAACGGTTTTTACGGGTTATTGGTTTTTGGGTACGGTTAAAATATAACGTTTATTAAATGACTTACCTATAACATTGGTATTAATAATAAATTTCATGGTAGTTTAAGTGTATATGCGTTAATCAATTAATTGTAGACTTATAGTATAAAAGGAGTCTAGTTTTTAATTGAAAAACAAAAAAAAGTTTTACTTAAACCGATAGCGATACATTTTTTATAATAACCTAAAATATGTAATACCGATAATTACCTTATATCTTTACAATTACACCCTTAAAGGGATTAACAACTATATCTCTATTAATATCTTTACCATTACCGATAACCTAAACTAACTAAGGCCTTAAAATAACTATTACCGCGGTTGAAACTATTAGTTCGAACATTTAGAAATTTACATCATAATTACTATTACTACTAAGTTACAGGAACGAACCGCATTACAAACGAAACTATTACTATTGAATTACGAAAGCGAATAGTATCATAAACAAAACTATTATTACTAAACTTAAGATATAGGCTACGTTAAAATTTACACCGTTATTATTAAATTATCAATTCTGGCCGCGTCAAAACAATAATTTTCTGTGTAAATATCATTATATATTCTCATTATTAGTAAATAGCTACGCTGCAAGCTGTACCCCTACAAAGTACACGGTAACGTGTTGTTCTATAAGATGTATTTCTATAAAGTGAATAATTATATGCCACTACTTGGAAGAGATATTGAATAAGTATATGATAACGTGCTACTGTCCAGAAGGGGCATTGATAAAGTTTATAATAAAGTGCCACTGCTCGGGTGAAAGCTTATAAGATCCTACCTGAGGCGTGAAATCTCCGAATACCTTCTCCCCCTTTAATTTTACTATCTACCTTCGATATACATTATCAATCTTTATGATTACTATACTAACGTACCTGATACAATAGATCTTACTAATAGCCTTATGTATTTGATTATTATTTGCGATCGTTGTATTTAGTAAGTATTTTAAGGTATTATGTTAGATACAGAGCCAATATGGTATTTAATCAGAGGTTATTTGTAGTACGTTTCGTTGGAGTAACATATTAATATTGTTATGGAATCTGTTCATATGGATGCTTATAGGGTTAGAATTGGTTTACTATTTAGAAAAGAACTTTTTTGTTAAGATGAACGACTGTTATCACAGTTATTGGGCTTATTAAATTCTATAGCTTCGAATCCCATATTCTTTTACTGCTTTATTTCAAAGATATTCAAAACTTTAGCATTAACTTCTAGATTTAGACTGAAGAATTAGTTAAGATTAAAGGCGACCAGCGATTTCTATTTAATTGATATAGAGATATTTTTGGTTTTATATTTCAGAATTCAAAACAGTGGTATTAAATTTGAAGCAGTTATAATTTCGTTAACTATTTTGACGGTGTTACTATTCGGCGGCTCATGAGTTATATAAAAACCTTCAAGGCGGCTAGTCAAAAAGATGTGAACTTGTAAGCATTGGAGGTAATTGAATGGTTCTGCAATTACTGCCAAATATGCTCCCAGACCCTTTTAAGGTTCAAGTTGAAGTTGAAGTAAAATAATTATTTTAATGTTAAGGTTTTTTTTAGACGTATTTCTTCTGGATAGCAAGTTTCTATTTTATGTTATTAACTTTGTAACAGTGTTTTACGGTGTTAAATTCCTTAAACCCATTACTGTGAAGTAAATATGACAAGTATTATAAATTTTGCAGATTGATACCTATTTGGAACCCCTAGACGTATAGGTTTACGATGCTGGGACTTAACTTTTTAAAATTGAATTTTATGTTAATATTAAGTTGATGGAGATTTGATATAAATAGGTTTCTGTTAATTTTTATAATAATGTTTATAAGGTCAAAAGGGTTTAAGTATTTTTATGAAACATTTACAATGTCTTTATCTTAGATATTCATAGTTTAATAAGTTCAAAAATATGGTTATTAATAGTTGTACAGGGTTCTAATAATTTCGTTGGATCTACATATTTGATACAAACTTTGTTGGTAATTGAAGAATATCTATGTATGGATATTGAAATCGCTATTATCTCTCAATGACCTGAAGTGGGCTATAATATATAGTAAAACCTTGAAGAAATTGAGGAGGGAATCAATAACATGCCATATTCAGGATACTTTTGATATTGAGAATGAATTATCGTTAATAAATTTGTTGCTTTTACGCTTCTTCAAGTGATTTCTTTTACATAAAAAGATCGAAATAGATGTAATGAACCTTGTAAGATACTAAGTATCATCAATTTAAATGTAGTAGTTTAAAAGACTAACGGTTACATTAATTATTGTATTACAAAGGTTAAACCGTATGAAAAATTACTTAACCTCAATGAAATGTTTTAAATTGTAAACTTTTAAATCGAGCGGATTAGTTAATATAATCCTTTTAAGTTAACCCTAAATAAGCCGATATAATGTTGACAACGTGAAATATTACTTAAATGAATAATATATTTTAAAGAAGAGAAAGGTGATAAGGATTATAAGCTTGAGAAAGTGTATATATATGTATTCGTATCTTAAAAAGAAATTTTTGACATAGCCCTCGCCTTAAGTTTCTAGTTGAATGTATTATTAATACACCAGGTAAGTTTCTTGAAGAAAGTGACCGAGTGGAGATTAATAGCCTTCTTATACGAGCAGTTGTTTAATTCGTATTATTCATGTGATTTGAAGGCAAAATCTTCACTATCTGAAGTTGAGGGAAGTCTATAATATTGAAGATAAGACAACGGACCAGCTGTACGAAAAGTTACATTTGATTATTGAAGGATAGGATAATAGAAACAAAGATGAAATTCTTACTTAATCGTTTATAATTAAGAAGATGAGCTAGCGTTCAATCGTTGTAATTATCGTTCGCTTTACTGTTAACGTAAATGGTAAGTTCACTTTTACTTGTTATAATATTACGTAAACATATATATGGTCAGTCATGAATCTTGAATAGATTGTATAACTATAATGAACAAATGGGTTAAGAAATAAATTTTCGGTTGGTATAGTAATACAATACATCAAATCTTTATACTAATTCGATAAATATGCGTTTTTTGGGTTTGGAAGTATTAAATACATTTTGAAAATAGGCTGTGTAAATAAAATTCAAAGTAAACTTATACTTATTAATTACGTAAGATGGAAATTTCAGCATTTGAAGTATATAGATTAACGATACTATTTTTCTGGAAAACGTTAGATTTGTAGCGGTAGAATAATGTCTTATTCAAACGTTAGGTCTTTGAAATTGTAAGTTGATTAAAACTTCAGTTAAAATTCTATAATTTTAATTCAATATATCTTTGATTTATATCCATAATATTAAGAATATTCATAATAGGTATTTTAGTTTACGTTCAAAAAGGTAAGTTGTAATTTTGGCAAAGATTGGCAAAATCGATAAGATAAGATTGGAATAATATTTTTAATAAACAGTATATATAGCTTACATCGTTACATTATGCCAATCGAAGGTATTTTACGATTTATACATTAATATATGAACTTAAAATCTCGAAAACAAGAATTTCAATAGCTTAAATATAAGGATTTAGTGGTAAATGAATCATTTGAATAAAAGTATTAATATGATGTAGGTATATTTAACGATGGTAAGGTTAACATTTTTGGTAGATGGTTGTTTTATATATAATACTTATTTTACATTGTAAATCGCATTCCTCATAATGTTAGTTAACAAGGATAGATTTAATGGGCAGTTTGTGATTACCCATAATCTCGCATATTGGATATCTGTTAAGTGTAAATATGTAATACGAAATATGATAATATTAGAGGTTTAAGGTATAATTGAAGGTTTTTATATTGGTATAGTGATTGATCAAATGTTAAGAATTATTGTTAAATAATCGTGATTGATTCCGATACTTATGGTTACGTATATAAACTTCCGGAGACTTTATTAATTCCTATTAATACTCGATACAAGTGATGGAAAAATTCAATAATAAACTTAATAGATTTGATGGAGTTATATAAAGTCCAGGAAATCAGGAAGTTTTTGTGGATTAATAGCAATAATAATTCTGTAGACGTCATGACTAAGGTCACGCCTAATGACTTTTTAAAAAGGTTTATACATAACAATACTTTAAGCGTATGAATCGAAGGTTAAGTAAACTGCCCAACATGTATCGTAAATGAATAAGGTTGCCTTAGTAAACTGAAAGATGACCGGGGTAACGGTAGAGGTAAAGGTGGAAGTAATAACGTATAAGAAAAGAATATTTGGATGTAATGATAAAAGATACGTAATTGGTGGGGTATAAGTTTATGATAATGTATAAGTTTGTAACGAAAGTCTTATGTATGCGAATTAAAGAATGCGGAACTTGAGAATATGGGATAAAGTTTTATAATTAGAGTTAATTTGAGTGTACATTGATTAGAGTAAACAGGGGTTTGCATACGAATTAAGAAGGAAGTTCAAAACTTACCACAAATATGTTATTGGCTATATTCGCGTGCATATATAAAATAAAAAGCCGTCAGTGTTGAAATAGAAGTCAATTTCAATACAGCAAAGTTAACTATATTTATATTTTGTTGATTATATTGAATATAAATAAACAATATTTTATAGGATTTGACGATATTGATTACCAGTTAATTGAATTTGGTGTATACTTTGGACTAGGGCACAAGCTTAAGCAATTGGCTATACAAATTAGCATGCAAACAGGCTAGCTATTTGCCAAACTTAGAAGTAACACATCACCACTTTCAATGCAATACACCAGTTACTTCGATCATAATTCAAATAAAATACATTGCAACAATAAAGGCCTACCAACAACGATAATAAAAACTTGAATAAGATTTTTTATTCATCGATTATAGTTCACATAAATTAATTCACGTTTGATCGTCTCAATTACTATAAATTTAATTGCTAAAATAAACAGTAAATCCATTGTTAGTTGAATCAATATCACGCAAACATATATATAATTCGCCACTGATCATTAACAAATTATATTACTAAAGTTGAGAAAAGAGTTGAAAAAAAAGTTTCGTACTGAGAGGATAATATCATATTGAACACCTCTTTATAAATGAGCAAAAGTAAGTATTAATTGATTTTTAACGTATTGATAGCATTTTAAAAACCAGTTAGATATAATGACTTTTATATTCGACCTATACTTATTACTCACAAAAGGTGAAAACTTTGACATCATTAACATATGAACTAACAATATATTATTCCTGTGAATTGTTGGGTTTATAATAATAGAATAACGTGTCATAAAAAATTTAGGCCTTTAAAAGTGTAAGCCCATTAAAACGTTACTTAAAGGTAAATAACTGGATTTCAACATATTGTTAATATGTATCTATAATATTAAAATTACGATGGCATATACCTAAGTCTACGTTACAAAAAAGTAAGTTACAAATTTAGCTGAAATTGATAAAACCTATAAGATAAAACCGAAATGGTACCTTAAACAAGTAGTTTGAACGGTCTAAATTTTCACGCTATGTTAACCAAAGGCATCTTCAAACAAATATATCACGTTATAGATTTAAGGTTTACAGAATTAGAACTTTCACAAGTGAAATGAACACATCTAATGGAAAACAAATAATTTAGATAAAGTTATTAACATAGTACTGTCAAGCTCAAAATTGAGGAGTCTTAAAGAATGAATTTCTGGGAGTATTTTGAGGTCGAATTTATTACTTGTACGGCTGTTTGAAAAAAAAAAAATTGAAAAAAAAAATGCGTTGAATTCAAAAGCACTTAATGATTAGTTTCAAAAACAATTGAATACTTTTCTGATCATTATCTAGACTTTGATAACCAGTCAAAATATCAAAATATTAATTCAAAGTATATTTTGATATTATTGTCTCATTATTCAGTAGAATAAACTTGTATGGTCGCTATAAAAAAATTGTTCATTGATAATATATTCGTTCTCGAATTATCAATTTTTCTTTCATGCATCATAATTTTCACCAGCGTTTACAAATTCAACCCACTTTAATTTATATATTGGTATTAACTTCCCAAACTAAGCGTAGTATAAATACTTTCTATATTATTGAAAATTCAAAATTTCAAGTACGTTGAGACTTTTCAAACAACAATAATTTGAATTAATTAACTGAATGGTTAAATTGTACCACTTATGCATCCGTTAGTTTCTGATTTCATGATATAATATTAGTATGATTAATACTATATATATAGATCAAGAATCTATTGAAGTCCAAATATTTGTTTTTAACTAAAATTTAATTAGCCTACAATTTCAGAAATTCGAGTTCTTAATCGCACGTAAGTATTCTATTACAAAACCAGCCGTTCCACGTAAGATGTATCGTTGATTTGTATGCCAATCATGTTAAAATCTTGATGAATTTACCAAATTAACAAATATTAGTCGCAGATTAAAGATTTTATACGCATTTCAGACTTTAAGTAGAACTAATAGGTTCAAAATCAATGGATACCTACTTGAATTAACCTATATAATTGTTTAACGTATGAAATAACTATTCCTGAAAGATTAATTCCATAGAGTTTCAAAGATATATCAAGAAAAACAATTCTTTGCAAATTAATGACACATGAAATTTATGTTTAAGTAATATTACGACCATTGAATGTAAACCTCCCATTATCTTTTGTTACAAGATTTGTTACCAAAACAATTACTAGTTATTGGCTAATTTTCTGAATGATTGGGGACTGCATTAAGATTCTTTATTTACCTTTATCACTGTATATTCATACGATTAGATTTGAAATTTTATACGGCTCATCCGTAATCTTATTCTTAACTTCATGAACTGTTATTAACTTCAAAATCGTAACGTTATACTCATTAAACTTGAAGATGCGTCTAGCTAAAAATTTGTTAATGTCTCTGGTAAGAAATCTATTTATTTTAACGCTATATATTTATTTACAAGATTCATTCATGGTCTTAATACTTTATCATTTGTGTAAGTTTATTGCTAAGTTTCGATTATTACTCTTTTTTTTTCGAACTAAAACATGAGTTTTTTTAATATTCAATTAAGGATATCTATTCTTATATACTTCTGTTCTTTTCATTGTTAACATTGTTCTTCAACATCTTATAACTCAATTCGTATGGTACTGCATAAAGTGAACGCTGTATTACAAGTGAATCTTTATTCTAGTATAAATTTCAGGAAACATGTATACTTCAGTTCATTAGGTTAAGTCGTATTCTTTTGTGTATACTATGGGGATTTTCGGAAATAATAAGTGGAAATTGAAAGGTCGATGATCTATTCATATACAAATACTATGAAGTAGTATTATCCTTGTATAAATAGATTGAATTTTTTTGTTATAGTTTTTTATTTTTTTTGAGATTTTGGAGATTTTCATAAGAATTTTATGGTTAATGTTAATGTTGTAATAATACTATGTGCAGTGAAGTAGGTCAACTTTACTGACAGTAAAGTTAACTATACTGAGTGTGAGTTGAGTGTATTATTTTGTGTGGGCTTACTGTATTAGGATAAAGTATAGTACAGTAGGCCACACTTCACACTAGGGTACGGGCCAAGCAATTAGCCATACAAATTACAGCGCAGACCGGCTAACGTTCTATGAAACCTAAAACAATACATCCACCATCTGATCACATAATACTACTGTTAATTCGACTAATCGAATCGACAACGTTGTAACGTCTAAAGCCTTCCCAATACTAATTAGTGATTATTAGGTTAAATATAGATAAGCTAAATAAAAGAAGAGGTTACTTGCCGGTCACGCTTTACATTAATAAACGGCGGCCAGGGTAAAGGAAAAATTTTGCGAAAGGTCTTTACTGCTACGTCGGTTTTCACGATAGTAAGTAAAAAGAACTTTTAGGTTACGTCGGTTATTATGGCAACTTAAAGTTAGCGGCGTTCTCATTATCGAAAACACAAAGAAATCTTTGTTAAAAATCCCTTTTAAAGACATTGAGATTAACTTTTAAAAGGTTTAAAGTTCG
This sequence comes from Anisogramma anomala, assembly GCA_038502455.1. Classification (NCBI taxonomy): domain Eukaryota; kingdom Fungi; phylum Ascomycota; class Sordariomycetes; order Diaporthales; family Gnomoniaceae; genus Anisogramma; species Anisogramma anomala. Next base: position 37,326,529 of record JASMMZ010000001.1, read on the forward strand.
GCATGTAGGCAAATGGCTAAGTTGGTACTATTACGGGTGTTAATGATGCAAGAAGAACTACTAAGTCCCCACATCAAATAACTTACAATAACAAAAGACCTTCGACCGTACTCTCTATTCCTGACGGTAAGGTCTCAAGCCTATAATACTCACTTGAATATAATGTCTTTGAAAAGAAATCAGAATGATTAGTAGTTATAGTATAAAGTAAGATAATGATGTGGAAGAAGCATCCAAAGGTTTACGCCATAGGCGAGAGCCTATAAGTTCTTTACTTAGAGCGTATCACTCTGAAATACTCTTTCCAGACCGATCCATGTATTTCCGTCGATCTTAAATAGTCATTCCAGACCGACCTATGTATGATGCACTTTGCGTCTTGTAAGAGTGCAGCTTGTAACGTAACACGTTACCATGTACCCTGCAGGAGTGCATCCTGTAATATAGCACACTGTTACTTGGTTTATGTATACTATCTATAAGGGTATATAGTAATATCCACACAGGTAATCTTTTTTTCCCTTTATATACTTCGTAATTATAGTCTAGTATTAACAGTATTATTTGTAGTATTAATTGTAATAAGTTCTAATTAGTAGTTTCCGTAGTGATAGTGTTGTTACCAGATTAATAGCAAAAGGTTAAAATAAGTAGTTTCTGTAATAATAGTATTGTTTATCGTATCAATCGTAAAAGGTCCAAGTTAGTAAGTTCGACTAGAATTAACATAGTTTAGTCGAGGTAGTAATTATAGTTCGGGTTTGGTTCGTATAGTTAAATAAATGTAATATGGTTAGTAATAGCGTTTTTAGTTATTTCTAATAGGGGTAATTACGCAGTGGTAATTACATAGGAGTCATTACGCAGTGATGATTACATAATTACGTGATAAGTTAGTATAAAAAGATATATCGCCGTAATTTTAGGCAAAACTTCCTTTTTTTTTCTTTTCGCTAAAGACGCGTAGTTTTAACTAATACAAGTTCCGACCTTTAGTTTACCTAACCAAACCAAGCCGTTTTAATATATAGGTTACTCGGTTCGTATATATATTAACTTATTTTCCGAATAGATGCCGCGTAAAAATAGGATTATAAGGCGCCATTTGGGACGAAAGCGTCGGCGTATCGCCGCTACCGTAGCTCCCATAGTTGCCGCCCCTAACACCACTATTATTATTAGTAGGAAAAGCTCGCCCTCATCAGGTTTCATCTCCTTAATTGTTGCTATTCCGCCCGCCCCCGTTACACCGCTCGCTGTTACGCTACCAAGCCCCACTGTCGTCATATCGCCTAGCCTCGCCACCCTTACGCCACCCAGCCTAATCGCCGCCTCCGCCTCACTCCTCCCCGCCGCCGCCGCGCCAACCTCCTCCTCCCTCTCTCTTCTCCCTTTTCCTAACTCAGGGGAAAAGCGAAGAGCTTCTAAGGTTATAAACTTTACCCTTTTCCTATAGGTAAAGACATTATTATCCGTAAAGGCCCTATTACGCCGTAAATGTAACTTAGCGTAATTAAATTAAATTATGTATATTTTAGGTCTTTCGTTCGTAAACTTTTAACTCCATTTTCTGTAAATGAAAAACACTAGGCGAATCTCTTTCGCCGCTTTAAACTTCATATTACCAGAATACACTATAAGGCCTTTTTAACGCGTTAAAGGTTAAGGCGGCGTACCCTGGTCCGTAACTTTAGGTCTTTAATATATACGTTTTACGTATCGTATATCGCGTTCGCGGCCGCGGGTAAATCCGTTGACGATTATTACAAAAACGGGGGCTGTTCAGCGTATTACTACCGTTATAAACGGATTAGTAAATCGTACGCCCCTGTTTTTATAATTCTAGAGCCGTAAGCCGAAATCGTATTATGTGTCCGCCAACTTTTTGGTTAGTTTAAATCAAATTCCAATAATTACCTTTAGTAAAAAATATATTTTGAAGGTAATCCGAAAAATATGTTGTCGGAAATAACTAAAATAAACTGATACTAATCATTAATAGACGATAACCAGCGGACTAAGAAAACGATAATTGATGTCGCCGCTTCAAAACGGGGCCTACGTATATATTACGTAGGCTCATTCGACAACATTATCATACATCGTCGCGAAAGAAGTAATCCCTTTCTTATACATTTGCCTAAAGGTATAACTAATAAGGTATAAGGTTATATCTTTGCTAACGTTAATACAGAAATGAAAATCGATGGGGAAAACGGTAAAAATATGATAACGTTGTCCTCTCCCTTTAACAGTAAATAAATACACTTGAGGCTAGGCTGGCGTACCCAATTATAATATAATACGTTATATGATAATGTTATAGCTTCTTATAAAATGATCGACTAAAGTAATAAACGTAATTTATATCGTTAAGATATCGTAAAAAATGAAAAAAAGAAATAAAAATTCGTAAATCGGCGCGAATGGTCGAATATAATGGAGGAAAACTCGACTGTTAGAGCGAATAATTCGTTTAAATCAAGGTAAATCGAGGATCTGTACAAAAGGTATTAATAGGCCGATTCAAATTTACAAAAATTAATATAACATAGTAACCTATTAAGATCGTAAAACGTTTTTGACAACTTTAATAAATGACGTACTTGGAAATATAAAAGGTTTTAGTATACCGTTTGAGATAATCTTTATTATTACTTTTACCGTATTAAATTCGCTATTAATTTATTATTCTTCATGGATTTCCCATCATTTATACGATTTAAGTAATATTATAATATTGATTATCAGCCGCTTTTCATTCGTAATACCATATTGAACCAAGTACTTATAAAGCGAAAAGAAATTGGTATAAACGATAAGGAAAATAAAGTGTAATATAAAATTCAAAACAATTATCTGGATTGTTATCGCTATTATTATACCCGAATCTAAGTTTTCAACTATACTATAGATTTTAAAAGCCAGAAAGTTTCGTGTAACACTTTTAAATTTGGTAAATGTTTAGTAAACGATAATTTTTCGAAACGTAAAGCCGTTTCGAGCCGGTGTTTCATTTCCAAAAACTAGAACGAAACCGATTGAGAAAATATAATCGCTGTTATTAATAAAGAATCTGTTAGTAAAAATAAACAGCTTTATAACACGTATATTTAATAGTACGAGTTGTAAGCCACGTTTCAAATTATATATTTGTTACGAAAAACGTTTGTTAAACGCCTTATATATATTGTCTGTGGGTCTTCTTTGGCATTATATGTCGATAAAAAGGTGAAATACTGCTTTGGGTTATATTATAAAAGTGACCTAAACGCCGCATATACGTGAATATTTGTATTCTTCGGCTCATTTTATGTTATCTAAAGTGATAAGGGTAACCTTATTTAGCTACTCCTTTTATATAAAGCTTAAAATACCTTTTTAGAAGGTAATCATGGTACTATTAAAATCGATAGCTTTTTTTTCTATCAAAATATCTTGAATTTAATTTTTAAGCCGATTTTTAAAGGTTTCCTCTTTTTAAATACGGAAAACAAAGATTTATACAACATTAGGTTGTTATCCATTTATATACCCATTAATACAAAGCTTTTTAAACGGGCTATTAACACTAATAGACATGAGTCAAAGGTAAAGCTAGTTCGAGTCGTTTCTTATAGTGTTTTTAGTAGGTATTATATTAGTAAACACCCGTTTCGTCTAGGCCATAAAGTGGTTTTAAAACACGTAAAAACTTTCTCAATAAATAATATTATTTAAAGTCTTTAGATATATCGACGGAAATCCGTCGTTTTATCCATTACTCGGATTAGGTATAGACTTACATTATATCGTAAAGTTTAACATACAGGTTAAATTGATTGATGAAGGAAGCTGCGAATATAAAAATCAGACGATAATTCATTTGTTACAATATAAGTATTTGGGTTATAATATTTTTCCCCCTTCGTTATTATAGCCTTTAACAACTATACGGGTCTTTTTATAAGGTTTTTCGGCTTTATACTTAATTTCATAGACAAGGCGGGTTAGGAAGATCTTATAAGTACCGTAAACGACTAGTTTAAAACGTTTAAAACAAAACACACTTTAATCGATAAGGGTTAAGATTTCCGTTCAGGTAAATTATACGAATAGGGTACCTAAGGTTATTATAATTTCTTCGCGATGAAGCTTTAGGTTAATCTTATAGTTTGCCATCTTTCTAACGTAATAAAGGAATCCGTAGCAAAGTTCCTAAGGAATTTTTTGATTTTAAAGTTGAGGGAGCGTCCTCGATGTCGAGGTTTTGACAAGTTTGGTATAAATAAGCTGGTTTCATTCAATGTAGTCGGGTTGGATTCGCGTTTTAAGGGTAAGGTTAAAGTTAAGGTCGATTTCAATTCGTCGTTTTAAGTGATATTTTATAGGCGGTTTCGCTCGTCCTGCGTATTTGAACCGGTTTTTTTTTTGACCTTTTTTTATATTCTCGTACCATTATTTAGTAAAACGAACTCGTTCCGTTTAGTAGGTTAATAAGTATATTATCGCCTTTGAATCCATTAATCCTTTAACGTCCAGTCCATAACTTCGTTATTCTTCAAACTAAAACTTTAAACTATAATAATAGGTTCAATACGTTAATTTTACATAAAAGAAATTTCGTAGATAACGCTCCAAACATATTAATTTTTTACTCGTGATACATGTAGAGCCACCATAGCTTTGGCCACAGCATTAGGCTCTTATATTATGGATAATAATAGGCAAATTTTATATAGATCCTCGGGTAGGTACCAAAGATAAGGAGCGTAAGGATAAGCTCACTTAGGCTAAAAGTGTTATTAACAGCTTTAACCATTATCTAAAGGATAGATTCCTTAAAACTAATACCTTTTAATTTTTTTGCTAACATTATATATGTTTTCTTAATAGTTTATTATACCGTTTACAGTTTGTAATACCCTTCAAGGCTTTTACCAAAATTTGTTTACACTTATAACCGGTTATCCAAGTTTTTGTACGTTACTCGGTAAAATCAAAATCCGTACCGGCGTCGTACGTAATCTAGTTTAAAGTCCTGAAATAAACGTTGAACAACAGTTAAATAAAATGTCCCAACAATTGAAAGGAGAAGCGCTCCGTGTAAATTTAATGACCTAAACTAATATAATCGTATCGACTACATAAAACACCAGTTAATTGTTTAGGTATATAATATTCATAATTATTTTGTATTTAAAGTTCGTATCGTTTTAAAGGTGTAATTTAAGCCGTCGTAAAAGTTATAAGTAAAGCTTACACTTATGGAAATTTTCTTCGATATTTTCGAATACGTTCTTTTCTATATCTATATAACCCGCGATATAAAACAAACGTAAAAGGCGTTTTATAACTATGTATCCGAATCATCGGTATAAAGCTCGTAATTTTGGTTGAATTAAATAAATAGCTTTAATTGTACGTATTTCCGGGAAAACCCATAAATAGTCGAATTTAAGTTTAAGCGGTACGGATATGCCATTTAAGGCGCGAACAAACTAATTAGTCGTATTCTAGAACTTAATTCCGAGCTTATTTATATTAACCAATAAAAATACAAATAACGTTTTAAAATTCATTAAGCAAAACTTAATTGGTCCTAAACACGTATTTACAATAACCGTTTTCAACGACGTCGCTTTACCTTTATTAAGTAGGATATTTCGGTATTTTTTTATTTGGTTTAGCCGAAACTTCAAAATTTCGTTATAAATACGTCGAATTATCGTTTCCTGGCCGTATAAATCTCGATTACGTTAATATCAGGCATAATTCCCTGGAATCTAATTCCTTACCTATTGAAAAAGGTGAATTATGACGTTATATTGGCGTTAACTACCTCGTTTACGAAATCCAAGTTTACAATATACAAAAAAGAGGTATTTTACAAGCCGGTAAAAATACGTTAGACGTTTCTATCGTCGTAGGTTGATAAATAGGAATTGTATTATTTAAGGTCATATTTTCCAAATGTATTTTCGTAAGGGTATACGTTAATTTCGTTATTTGTACCTTCGTATTCGGCTGCATCCACTGTAAAATTGGCTTTTATCCGATCCTCAAAATTACATTCGGCTTAAAATTGTCGTTCAATCCGAATTTACTCTCAAACGAGTTAGTTTATAAACTGATAGCCAACTTTTCGGCATACGATACACCGCTTTTACAAACCTAAAAAACGCCGTATATTTTCATGTAAGTATTACTATAATCTCGGTAATTTTTTTCGTTTCCAAAAGAATATCCCTATCTTTTACTGTTAAGGTTTCCTCCTTAATATTTATACCTTAAACCCTCGTTTTATTTCGGGTAAACCTTAAATCTCCGGTTGAAAACATAGTAAAATATCTCAGCAAGGTTTATTTTGGTAATTTAAACTTTCTCTTTAGTTTCATCAGCTACAAATAATAATCCAAGGTTTACTTATCACCGTATAAATGTTTAGAGCGATGTTTTAAGGTTTATATAAAAGGCCTTCAAATCCTTTTTTAATTTAAAAAGTATAAAGTCGAAATCTGTGTTTTTACGACAAGCCTTTATTATTACTTAAATAAATAGTTTGTTGTTCTTATATTTCGATTCAAAGCATATTTAATATTTTAGAAACTTCGTTAATAAATCGATAAGGATATTCCTAGGGTTCTTTATCGGTATTCTCCTACTGGGTCTTTATAGATTTCTACGTTACTATAATCTCGTTCCTATCATACAAATTGTAATTAATCTTAGTATCAAAGTAGGATTTAAGGAGATTACAACATTTTACGAATATATCTACTTATATAAGGTAATATATATATCACTCATTAACTTGCCCGGAAATTATAATAGTTTAATATATAGTCTTTTATATGTATTAAATATAACGCGTATCTTATTGTCTAGTACGTCATACGGCTCGCCGTTATAGTTGTTTTCTCTGTCTTACAGCTTGGAAAAGTTAATTAATTTCATAGGGTCGCTTTTATTTGTGGGGAAGCGATATAGTGGGAGGTCGCGGTAAGGGTTGTTATTAAAAGGCATTAATCCGTATAACACATATTAGCGTTTTACACTTCTTATTATTTCCTGGGTTAAGTTATTTTTTGTATTCCGGCCGATTATCGATTCTTGGGGCGGGTTGTTTTTTCCGTTTCGGCCGACTTTGCTATAGCCGGTCGGGTTACTTTTTACGTTTCGGATAATTCCATTATAGCTGGTCGGGTTATTCTCTGTGTTCCGGCCGACTCCATCATAACCGGACGGGTTATTCTCTACGATTAAAAAGTAGCTTGATATTCGATTTTACCCCACAGTATAAGCTGGTATAAGGGTGTATTATATTTTTATATTAAATAAGGATTTTGAGCGTTCTTTTTCCTCTTAATTTGTACTCCTGATCTGGTGTATAGGACTACGCCGTATTACGTGTAATTGCACTCGTTTTAGCAACAATTTTTTTGGTTTTATAAAGTAATATCTCTTTACCAAGTTTGTAAAGTAAATATCTTTATTTTCCTAATCTGGTACGTCAGTAAATTATACTATTTCGAATAAGGCCTTTATAAGGCGCATATTATGACCTTATAAGGTATTAATTCCTCTAATTTTTAGGGAAATTCGTAAGGTTTTAGCAATGGTAGGGTTCACTGTTTACTATATATCTAACGTTCAAACCGAAAAAGTATTATGAAATTCGTCCAATAAGTCAGGTCCTTAAATTTACTCTTTTGAGTAACGGTATATAACGGTTAAGATATATGTGTTTACGATATAAGGTTTTATTTTTTTTCAACTGGTAAATCGTTGGTGTTATCCTAAAAGCCCAGGTAGATTTCCTACATTTTAGTCTTTTTAATTCTCATGTATTCAACCAGAATTTAGAAGTAAGCGCTAACCTCCTCTCATATTATTAGGTTCAGGGAATTAGTTTCGATAATCTTAGGACTTTTGAGCAATATTCCAAAGTCTGGTAATCTCGTAATATACCTAGATATATCGAAAGCTTGAGGTAATTTAGCGAATAAAAAACGAATAAAATAATTGAGGTAGTTGAAATAGTACTTATTAACGTTATAAGCTAGTTAAATGTCACAAAGTAATTGTTGCTAGCGTTAATAAATTTATACTGGCTAAGTAGATAGGAATGCTCAAAATTTTGTTAATATCGGATTTAAAACAAATAGGGATAATATGGAAACTTTGGGTAAAATAAGGAAAATTTCGATTTATTATGTATTTTTGGGTACAGTAATTTATCCGTATTAAAGTGCTTTAATAGAATTTGGTAAAAGAAGTAGGTTGGTTAGTTTGAGTGTAACTGATTTTGGTAAGACGATCGGGTTGTCTATTTATATACAACTGATTGTAGATTTACTAAAGCAAGGGGTTCGTAAAAAACAAATTCACATAGAACCCAGCGAAGGGTTCCGAAACTTGGTGGTTTTGACTTAAGTAGCCTGGTACGTGATAGGATGCTCTCCAAAAAGTGTCTGGGTACGTGAAAACGCTAAGCAAGGGTTAATAATAGCGTAATAGAGCTTTTAACAGATAAAACGCCAAATGAAGATTAATAATATCATATTAAAGTTTTCTTATTTTAAGTTACTTAGTCTTTACAATCCTTATATACGTCGGCGTATAATTCTTGTAAAAACGAAGTATTAAAATACAAGTAGTTGGTACCGCTTCAATATCCCGTTATAGGTATTAAACGTGTATTTGTCTCTTCTTTCCTAGGCTATTTGTAATCGACTGAGTTGGCTACTAATTAGTATCGATAAGGTCTTCAGCCTTTAATATTCACGTAAACATAAAGTCTTCAAAAAGTAATTAAAATAATTAGTAATTGTAATATAAAGTAAGATGATAATGTAAAAAAAGCATCCAGAGGTGTAAGCCACAGATAAGGGCTTATAAGTCCTCTACTCAGAGCGTATCACTCTGGAATACTCCTTCCAAACCGATCCACGCATTGCCGTCGGTTTGAAATAGTCATTCTATATCAACCCATGTATAATGCACTTTGTGTCTTGCAAGAGTGCAGTCTGCAACATGACACGTTACCGTGCACCCTGCAGGAGTGCAACCTGCAATATAGTGCACTGCTACTTGGTCTATGTATACTATCTATAAGGATATATATTAATATCCACAATACCAAACCTTTGATTTTACTTTACTTTTTCCACTCCCCTTACGTCAATTTAATCGTTAAGATCGCTTTCCTAAGAGAAAACACCATGAATAGTAAAGTTGCATGGAAAAAGCTACGCCGCGCGACCCAACACCAAATCACCAAGTGCACACGCGAATTTACGCTAAAACACTTAGTTCCTACGCTTAAAGATCACCAAGTCCTTGACCCTACACACCCTACACGTCCTAAATAAGTCAGAACATCAAAATAACTAACTTTAACACTTAGTTCAAAGCTATTACAGACCCCAACAGCAAAGAAAAAAATTAAGGCCCTCGGATACCTCTTCATCAAATATTATAACCACGGTTTTTGAGGATACGAAGTGAATGAAAACTTAACCAAAGAGTATTTAACCAACTCCGTCGGCTATTAAATCCTCGAATATAACGGCGGCAACTATCCTAACCGCTCTTTCTGCAAGTATTGTAACTTTTTCGATGACTTCACAATTAACATATAGAAGGCAATCCAAAATACCGTTAAATCCAAACTAAAGGCTAAAATTAAGTGCTGAGGGATTTACGTGTTAAAGGAAAGCTTTACCAGGCTTGTAAAAACCCTTTTGAAGTTGTTTCAACTTAAAAAAAATTCTTAAAACTTACGGCGTAAGAGAAAGAGTGTTGAGAAACCTTAGCACCCCTATACGCGATTAAGGAGACGTCCCCTTTACCCTTAGCTAAATCAAGCCTTTTTACGCGCTAAATATAAGTAACCTATTAACCTGTTCAGCAACCTAACACCTTTATGTGACAACACGAAATATGTTTTTAGTAGCGGAAGAATACGTAAAGCAACGGACGCTAACGCGATCAAAGGAATTAATATTGACGAACTACACCAGTTAATTCAACAAGATTGTTAAGCTTTTTAAAAACTCCAGATCCTTTTTATTCCTTAACACTTGAATTAAATTCGGTAAGTTCCCTACAAATCTTCCTATGGCAGGTTTGCCTACATGTTAAATCCCATCATAAGTTTTATCATATGACTTTACCCCTTGGTTTAAGTGACCGGTAATTATCTTTAACACTGTGTCTTAAAAGTTCTAAAACTTAAATTGGCAGGGAATACCAATAAAAACTAAGATAACTATCGCGACTTGCTTCTAAGACTTTTTGAAATAATTGATATTAGTTACAAGCTTTTTACACTCTTCTCCAAGATTTAAAACGATGTCTAAAAGTATAACGAAACGCCTTACAACCTTTTCGACACAAAGATAATGCTTTTTTTAAACATTAGTAAATAGATAATGATTTACCCTTCTAGTTTTTATTCATTATTTTCCGAAATCCTAACAAGGTACGCTCGGAACTATTACCTAACCTTCCTAAAACGAGTAATTACCTTTCACGAAGTTTATAATGTCATGAAAAATCACTTCGAATACAACGTTCACCTCACTCAATACTATACAAACTAGGCTACCACACGCTAGACTATAATAATGACGAATAAGAAAGAGGAGGAAATACTAATAGATATACTTAACCAGATATTTGATAAGCTAATATTATGCTCACAAGAAATAGAGAGAATATACGCTAGTAAAGCCACACTTTTCGAACAGGTATAGGCAGTAGTTACAAGCGTTAACGAATTTAAATACGCTTTACAACGTCTGAATTCCACTTACGAAGGCTTTTTTAGCCAATTTTGTTTCTTATTTCCACTGTAATAACACGTATACCAAACTCGCTTAGTATATACTCTTAAGTGAACAACTTCTTTAACGTTGATAAAGAAAACCTTACGGTGGTTAATTACGTCTACCGAAAATACGATAATGAGCGCTCTTAACACCTAAAGTTAAGCCTACCGACTACAAACTAAAATTAATAACCCTGTTGGCGTTAATAGAGTTAAAACCTAGGCGGACCTATTAACCGTAAATATTATCGTCATAATAGTAGTAAAAGATATAGGATTTGAGGTAAGTCTAGCTATTGGCTAACTCGATATCCTCTTGCCAAGCGAAATGATAAAAAGATAATATATTATATGTAGTACATTATCACTTTTAACTAGGGTTACTTAGACCAAATCGCAGACTTTCATGACTCATAACGAATTGACGGCGACAATACCCTAAAGTAAATTAAATAGAATAAAGATATTACTTCTGGTGCGGCCTAATAACTAGCTGACCACGTTTTTCCATACTGGTTAGGCGGTAAAAACCCTTACCTTTACCCTCACTAAGCCTTTGATCTCTTATACACCTTTAATCTTCACGATTGTTGCGCTAATTCTACGTTCCAAGGTATTATTCCAGATAAAAGAGCAACAAGGTACTTAACCGGAGCCTATTCACAATACGTAGAGTTATGGAGGAAAAATACTGCAGTCACTAAGATTAATTGTTACGATGTTAAAAAAGCTCAAGTTAGTTTTAAATTGGACGAAGACCTATCTTAATTAAGGGTAATAGTAGTTTAAACTATTTTAAAAGAAATTACGTTCTATATTTTTAAGTTCCTTATCCCCTTCTTTTTACTTAAAGAATATAAAAGCCTTCGACGTTAATGGCAACGTTAACGTAAAATAACTAGTTTAAAACGACTAAAGGTTTACCTTTTCATTTAAGTGAAGGCACCTATGGTTTCATCTTTAAAGGCTTAAAGCAGTGATGTTAAACCTAAAGTAGCCGGAGATACGTTAAATATACTGGCACTTTAATCATCCAGTCGTTAACAGGTTATAAACAGTTCTAAAGTCTGTAAGGTATAAAAATTTGGAATATTTTTCCGTAAATACTATTAAAAAACTTGGTTACTATAAAAAAACTTATACTTAAGCCCTCTAAAAATTTAAGTTTATATGAAAGAACGGTAAAAATTTTCATAACAAGATCTTTATTAATGTGTTTTACCAAAATAACAAGCCTATTTTTCACGTCGTTAATTCTGCAACCTTGTTTCACGAGGTAAAGTTTTCAGAATCCCTTTCGGTAAAAGATACGTGGAAAATACTAAGGATATTGTAAATTGATACGTACATGAGCCCTCCTAACATCTTTGTCTACGATGCTGGTATCAACTTTACGGCGGCGGAATTTCAAGAAAATGCCAAAATAATAGATATTCAGTGCAAATAGGTTCCTATAAAAACCCACTAAATCATTTGGAAGATTAAAAGGATACACGACCTACTTCTTTGATCGTATAACATCTTTAAGCTACAAATTAAAAGCTTTATAGATCCGGTGACATATCTTAAATGACAGTAAAGTGTTTAAATGATACTATAGGCCCTAACAACCTAATGATAACATTATTAGTTTTTAAAACGTACACACGACTAACAAGTCAATCTTCGCAATTAATGAATGCCTAAATACGTGCTACAGCTTACAGAAAATCTCTAAGGGAACTGAAAAAGGAATCGGCACGCCGCCAGATTAATAACACCCTTAATATTAGGAACTGCACTATAATAATCAATATAATTTCCTTACCGTTACAAAGTAAAGTCTTCGTATAGCTTGAGCCGAGCAAATAGAAAAGCCCGTATAAAATCCTAAATATCTTAAACTCCAAAGTAGTTATTAAAACTATTAACAGTCTTATACTTTTTCGAGATACTAAGGTCAAACCTTATATTAAGGTTATAAAAGATAAAGACACTTAAAATAAATAACCGAGTAAATACAAATTTACTTTACCGGTAATCGATAAGCTATTAAAACGTCGCTAGCGCGAACGACTCCAGAAAAGGATAAACGTTGAGCGGAGGGAATATATACCAGATAGTATTTACAATATTACTTAGGTAAACAGTAAGAAAGAAGAATAAATACATAATACTAAAGTTTCGAATAAAGATAATTATTATGACCTTAAATAAACTTTGCAAACAAAAAAACAAGATCGAAATTTATAGTTTAATAACTCGGGGGGTTGTACAATTTATATTGAAGGCTGATTTTAATCTTTAAAACTCGAATATTACGATTTTAAGGTCGAAGATTATTTACGACGTTAAAGGAAAGACTACGGGACAGCTGTACGAAAAGTTAGACCCAATCGCCCAAGTATACGGCGATAAAAACAAAGACTAGATCCTTACGTAGTCGCTAACAATTTATAAAATCAGTTAACTCTTAGTGGTTATTTCAACAATAAGCTTACTAGTTAAGACTAGAGGCAAATTTACGCTTAATGACCATAATATAACGTAAGCCTATAATTAGTTAACAACGGATTCTCAGCGGATCGTATTACTGAAGTTGATATAGAAATTACGTCTTATCCACCGTTTAAAAACGGTAATACAATATATTAAGCTATTGTTAGGACTGGTTAAAATAGGGTGTTATTAGCTTCTAACCTATTACTCGTACTTGAAATCACGGTACACTATAAAGTTTTTAATATATGACCTGTAGTTAATAATAACATAAGAAAAGAACTTCGGCTTAGTGAATATACAAACTAATGATACCCTTTTCATCGGAACGGCTAGCTTTATAGTATTTAAATAGCAGGCGATTAAAGACTCCGATTTCTAAAATCACAAGCTAGTAACAATGTTAGTGAAAGATAATCAACTTAACTTTGACGGATCATCAATCCGCATAGTTAGTATTAATTTTAGTTTTAGTTTTCGCTAAAAGAACTAGAGTATTGATTGGATTACAATAGATAAGACTAACGTAGTTAAAGCCCAACGGTACCTTTAATAGCGTACCCATAGCAGTTATATTGTTGCACTATACCAACCGAAGGCCTTTTACGAACTTTGCATTACGGTCCAGGCATAAAAACAAGTAGTTAATGACTTTAAATAGCTTAATAAAAGGATTGAATAATAGATACAAAACGTGTACCAAAAGATTAATAGAGTCCAAATCGACCTATTGAGGGTTAAGTAATTTTTTTTTACAAATAGATCTTTTGCGAACAATACCGATCTATCTTTACATATCGGATTCCTAATAAACCTAGTTTAAGAATATGGGAGGAAAAACCAATTCAACATTATCGGAAACCTAATTCACTAAATCTTTATCAAATATAAAAGGATTATACAAAGCGTATTAACTTCATAAGTCAACGGTATAAAAAAAGGCTTTAACGTAGGTATAATATTGTGGGAAATATTCAATCTCATTACCAGCCAATTCAAATTTCCTCTTATTCCGGTAGTAATATATACAGACTCAAAAAGCCTGTTCGAATGCCTTTCGAAGATTAGAACTACCAGTGAAAAAAACCTAATAATCAATATAATAACACTTTCTAAAGCTTACAGAAACAAGTAGATTAAGGAATTCCGATCAATTAACAGCAAATACAATCTTACCAATACCATAACGAAAGCGTCGCTGAATAAGGCCTTAGAAAAATTTGTAAATAGCAATAGGCTAACTATATGTATCGAGAGCTACATTAATAGGCTACCCGAAAAACCTAAATTATGTAATAGTAGTTAAAGATATTCTGGAAAACGAGAAAACTGTTAGGGAATTAACGATGCTAACTTATTTAATTGGTATAGCTAAAGTGAAGGTTTATAAAGGTCTATAGAAGAAGAACTTTTTATGGGAATTAATAAAGTCGAACCTTAGAGCCGTAAAGAAATTGACGGAAATTGAGGTCAATTTAAATATAAATGGGTACATTTTCATACGGTCGTTAATTGCAATTGACAGAGGTTTAGCCAGTTAACGAAGTCGTAGTTTAGTGCTTACTGAAAAAGATTGGTCAACTACATTAGCGTATGCGTACAAACTCAAAAGCAACTAGTGTAGGATTAGTACTAAGTACATTATAGTAGATCAACTTTACTAATAGTAAAGTTAACTATACTAACTACAAGTTAAGTGTATTGTTTTGTATAGGCTTGCAGTATTAGGTGTAAGTATAGTACAATAAGCCACACTTTACACTAGGGTACATGCCAAGCAATTGGCAATACAAATTACAGCGTACACCGGCTAGCGGTCTGCCAAACCTAAAACAATACATCCACCATTTGATCACGAAATACTACTGTTACTTCGACCAATCGAATCGACAACGTTGCAACGTCTAAAGCCCTATCAACAGTTAACCATTTTGTTATAACCCAAGAACCAACTGCAGGTCATGAAACAGGCTAGCGGCTAGCTACGCCATTAGAAGCTTGACGTCCAACACATTAGGCGGGGAACATCTCTTATGTCAGCAAACCAAGGTTAGGGTTAACGCACGGACGCATAGGATATGTTGGATATCTTGCTATCCAAGCTATCTAGTACTGAGGATGCTATGAAAGTCATATGATATAAGGACACGACCATCACTACACAGATAGTATTTCCTTCATAGCTCTTCAGTTATCAATCTAAGTATTCAATCTCAGTATATTCTGAATAGCCTCACGGCTTTTGATAATTACTTGCACGGTTGCGATATTGTTCACTCAGCACCTCTGCTACCTTCTTGATAACATAAACCCTCTGACACCTTCTATATACTCACGAGTATTTAGTATAATTATTAAACGTCTTAACTAGTTTAAAAATTAGGTTTCGATAATCTTTTTCATTTTCATTAGTATATTTTACTATTACTTAATATCCTTTTAAAGTTTTATGGAGAAATTCATAATGGGTTCTGGCGTATCAGAGTACTATTTAATTAATCATAATTTAATGTATTTTACGTGTTTCATGTGATCGCATCCTAAGCAGCTTTATTACTTTGATAATATAAATAATTACTTGTTAATTTTAACCATTTCTTTTAACCAAACGTTGATTTTTATTTATAGTTTTTAAGTATTCGTTTCTCTTTGAACATGTATTTTACGTTACCGTGTACAAAAATTAGACTAGTTGATAGATTAATATATTTCTGCCAATGATTTAAATATGAGTAATTAGTATTAGAGGGTTAAAAGTTTCATTTTTTAGGGTACAAGAACTTTTTTTCGAATTATTTTTAGGTATTAGCTAATGATATATTGTTTCGGTTTATAGGTTTTAAGTTTGAGCATTTTGCACTTACAAGTTTTAAGAAATTTTGTTTATTCAGACCGAGTCAAGTCAGTATTTGAAAGATACCCCATTTTATTTGAAGTGAAGATTTTACAATCAAAAAAATACATTTTAAAGTTGGACTTCACTATTTTAAAGATCTTAGTTTATATTTCAATGGTTGAACCGTTAAAGTCTTTGTAGAAGTTTTAAAATGCGTATATATCTTGGTTGATTTCTTTAGGGTTTAAGTCGAGGATAAATTGACTAATAAAGTTTGTTTGGTATTTTACAGTGAAGTTGATATCAATGTTTTTAATTCAATGGTATTTATCGTAATGCTTTGCGACGAGGGATCCAAAAGCCTCGATAGTTTTCAACTTTGTATTTTAAGTTTTTTTTTTTTACGTTTTGGCTGGTAAGTTAATATTAATTTAGGTAGGAGCGCGGATATGGCGATTTAGTTAGAACGTAACATAATTGTTTATTATGGCTTGACATTTGATTCGTTTGTCGTATTTTGGTGAATTTTTCATATAAGATTTTCGTGTTTGTTATTTTAACTTGACGATTTCGGTGTTGCGGAAACCTAGTAATCTTGGTATTACTTGCTTGGTGGTTTTAAGACTTTCAGGAGGTAATTTCAATATTTTCTTCAAAATCAGTTTTATGACAATATCTTGATGGTGGTAATAGTGATACCGTTACCACCTCTCAACTGCCGTAGAAACCGCTGTAATCTGGAGATCTTTTTTACCTACTGCTGTGAAAACCAACGCAATTTTCAAGGGCTCTTCGCAAAAACCATCCCTCTACTTTGCTATTGCAAAATACTACAAGAAGTCGCTTTTTTTTTCTATCTAGCTTATCTGTGTTTTACTTACCATCAAGGACTGATTCGTGTTGATAGGTTTTCAGACGTTATAATGTTTTTTCGATTCGAATCATGGTCGAAATAACTGGTGTATTATATTGAAAGTGGTCATGTGTTTATTTCCAATTTTGGCAGACCGCTAGCCGGTCTGTACAATACTTTGTATGGTCAATTGTTTAGCCCGTGCCCCACACTGAATTGGGCACCACACTGCAATTGACGTGCGGTCAATACAGTCAACTTGCAGTCAGTACAGCCAATTTGACTGTACTGCAATCGACTACTGTCCCGACAATTGATTAGTTTTTAGCGGTTTCAGCTGTTTTTCGAGAAAGGTATAGTGAAGATATCTGTTTGTCGGTGGCTCTCAACTTCGAGACACCATCGGTGAATCTGGAACGATTTTGGCTGTTTGTCGAAAAGTGTGCAATGAAGATTTCCCCGTTTATTGATGGCGTTGCTCACACCTTTATGAACTGTTTACCAGAGCGCATTCGTCGCAAAGTAACACCGACGTCTAAAAATACTTCGTAACGAAACCCCTTCCGTCCGCTAAACTACTGTTGCTTAGGAATTGTCGTGTTCTTCTGTTCTACCTTGCTTATCTGTATTTAACCTGATTGCCTGGTCAACTACTGATCAGTGTCGGGAGGACTTCAGTCGTAGCTGCGATGTCGATTCGAATCTTGGTCGAAGTAACAAAGGTGCAACGTTGAGCGAGAGTGAATGGATTGTAAGATCTCACTTGTGGGAACCGCTACCCGGTTCCCCCCTATTCATCTATGTGACAATGATGGTCCGTGCCAATTGTGTGAATAGTCGCGGCAGTTTGCATTGAATTGGCCAACGCAGTTGACAATACAGTCAACGGCACTGCATGTGAAGGATTGTTACAGCAGGTATTGCAATAATACATCTTGAACCTGGTGAAACGTTGTCCATTCAAGGAAGGAAAAAAAGAAAGAAAAAAAAGGGGGGGAGGGAAGGGGCGGGGGAGTCTACCAGTTAAATATATATACAGTAGGAAGATCGCAGCAGCTATACTTAGTGCAGCTGGCTCCAGTGCATCCCTGATCACCTGACCGGACAGGCTTGGATCCACATTGCTCCGCAATTTAATAGGGTGCATAAAATTCCGTACTAGTATATCGACTTGAAAAAATTATATTGGCGTTGCCTTCGGTTTGATCGTCCGAGGCGTAAAGGGGGGCGTCCAAGCCAAAGTCGGTTGCGGAGTGGATGGCGGAGTTGATGGCGGGGCTAGAATTAGGGATGATGGCGTGGTTGTTGGTAGGGTTGAAAGCGGAGGGGGTGGCGGAATAGTTGACGGGGTTGATGGAGGAGTCGATGGCAGGGCGGATAGCGCAGTGGGCGGCGGAGTCGCGCGGAGAGTCGCGGCCCAAGTCGAATTTTCGGTTGCCTTTGGCCTTGTGACGAGCCCGGCGCGGGGGGGTGAAGTCCACACCCTCCAAGTCGATTTCTGCGTGACTGGTGGGGGGGCGGGTGTCAGTGACTTTCGTTCCGCATCACGAGTTCGCTCACGCACGGGCGCTGTGCCCGAGCAGGCCTCGCCTGGTGGCCAACGCGGAGGAAGCAGAGCAGAGGGAGGCAAAGGTACCACTCACGCCTTCAGGTGCTCGGGGACGAACTTGCCCCGGGCGTCCAGCTCCTGGACCAGCTTCTTGCGCTCGCAAATGGCTGCGTGCATTTGCACCACGACCCTATCGAGGACGTAGGGCTCGGAGCGGCCCATGCCCTCGAGCCCGGGGAAAACAGTGCACAGGCGTTCGAACCCGGACCTGATCGACTCACGCCGGTTGTGCTCTGCCGGGGGCGGTTAGTTGGGTCCTAGAGGGGCGAGAGAGAGAGAGAGAGAAGGGGGTGGGAGGGCTAACCAGACTCGTTGTGTCTTTCATCCCTCTCTTTTTTTGTGAGTTTGACCCTCCCGCTGCCATTGGTGCCCTGCTCGGATGGCTGCTCGGAGGCGCGGGAGTTGACGACGGAAGATGGTGGGGTCATTTTGGCTGGAACAGCGAGGCAACGGCTGAAAGCTCGTAGCTAGGCAAGGACGTTGAAGTTGCACGTGGGAGGTCGTCGGTTTCCAGATATGCGAGCAAATGGATGATGAGGAAAGACTCGTGGTCAATGCTATCACATGCCGTCACATGCTATCACATGCTTCTTACAGTAGTAGTTCGTTGCTTCAGCTGAAAGACCCAGGACCAAGCTTGGGGCCCCGATGTGGCTAGTATCAGGCCTATAAGCTACACCCTTGTCATTACTGAGACTCCTGGCCTATGCACCCACCATACCGTTTTTGGTCAAGACCACATATTTGACAAAATTTTCAAATGTACCGACTTGATGTACCGTCTTTTTCAATTCACAGGCCGACTATACCTCTTTGGGCAGCATTGTGCGGACTAGTGGCTGCAACCTGTCGTGACTACGTCACACTGTCTGCTTAGAGAATATTTCATATCCTCACTGGTCTTTTTGACTGCGGTGGGTCGTGTTGTCAAGCTGAGGGTGCTACTCATAATATTGATTTTTATTTTTTTATTTTTATTTTGCTATCACCGGGCAGTGCCCACTCTATAGCCAGTATAGTGCGGCCCTTGCTAATGTGAAAGGTACATATGCTGGCGGGAAGGCTCGCAACTTAAGTGTTCCTACCCTACAACAACCACCCTATTTGAAAATTCCTGTTTCCAAGCTATACCGTATAATCCGTTAAACAAACTATTGCAAATAAAAGCCTTGTCCCCAACGAAAACAAATATACAAAGTTGAAAACCTAATCTTATATACCTGTGGCAAATTTTCAAGCAATGTGTTAAATATATGTGTTGAATGCTGATATTGGTCCTCATTACGTGCTACCAACTCAAAAGGTTTTATAAATATAAACCATATTTGTATGAGTTTGTTCACGTGTTACGTAAAAGAAGAACGATATCACTAAGTATTTCGAAAAGGGTTTTGACCCAGTATACTTATAATAAAGCAAAGTCCATCGCCCTATATTCATAACCTTTACTCATAGAACGGAATCACAAATGAAACCTTTGCCAGAAATCGAAACTCAAACCAACCTTTTAAACAAGCCCTTAAGATACCCTATAATTTAGAGACCCGTAATATTATATGTGCGTAAAAACTATAGCTTTAGCTGGGCCGTGTAATGCAACCATCGTAGTCCCCATTTGACGCCTACTCGTATCGAAAGTCTAACAACCCTAAAGAGTAAAAAGGCTTATAAAACATATATATCTTGGTTAAAAGCCCGTAGCGATAAAAAGATGTACTCTACAAATTATTTGACAAGTCACCTTTTTATTACAAGCCGCAAACTTAAAGAGTATAAAAAAACGTAAAATAAGGTATATCATTAAGCGGTTGGTGTATCGAGAAAAGTTTTCCGCAAATAGTCAAATATTTAAAGTAAAGTCGAAGGTGAAAGCCCTGTTAAGCGGGCAAGGCGCTGATATAGGTGGTGACGATTAAAAAATAAATAAATAAATAGAGCCGGTATATACGAGCGATTATTGCAAAAGTTTTTAAGACTTTAAAACGCAAAAGGAACCAGACTTGGTATAAGTCTGGAGGGTTACGTTAGTATAAGTGATAAGGGATGGAATCGTTGTTTGTAAGGGCTGTTTTCTGGATACATCGTTACGCGGGCGGTGCGCCGGGCCGACGACGATTTCCATAGCTAAAAAGGGGTCGCCGGAAAAGATTCAAGTAGTGGTAAAGCCGATTAGAGATATTGTGGTGAAATGGGGTGCATGTGAAGTGATGGTGTTTAGAACGACTGAACTTGAAATTTTTTCTCGGAAGTGGGCACTGTTAGGGTTTACAGTGTAGGCCCCTTACCTTGCTTAACAAGGTGGTCCGTGCACCCATGCCAAGAAAGTTGATGCAAGGTCGAAGATGATAATATTGATGCTGTTTATAGCCACTGCATCCACTCGGGATCCGCAGGAATAGACCTCGCTCTGCCCTCTGGCCATGCGATATTGCCCCGGAACCCCCAGCTTGCCCGGAGTTTCAGCCAGTCTACCAAGGCGCGGTCTCCCAAGCCCTCGACAGGCTGACTGACAGAGGGCCTCAGTTCCTGCAGATTCTTCCTCATACAGGGCGGCATACTCACCGTGTCTGGTGGCTAGATATGTATATCCGCCGTTCGGCCACACCCCAGCCGAGTGATCCACTACCAATGGGATCAACGAATCTATATACATAGTAGTTTCCGTCCGCAGCCTCCGTGGGTGAAAAAGACTGCCGTAATGAGTGTTGAACTTGAGTTTGCAAGTTGAAGTACTCAATTTATTGTAGGATGAACTATGGCCGGCGCAGTTCTTCACCACGAAATCTGCTGGTACATCCTTGACTGCAGCAACTATCTATCATGTTGAACTTCAGATGATTTCTTCATCATGGACTCGACGGCATCAGATTCAAGTTGGGCTTCAGGAATGGAGGACTTCCCGCGGCGTGCCGTTGAGTTGGCCTTGACGTGCGAAATCACTCATTTACCTGAGAAGAACCTCACGGTGTGGCTCATGGTTAGTTCCTCATATTAAAATCTTGTCATGACGTCGCCGTAACATTACCGACCATGACAAAAAACCCTCGGATTCAGGATTAGAGTGTGGGTATAGCTGGTAAACTCTGTAAAATAATGCTTATGCCATGACCCTCATGGCTACTAAGTCTTGAAAATAAATCCTCATGGGGTGGCTTATAGCATGGCGTCACGGTGTGGCTATGTCAGCTACTACTATGCACATAGTATGTGTTATGGCATGCCTTTGCCCCTTGCATGAGCCACGGCTGAAAAAGCACCAGATTCTTAGAAAGGGGGGATGGTCGCCGCAGATTATGCAAGGTGCGCAGCCACGACATGAGAGCCATGATAGCCACCCTACCATGGCTCTCATGTCATGGCTGCGCACCTTGTGTACAAAGTATAAAGGAGCCAATTTCGAAATGTTGGTATTATTCTGTAGCTGCTACCTTGAATGTACTAGTCATGGATAGCCAGTCGTCAATTAATAAAACTCTAATAGTTGTGAGTTTACTTGGTTTCAGCAACGAGAACGAAACATAGTTTTCGTCCCGTGTGGAAATTCCCGTATTGTAAAGTGTGTACATCATGGCTCTGTGCGCTTGTAGAAATCGTTGAACACGTGGCGATCATAACAGACTCGATGAGCAGCTCTGTTCAGTAATCGGTCAATTCCCTCGATACATCCAATCTGGCCACTTGGACATGTAGAACGCATGCTCGCGTGGTAAACGATGAGCCCGGTGAGTTGAGTTGGCGGGATGGGACAGTCCGAAAAAACGGACGGCTTGGCATCCGAGCTTGCCATTCAGTAGGATTCTTCTCGGTGGAGTTGAGAGGGATGGCTTGTCCCTTGGGCGCCTGACAAGAAATAATGGAGAGAAATTGTTCAATTTCCTTATAGTTCAACTTTTGGTATAAAATGTGCTCAACTTTTGGTATAAGATGAGCTCAACTTTTGGTATAAGATGAGCATCTGCCCACCCCCTTTGTCCAGGACTTTTCAGCTCTTCATTGCCACAAGCAGACACTTTGGCTCTCTGACCCTTTCTCCATTTGGAAGTCGCTCTTTACTCGGTCACTCTTTACTCACTCTTCTCACATCCCACAAACCACCCACAAGTCAAAATGCATCTCTCCGGCTTCCTCTCGCTCACTGCCGTTGCTGCACCCATCGTCTCTGCCTCCGTCGTGAGAATCGCCCGTCGCGCTGACAACGTGCCAAGTATGCCTTCCTGCTCACTCCCTCTCCAAAGCCTGCCATTCCGTGTGCTTACCAAAATCCAGTCTCCTACGCCATCGAATACCTGAACGAGACGCTCCCCATCGCCGACTACGGCTGCGGTGTCGCCCGCAACACCAGTATCCTCTCGAAGGTACGCAT
>JASMMZ010000001.1:37349560-37456986 GCA_038502455.1 Anisogramma anomala
AGCGGTATTCCTAGCTGACCACGTACATGCATCGCACAGTACGAGAAGTTCGTCGACGTGCTCGCCGACTACTACGCCGTCATCGGCACCCCGTGGGCCGCCGAGAACAAGGCCACCTGCGGCCAGTGCGTGGGCGTCACGTACACGAACCCGCAGGGCGTCACGCGCACCGTGTACGCCGTCACGGTGGACGCCAGCGGCGGGTACTACAACCTGGACAAGGCTGGCTTGGCCGGCCTGAACGGTGCGACCGGTGTGCTGGCCGGTACCCTCACCGGCAGCGCCCAGTTGGTCGATATCGGCCTCTGCGCGCGGAAGACGACCTGCGCACCACCGTCGCCCAGCGCACCACCGTCGACCAGCGCACCACCGTCGGCCAGCGCACCACCGTCGGCCAGCGTACCACCGTCGGCCAACGTACCTCCGTCGGCTAGCGCACTGCCGTCGGCTAGCGCACCACCGAGTGAGGCAGTCAGCTACGCGTAGCGGAGCGGTCTGTGGACGACCCTCGCCCTCCACCATCGCTCCTGGGTCATAGGGGAACGCTGATGTGTCATTTTTGGGATGTAATATTGTAATCTTGTAATGGGAATGGCGCTTGCAATCCTGCGCTGGACTTGGGGCCTTGAGGTTCAGTGTAAGCCACACCGCACCGCTGTCGCAGGTTGTGTAGGAATGTCGTTACGTTGGACGCTTAAGAGTTTTCATTCAACTAGCCCCTCTGGGACACCGCGCCCAACTATGGCTGGAGAAAGAACTTGTCATGCCTTGCTGCGATACAAAGTGTACAACTGCCTTAGATTGGAAGCCTGCTTGGCAAAAAACTACCCACGTTAATATTCATTTGTGGTACGCCAGCGGTTTTAACTGCACAGTCCATAAGAAAAATGGGCTTTGTGTTGAGAGTAGTGGAATGTAAGCTTGTATGCTTTGTTTGTATTGAACGAAGTACCTAGCGGCTTCATGAATAGTAGTTTTGTCGGTCTGGCCCAAAACCCAAAACCCATGTTTCTGAATCCCAAGTGGCCAATGGGCGGATAGCAGTGGGTGCCACCGCCAAACGCAGTCGATACGGCGACCGCCCCGTAAATTGTAGTGGTAATTAGTCTGTCCATACAGCGACCTTGCTGGTCATCGGCTCCAGCCCGCTGTAGTGAATTCAATTCTGTTGCCCCCAGCTTTCTACCGCACCTCAAGTGCAACAGTTACGAGCTCAGTTTGCGCCCGCAGAGCAGGTCAGCATGATACAGTCAAAATGGCAGTCAATATTGGTTTCAAGCATTTCAGCTACTATAATTTATGTACAACATGGCTTCAACTATTCTGTATTTCTCAAAACGCCACGACTTATAGCCACCCGGCTTGACACGTCAACGGAACGCCCACAACCTTGGAGTCAACGCCTAGGGAAATATCACCACAGCCTTAAGACACAGATAGCGTGACAACGTTGATAAAGTCGAGGATACGGATATGGATACCCAAAAACGACACCAATAAGCTACAGCTAATGACAAAACTACAGCCATGAAATAGAGTGAACACAGAAAACCAGAAAAAGTACTGTTCCTATTGGGGTGACACAGCTTAAATTCACCATTGGGCCCTTCAAAACTATCAGGTTGACGATGGCAGTCTTGAAAAAGCACATCCTTCAAAACAAGCACTGCCTCCGACACCAAATATACAATATACTCGGAAAGCAAAGTAAAACCCCCCCAAAACCCAAGTTGCTACAAAAACCCAGTATAGATAATCAAAAACCTTTCCAAACCAAACAGGTACCACGACAACGACTTTAAGAATGATAAAACACCACAAACAACAGTAATATCAGAAATCTAGGGGTGCGACTACACAAACAGTGAAGGAAAAAGGGCAATTTGCCTAAACCCCTATATAAGCGGCGGCAAATACAAGTTAATAAAACCACGGCTGTGCAACTCCAGCCAGCTGTAAAGACGACAAAAGGATCATCAATAAGCCGCCAAAATTCCCTTCAACATCAACACCAAGAGAGAGTGTAAAATCGGCGCCTGCTGGAAGGACGATGAAAAATGTGGCACAGCCCCAACTGTATAACCTAAATTAGGTGCAGTAGGCGCTGCCACAACAAGCCCTTAAAGCACATGGTTCAGCTTGCTAATAAAGAAAGAGTGCCAAAGTCAAACAACTTGTCTGTTGAAGAGCAGTAACGTCTAAAGGTAGTATAGCCGTACTAGTATAACTTGAAGGTGCTAAGCAAAGGCAGCACTAAAACCTAGAGCAAAAGAACAAGGATTGGTTATAATATAAGAACGGCGACGAACCTACCATATGTCACCTGTTGGAATAGTGTTCAAGTGCAGTGCAGTCAAAGTTGACTGTACTGACTGCAAGTCAATTGCAGTAAAGTGCCCGATTCAATGTGGGGCACGGGCCAAGCAATTGCCCATACAAAGTAGTGTGTAAATCGAAATCGGCTAACGGTCTGCCAAACTTGGAAGAAACGACCATCCACCACCTAATTATTGCAATACTACTGTTACTTCGACCACACTTCGAATCGACAACGTTACAACGTTTAAAAGCCTATCAACATCACCCACCTTTTCCAGCTATTCGCTACACAGATTATATATTTTCAACTTAAATACATTTGTGGATATTAATATATATCCTTATAGTTAGTACACGTAGGTCAAGTGGCAGTGTACTACACTGCAAGGTGTACTCCTGCAGAGGGCACGATAACGTGTCACGCTGCAGGCTGCACTCTTGCAGAGTGCATCATGCGTGGCGCGGTCTAGAAGGGGCGTTTCAGAGTGTATGGCAAAAGTACCACTGCCTGGATGAGAGATTTATAACCTCCTATCCGTGGCATGCATTCTCTGAATGCTTTTTCCTAATCTTATTTATCTTTATTACTATAATACCAATATTTTTGGTTACTTTTTTACTTTATTACGTTTACGTGAATTAGCAAACCTTATCGACACTAATTAATAGCCAACTAGATTAGTTATAAACAGCTAAAGAAAAAAGAGATAAATCGAAGTTAAATACTTGTAGCGGGAAATTATAGCGGTTCCAACTATTTGTATTTTAGTATTACGCCTTATAAGAATTAAACGGGAGCGTAAAATTACGCCAAAGTGCTTTTAAAACTAGAAGCATAACAAAACTGTAAGATTCGAAATAACTTTAAAAAGGATTACTTTAATAAGATATTATTAATCAGTTGGTGTTTTATTTATTGAAAGCCTCGTTAAGTTAACCGTTGACTTGTTTTATCGTTTTGAACGTATCCGGATATATTTGAAAAGCGTTTTATTATATATTAGGTTATATAAACTAAAACTATTAAGTGTAATGATCATACTAAATACTCATGAGTAAATAGAAGGTATCAAGGGGTTTATGTTAGTAGTAAGGTAGCAGAGGTAACAAATATGCAATATCAAGAAGATGTTTGTTCGTGCTGTAGAATAATCACTAGGCGTTAGGCTATTCAGGTGTATAGACTGAATATTTAGATTGACAACTGAAGAGCTATGAAGGAAATACTATCTATATGGTAATGACTGTGTCTTTATATCCTATGGCCTTCATACCATCTTCAGTACTGGACCGCTGAAGTCGCTGATCGCTTCTTGTAGTCCTATGTAGTATCGACTAGACCACTCTTCGGTCCTCGCGGTCCCAACCCTAACCCTGGGTCCTTACATAAGATATATTCCCACTTGATATGTTGGACATTAAGCTTCTGATGGCGCAGCTGGCCGCTGACCTGTTCTATGGTCTGCAGTTGGTCTTTGGGTTATAACACTAAGTTTCGAAACCTTTTATTGGAACCCACCCGATTTCAATACGGTATCCAAACCATTTACGAAATTTAAAAACAGTTACAAATGTAATACTCAAATCGCGTGTAACTACTAAAAACGGCTATAACACAATAATCCAAACCGTTTATTAAATACGAATTAGGCTTTATACATCGGATTATACCATATACCTCCTTATATCCACAATTTTTTCTTATCCCCCTTTTATATCTACCCTATTCGCCTCCCCATGTTCGCCTTATACCGCGTATTTTAAGTTGAGTATTTGCGAAGTTTAAGTTTTTTTATCCGTTTAATTGGAATAGCATTAGTAAGCGTTCATAAAATTAATATGAAACGCCTAATTAGGTTATAGTTACGTATTATTTAAACTTTGTTCATACTATCAAACTTTAAATCCCTTATTTTCTTTCTATTTACGTATTTGTACGCTTTTTCTTTGAACTCCAAACGTATGCAAATCCTCATTATAACGCGAAACCGATAATTTACATCGTTTTAACGTTACATATATACGTAAGAATCACTTATTTTAGTTAAAATTATAGCCTAATTAATGAAAAACCTGGCAAAAGTTAGCGAATAAATAAAATAACTTTTAATAAATACGTTGTTTCATAGTAATATTTTGAAATATTTGGACTTAACTTGTAAAATAACAGAATCGAGGTACTAATAAATGATATGGTCCCTTTTACGGGAAATACGTATGTTATTAATATGATTTTCAACTATTATAGCGGCGAAATCAAAGGACGCGATTTATTCGACGATTTTAAAAAGGATTTTTACAGGCTAGATGCCAGATATATAATGTATAGTTGATATTACGATTTCTAAAATATTACGAAAAAAACTATAGAGTAAAGATATTAATACGACCGGTGGAAATAATAGCCTTATTATAAAAGCCCTGTTAATAACGTCTTAACTTACGTAAATACCGAAGTAAATAAATGATAAAGTGTTGAAAGTGAAGTTTATAAAGGGATATTAGCTAAAAAAACGTTAAGATTGTTTACTTCAAATAATGGATCAGGAATGATAAAAGCCTCTGTAAATAGAAAAGAGGCGTTTAGCAGGGCTAAACGCCCGCCGCGAGATGGAAACGAAGTTAGAAGAATTGATGGAAGAAAACAAAATACCGTAAAAATTATTTATACCGAAAATTAAATATAGACCCTTTTTAAAACGCAATTTTAAATGAAGAAGAAAACGTACTACGCCTCGAATACCGTTAATAACTAGTTTAGCTACGATAAAAGCGGACAGAATAGAGAAAACACCCTTTTCCAAGAAATAATAAACGGTATAAAACGCTAATACGTACCTTACAAACCAATACCCACTGACTACGGCCCTTACCATAACCTTTTATCGCACCGTTTTCCCACTAATAGAGGAGACTTTATAAAACTTACAAACTTCACTAAACTTTGAGATAAAAACAAGAATCGTAACGACGAATCATACGATGTATTTAATAACAGAATACGAGTAATATTAAACATATATAAAAAGCTAAATATCAAACCGTTTTAGTTTCACATTGTTTTACCCGGTATAGTATTTAAATAAGTTGAAAAATAGTATATTTATTACCTTACGTATGAAAATATATTTACGAAGTATTATAATCGCCTAAAATTACACTTTGATATGAAAATTCATTACGATATTTTTAATAGAAACTAAACCAATATAAACTGAAAATCCGTAAAATAAAACTCATTTAAAAACGTTGATAAAAACTTCTTAAACATGTTTACCGTCTTATTAATGAAGTTCTGAAAGTATTAGGAAATCCTCAAACCAGAATATAAAGATGACGAACTATTTATATAAATATTAAAGAATAAATCTCGCGAAAATCCATATCTCGACTTTATATAATTTAAATGTAAAGAGGATTTAAAATACTTTTACATAAATTTTAAAAATATCGTTTAAAACCTCTATATGTCGATAAGAGAACTTTTAAATAGCATTTGTAGCCAATAAAACTAAAGGTGAAAGTCAAATTACTAAAAGAAGCCTCGTTGAAACCATTTACCGCAATATAAATCGAAGGTTTAAAGCATACCTTAAGCAAAGTAAGCACGCTAAATATAGCTATTGAAAACATTAGGGAGGGAGCTCTAGAAATAAACAGAAAACCAATTGTTATTCAAACGATCCTACGGCCAGGAACAAAACGCATCGCGGCTATAGAAATACTAATCAAAAGGTATATAGAGCACTACGGGTTTGTAAAAGCGTTACATTATATGCTGTATAATCGGCTGCTAATTTACCAACCACTTAATAAACGAATAAATTCAAATCGAACGACGGTTTTATACTGATTACGTATTTAAAAATAAAATAAAATATAATTTTATAGTATACGTAACCGAAAGCAAATGAATAGGAGATAAGCTTAACGTTTTCCACTATAAATACGCCTCCGGAAAAAAAATACTTAGATGTGATAATATTTACTTGACAACCTAAGACAACGACACCGTCTAATGTATTTTTATAGGCTCATAGAACGTCTATTTACTATATGATATACGCCTCAATTATGAAAACAAAGTGTTAAACGCTCACATAGAGTCGTAATTTACGCTTTTGAACAGATACGACAACCGGTTTTAGGGCATTATACCTAATATCAACGCGGCTAAAATTTCAACGGCTGGAAAACAACAATTCAACGAGTTCGTAATAAAATTTCCGAAGTTTTAACTCGACTAAATGAAAGAATACCGAAATGTTTTATTTAATAGAGGTTAAGAGTCGGGGTTTATGACGGTCATTATAAATATATGATTAAAACCGATCAAATTTTTACGTTATAAACTTGAAAACGTTATTCTTATTTTCGTAAGCTAATAAAAACAAACTCGTAAATAAGTTTCGAAATACGACTAGCTAATTTATTCACGTCTCGGATAACGTATCCGTACTATTTCGAGTTAACTTCAGTTATTTATGGGTTTTCTTCGAAACACATATAATTAAAGCTATTTACTTAACGTAGCCGGAATTGAGGATGTTATATCGCCGATTCGGATACCTAGTTATAAAACGCTTTTAACAAATACTTTATGTCGCAGGTTATATGAATATAGGAAAAGACGCAATTAAAGTTATTAAAACGTTTTATTATAAGTGTTAATTATACTTATAGGCTTTTCGGCGATTTAATTTCCGTTTTTAAAACGAAGTAAACTTCAACTACGAGGTAATTATAGATATTATATACATAAATACCCAGCCGGTAATATACGCCATCAACGCGATAATATTATTCTTAGTTGCCAAGTTTACATAAAGCGCTGTCATTACAAATTGTTAAAACGCTTTAGTTTATTTTTAGTAAAATATTTACTTAAGTCCTTTGGATTAGAATACCTACGACGTTAAAACGGCTCTCAAATTGATTAGGAACCATGCGAAAGTTAGGATCGGCGGTAATAAATATAAATTAATACTAGTAAAAATACCATAGGTTATTAACAAGTGTCAAGAGTATTAAAAACCGTTTTAAAAAACGTAAATAATATTATTTCTAAAGTTGAAGGATATTAATTCCAAAAATTCTATCCTATAAACAACAGTCAACGTTATTAATAGCACCTTTAACCCGAGTGGGTCAATCCTTACATTCCTTATTTTTGGTATTTACATAAAGATTTATATAAACTTTATTTCATAGTTTACCACAATATAAAAGGCGAATACTATAGAAAAAGCTATAGCAGAATTACGTTCATTACAGGTTAAAACCGATGTTTTAAAGACGTTGGCGATAAATAATAAACTACATAAGATTGGCGTTTTAGATATATTATTACGATTTAAAGTTTTAGTTTGAAAAAATGAAGACGAATAAACGAGTTTTTAAAGGATCAACAGATTTGAAGGCTATAATATACTCGTCAATTTGACAAACGGTATAAGTTTATTCCGTTAGTTAATAATACAGAAGTATAAAAGAAAAGAGAAAAAGTAAAACGGCCTAAAACCATAATCTGACTAAAACCGCCGACGAAACCACTTTTAAAACAACGAATCCAAATAGCTCATAATTTTAGAAAAATTCCCGAATCGTACTTCCGACACGTTACCATTATACGAAAGCGGCCCGTTTATACTAATACTATTAGTATCTCGCCGTTAGGGCCGCCCTTTCAACTCGAAAACCAAAAACCGCCTTAAAAATATATCGGAAATTTCTTAACCATTTAAAAAGAAATATAAAATCGACAATTTAACTTAAATATTTATTGTAAAAGTATTATCACAGCCCTAAATGCCCAGTTCGAATAATTCACCTAGACGAAAATCTTTACTTTGGTCAACTAAAGCTTTTTTATATTTGAAACGGTTCGAGCTAACGGTTTACGATATTTATAGATTTTTGTCAAACTCGTCTCGAATACAAAGTTAAGGATCAAACCGGAAAATTATACCAAAAAATCCGTTTAATTATAAAAAAATAACGACGACGGCAAACAGAACATAATAACTTGATCGTATACCTTAGAATGGGCTAGCAACCTCTTGATTCATATACTTACAACCTCCGTTAATATCCTATATAATTTATATATTAAACTTTGTAATATTTCGCCAGTTTATACGTAATTTGAAAAGCGGTTTAAAAGACATATTTATGCCAATATACCTGCGGATCTTAAAAGATATCACCTATCTCAAACGATTTTACGTATTATAAAAACGCTCTACGGCTTAGTTAAAACTAGTGTTTATTGATACAACGCCTATTAAAACTACTATTAAAAGTAACTCAAAATAGTTAATTTAACTTTCGACTCGTATTTATTAATTTTAATTACTCGTTTTAATAGCTTAATGTTAATGGGTATATTAATGAACTATATATTAACGTTATGTAACGCGTCGTTTGCCGCATTTAAAAATATGAAACTTTCAATAGCTAGCCCAAAGGAAAAACCTAAACCATACTTAATGGAAAACCTTATAATCGATTTTAATAGCGTTACCATTACTTAATCAAACGCCTTTTTATTCCATATGTAAAAAGAGAAATTAAATAAAGTTACCTTTGTCGTTTTTGATAACGTAAAACGGGCCGACGAATACAAATTCCAATACGTACGTAGCGTTTAGGTTGTTTTGATAATATAATCGAAGGTTTCATTCGATCTTTCTGTTGCCGCATAATGCTAAAACGCCTTATTAACGATATATATAAGACGTTGAAAAAACGTCATACCACGTAAATACACAATTTAAAACGTGATTTACAATTTGTTCTGATGAATATACGTATGATAAAGCTACTTCTTTTTGCTAACAACTTTTTTGTTATTAATAACGATTGTAATTTACAAGTAATCTTTGTCCTAGTTTTTAGTAACAAAATATCAGCTCGAAACGGCTTTACGATTCGTGAAAACATTGTCTATTAAAGATTTACTAAGTGTAAATGATTGAAGAAAAATGTTATAACCTCAGAAATCTATAGTATGGTTAAACGTTTCAATTTGGAAATTACCATAACAATAACGATTCGGATGATTGATTTAAACCTTAACTTAAAACCTATTCCTTTTGTTATTTAAAATAATTCTTTTTTTCTTTAAGAATATTTAGTTAAACTTAATACTACAAACAAAAAAGTTGGTTAACCGATATCATAACCTTATTCGAGTTCTAAAAACATCAGAAAATCGAAAAAATGAAATAAATCGATGGAAAATTCAACCTAACATATATGATAACTCAAAACACCTAGAATGAAATGTTAAAAGCGGTTATATCGATTAGTGAATTATTTATTAGTATTATTAAAAAAGTTTTACGATTTTAATGTATATTGATAGGGCCTTAGATTGTTGCAACGTTTTTTATTTGAATTGTTGTTGAAGTAACAGTAGCATTGCATTGATCAAGTTGTAAATGTATTGTTTTAGGTTTGGCAGACCGCTAGCGAGTCTGCACTGTAATTTGTATAGCCAATTGCTTGGCCAGTGCGATAGAATGAAGTGCAATGTACTGCACTCGACTTATACTTAATGAAGTAAGTTTATATAAATAATACGCTTAATTTGTAGTTAGTATAATTAATTTTACTTATAGTAAAGTTGACTCAATGCACTGTATATAGTATTATTTCAATACTAACGGCTTTTTAGTTTGTACGTATACGCTAGTGTGGTTAACTAATCTTTTCCGTTTAGCGTTGAATATTGACTTTGTTAACTTGCCAACCCCCTGTTAATTCCAATTGACTTTTATACTAAATTGTACCCAATTGTATGCTAATTGACCTTATTTGACTTTAATTGCTCCGTTGTTCTGAGGTCCGAGTTTATTAACTTTTATAAAATTTCTTCCGCTACAGGTTTTCGTAAACCTCCACTTTAACCGTACTAATCAAATATATTGCTATTGTAACCTTTATTTCCCTGGTAGTCTTTTAGTCCTCCAGTACAATCTTTATTGCCGGCACGTGGCTTGGGCTCGCCAAGCGGCTTATTAACTTAGCCCTCGATGCGTATGATTAGCTTCTTGCTGTTTATAAACCTTTTTACCGCCTTGTTTGGCACTGTCTTGGTTATAGAATTTGCAGGATTGTCTTTGCCGTTAATTTATCTGAATTTCTTAATCTCCCGTCCTTCGTTCGTTTTATGGAGTGTTATTAAGTCGATTATCAGGCGTTTTTCACTAGTGGTTCCGAGCTTCGAAAGGTATTCAAACAATTTGTTAGAGTTGGTACAGATTATTACCGGGATAGGAGGGATTTATAGCTGCCTGGTGATAAGGTTGAGGGTTTTCCACAGTTTTATGCCTACGTTAAAACCTTCTATTATGCCGTAGACCACCGAAGCTAACACTTTTCGTTTAATCTTTTTGTATTTGATGGAGGTTTAGTGAGTTAGGCTGACGATAATACTAAACTAGTTTTCCCGATTATCTTTATTATCGAGGGTTATTAGGAAGCCTATTTATAAGTTTATGTTAGTGTTATTGGTAAAGAACCTAATTGTAAATATTATGAGCTTAGATTTTAATAGATTGTTTGAAACTATATTAATTCCATGGTCCAGGTATCGTATTCATTATTAGAGCCTTTTCTTTAGCCGGTTGAAGTTTTCATTTGCCGGATCCTGTGTTTGTACAGCGATGGAGAGATCGTAAAAGGCTTTCGATTAGCATAAAATAGCAATATAGCTGTTATGGGCACGTTGCTCTAGGTATTGTTGGGCCTTAGCTATATCAGTTTTATCGATTGTAAGTTAATACAGTATCTTAGCCTTTTTGGCGAAAGTTAAGGTTGGTATTATTATTAAATATGCAGATTGAAGATTTATTGAAGTTCAAGTGACTTTCTTTTGCTAACTTTATTACTGACTTGCAATTTTGAAACTTAGAATCCTTAATCGAATATTATTTTAATGCTATAAATCTAGCAGGTTTAATGAAGAGGATATCGTTAGTTTACATGACTATTAAAATGAAATCCATTTACTGTGTTACTAGTAAATACGGGTCGTATGTTAAAGACTTTATCATTAACTGTAATTTAAATTACGATTAATAGGTTCAAAATTTGTATACGTCTGTTTTAGTCAATACATATAGTGGTTTAGTATACTGTGTTACCGTTCCAGGATAGAAGATAGCATATAGTTCCTATAACAGCTTCAATAGTATGATTCGTTATAGATCTATCATTAATTACGTATAAGCATGCATTATATTACGGCTATTAAGTGTAAACTTGCTTTTAATGTTGGCTAGTAAACTTGTTACTAAAAAGATTGCTAAGAGTTAGCTGATTTTTTAAATCGTTGGCTTTTATATGAGGAAATAATCTTTGCCTTTATCGCCGTATCCCTAAGCGATTAAACGTGACTTTTCATATAACCTCCCCGTGGTTTTGCATTTAACCTCGTGGATAATCATTAACTTAAAGATCGTAATATTTAAGTTTCAAAGGTTAAAATCGGTCTTTAGCACGAATTATACAACCTCCTGAGTAAGTGGGTCGTTAATTTCGACCTTATTACTTTTTTAAAATGGTTTACCTAGGTTTTAATAATCCTTTACGTTTAAAGCTTTAGTACCAAGCTTTCGTTATCTTTTTTCCCCCTGTTTACCCAAGTAATATTGTAGATACGGTCCGGCGTATTCTTTCTTTTAAATGTTTTTCTTTTTCAGGGATCGTTCACGCTAGCAACGTTTTATCAGCTTGTCGATAACAGATTGAGGAGGTTTGTGTTAGTTCGATTGCTTAGCTTAAGGGTCTTTATTATTAGTAGCCCTAAGGTGGGGCTTAACTTAAGTCCTTCGAAAAGATATAGGGCCGTTAGTAGTTTTAATAATTATTTCATAGTTTATGATATTTAGGATTTTATACGAGCCCTTTCATTTACCCGGCTTTTGTTATATGAGGACTTTACTTTGTATCGTTAAAGAAAATAAGTTGATTTTTATAGGGTCGTTTCTGGCGTTGAGGGAATTATTAACCTAGCGGTATTCCTATTCCTATCGCAATTCCTTTAGGGCTTTGCCGTAGGCTGCGGTACGCTTTTGGGTCCTTGTTAATGGCAGAGATTTACCTGTTAGGCGTGGGTATTCTTTAAAGATTAGCATCATCTGTATTAGGCTATTAGGGTATATAGTATCGTTTAAGCCCTTTACTGCTATTTAAAAGTGTGTCTCCTGATTCGTAAAGCTTTTAATTTCCAGCGTAAGGATACTGTACATTCTGAAAAGTAGGGCGTATGCCTGTTCAATCCTTTAATACCTTATTGGGCTTTTACAGGTACCTGTTTGTATTAGATATCGATTATTTTAGTATTTTTCTGAAAATTCGTCGCCATAAAGTTGGTATTTGTATCGGGGATGACGATATTAGATAGGTATAAGTACGTATTGATCCATAGTATTTTTAACTTTTCCTATATATCCTTTGTTGAAAGTGATTAATTTTTTTTAGCTTCATAAAAAGAGGTTATGAAGTTCATGGCATGAAAAAATGGGTTTTTGTATTCAAATAAAATAGGTGAATAAAGACCTTATAGTTGAAATCCTTATATTCTTTTAATATGAATTTTAATTTGCAAGGGGTCTAGGTATGTATTGAATAATAACAAGAAAGCTTTTTAAAAGCTTTTAGGATAAAGTATTCCACATCTTTATGCACTGCAGAATTTAAGACTTTGTATAGCCTGTTAATGGCTAGATAGTTAAAAAGCTGGTATAATTAACTTATTTCTAGTTTCTTTAGGTTTAATACCATTGTTTCAAGGTCTTAAAGATGAAACTATAGATTCCTTTATTTAAAGAGCGAAGGGAAACCTTTAGCCGTTTTTAAGTAGTTCGTTTACGTTAACATCGACGTTAATATCAAGGGTTTTTATGTTTTTAAACAAAGGAAAAAAGGGGTATGGGATTTAAGAATGTGAAACGTAATCGCGTTTATAATAGTTTAAACTACCGTTATCTATAATAAAGATAGTTTTTTACTTGGTTGAAAACCACCTTTAACTTTACTAGTATTTTAATAATTGATTTTCGTGGTTATAGTAATTTTCCTTTCTAATGTTACATATTATAAATAGCTTTTTATTAAGTATTTCGTTACTTTCATATCTCTTATAATATCTTCAAATTCATGGTCTCCGTAACAATCGCGGAGATATAAAGTATATAATAAGTTAAGGGCTTAATTAAAATGAAGGTGCGGATTTTCAACATCTAAAAGGTATAGGAAGGCGTAGTTTGATAGTTACTAGGTTGCGTTAGGAGTATTATTTTATGTTATTTAATTAACGTAGAGGTATTTTCGCCGTTAATTGATACGTTGCCCTCGAAGTTTGTAATTTAATTTAAATAGTTTTGTTTGAAAGTTATAGGGTACTAGATGAAGTATATTATCTTTTTTATTGTTTAGTTTGGAGGGGGACTGATGAGTTAATTAACAGTTAAACTTACTAGAAATATAATATCTTTTGTTGCTATCATGATAATAATATTTGCGGTCGGTAAATCTATTTAAATCCTAGCCTTATTAACGTTAGCGTAGTTACTACTTTGAATCTATAGTCTATGGGCTAAACCTTAAGAGTTAAGAGCGCTCGTATCCGTATTTGCGGTCGACGTAATTGATTACCATAGGTCTTTTTCATTTACGTTAAGGGAATTTTCGACTTAAGGGTATGTATTAAGCGAGTGTGGTGTACACGCTATTACAGTGATAAAAGAGGAACGCAACTGGTTAAAAAAGCCTTCGTAGGTAGTATTTGGGCGTTGTAAGGTGTATTTAAACTCGTTAACGCCTGTAACTGCTGTCTGTACCTGTTTATAAAGTGTGGTTTTTTTAATGTAAGCTTTCTCCATTACTTAATGATATAATATTAATTTGTTAACCATTTGGTTTAATATATTTATTAGTGGTTATTCCTTTTTTTTTTTTTTTTTTGTTATCATTGTAATTTACCGCGTTGTAGCCCAATTTGTGTGATATTGAGCGAGGTGAATATCGTATTCTAAGTGGCTTTTTATGCTATTGTAGATTTCGTGAAATGTGGTGGCTTAGGTAAGTAATTTTAGGTAGTAGTCTTTAGCGTGCCTTGTAGGATTTTGGGGAATAATAAGTGAAAACCTAAAAGAGAGACTTCTATCCACTTGTAGATATTTAAAAAGGGTATTATCTTCGTATCAAATAGGTTATAAGACTTTTCATTATACTTTTTGATATCGTTTCAGATCTTGGCCAATTTTCTAGGAAGCTAATAAATAATATTAATTATCGTGACAAGTTTTAATGATAGGTCGCGATGGTTATCCTCATTTTTTTTAGTATTTCTTAATAATTTAAGTTTTGAAATTTTCGAGGTATGGTATTCACGGTAAATATCAGTCGCCTCACCCGAAGAGTAAAGTCTTATAGTAAGACTTATATTAGGCTTTTTCATATAGGCTAACCTATCGTGGAAAGGGTTTTAAAGGGGCTGTCGATTAAATTATTGGAGGGTAATAGGTACTTAAAGGTTTTGAGAGGCTTGATAATCTTTTTTAATTGATTAATGTAAAGCGTCGTCGTTAATACCTTTGGCTACGTTGACGGCCGTTATTTTACGAGTTTTGCTATCATTAAGAGAGTACTTAGCGCTATTACGTGAGGATGTTAAGCTATTAAGTAGGTTAATAGGTTCCTTATTACTAACGCGTAAAGAAGTTTAACTTAGTTATAGATAATTAGGAGGTTTTCTAGATTGTATATAAGGGTATTAAGATTCTTTACTATCTTTTTTCAGGTTGTGTGTTATAAGGATATTCTTTAAATTGGATTAGGTCGAAAATAACTTGTTTTAGCTTTGTAACACCTTGTATTTAAACGTAAATCCTTCGTTACTTTAATTTTGATTTAAGCTTCGACTTAACCTTTTTTTAACTTACCTTTTACATATGTATGATTTAGTTGTTAAAAAAGTCTCGATATTTATTGAAAACATAGGTAGGGTTTTGGCAATCATTACATTTAACGATGAAGTATATAACAAAGCTATTAAGGTGTTTTTCCGATAAGTCTTTATCGATATTTTATGTCCAACGGCTTTTATCGTAGTATTTAGTAAAAGTAGTTTCGAGGGCTTTATTTTTTTTGGTGGGGTCGTTAATGGCTTTAAAGTGATTGTTAACGGTACATATATTAATGTTTCGGTTTGTGTAGAACTTGGTACGCGTATATGGCGAGTGACTTAGTGTTCTGGTGTAAAGTCGCGTGTGAACTTGGCGACTTGGTATTAGGTCGCGCAACGTGGCTTGTTTAGAGCAACTTGGCGATTCTTGATGTTTTCGCTTAAATCAGTGAACTTGACGATTTAATTTGTGTGGAGGAAGTGAAAAAGAGTAAAGTAGGGGCAAAGGTTTGATGTAAAGGGTAAGGTTGAAGGTTGTTTATTATAGTTGTTTAGACATGAAACTTCGTCGTTTTTGTAATAGTAGTACCCGTAATAGTACCAACTTAGCCGTTTGCCAACTTTCTGAACTCTAAGACTTCTGATAGTTAATCACAGCGTTTTTTTTTTAAAAAAAAAAGGATTCGTAAATGTTTTTGGGTGTTTTTAGTAACGATACCATCGTTTAATTTCAAATTGCCGTTGTAGACTGGCACTTAACCTAAAAATCATCTTTATTTTCCTGCCGTTGTTGATTGATGTGGTACTAATAGAGGCCTTTCGTAAAAATATTTCTTTTACCCTGGCCGCCGTTATAGCCGTAAGACGTAATTAGAAAGTAGCTTCTTTTTTTACGTAGTTAATTTGTGCTTAACCTAATCAGTACTAATTAGTGTTTGTAGGGCCTTAGATTGTTGTAACGTTATCGATTAGAATCGTGGTCGAAGTAATAGTAATATTGTATAGGTTAAGTGGTGGATGTATTATTCTAGGTTTAGCAGACTACTAGCTAGTTTTCATTGTAATTTGTATAGCCCATTGCTTGGCTCGTGCTCTAGAGTAAAGTTCAGCATATTGTACTCGACTTACACTCAATATAGTAAGTCCAAATAAATAATACGCTTAACTTATAGTTAGTATAGTCAACGCTATTTACAGTAAAGTTGACCTACTGAACTGCACGTAGTACTATTCTAACAATAAAGTTAATATTTTAGTTTTTACTTTTAATTTTGATTTTATTTATTACTTTCGACAATTGGAACGGTTTGAAACCTATTATCGATGCTATTTCTTACGTTATGTTACGGTTCTTAACTTGTACTTATAACGCTTCTATGAATTTTCCTATATTTGATTTACCATTTCGCCAACGTTTCAAAATATTCCTAGTATTTGTTTTATATATTTCGGCCCTTCTAACATTTTGACCCTTTAACATTTTTATTTAAATTTTTAATTTTACATCGTTTTTAATATACCAATACTCTTCATTTTATACACTTCAGCTCTATTAAACATTTCACTTTTTTCCTTTTTCCATTGATATTTACAATTTTACACCGCTTTTAACATGTTATTATTTTCTATTTCATATATTCTAAATTTACTTTACCTTTTATATTTATCCCTTGAATTAAAATAATTTTTTCAAAGAAAATAATGATTTATGTAACGTATTATACTATAGCCGGTTGTATTAGCCAAGCTAAAAAAAAGTAGTTATTTATTGTTTAAAAAAATGGAAAAGGCGACGTTATCGCGTTTTTACAATTCTTTTTGCCATCCTTCCCCTTTGTGTTAGTATAACAATTATTACCGTTATCGACGCCGTTATCGGCGTTAATAAGGAGGTTACCCCGCGTCTTAGGCTGTATATCCTAAAGTAATAGTACAGGTAAGTTTTTACTCTTTTCAAAGTAACGCGAAATAACGTTATCGATTCATCTACGTAATATATACGTAAAACCTGCCTTTAGACGGTAATAATGATTATCACCTTTTAAATCCGCTGGTTAACGTTTATTATTAATAAACATCAGTTTATTTTAGTAATTCATAAACGGGAGTGTTTTGAAACGCGTTTAAAATATTACTTTTTAAAAAATTATTTAAAGAAAAGATTAAAACTTATTATAAAACTTACGAACGCGTAAGAGGGCTTCGATTTACGGTTTGAAAATAAACTAAATAGGAGCTTGTTTGTTATCAATTTATTCATAACAGTAATAATTCGCCGAATAACATTCGTTTTTGTAGTAATTGTTAATAAATTTACCCGCGGTCGCGGACGCGTTAAATGGTACGTAAGGCGTATTTATTAACGGCCTAGAACTATGGATCCAGATACGTTATTTTAACATTTTACGCGTTAGAAAGGCTTCGTAACGTACCTTAGTAATGTGTAACTCGAGGCGGTCGAAGAGATTCGTCTCGATCTTTTCGTTTATAGGAATATTAAGGGTAAATATACAGGTGGATTTAATAAAACGAATCGCGACGTAGCCTTAATAGGTTATGTTTACGGCGTAGGGTGAACCCTATAAGTAAAGGGGTTTTTACCTGTAGGGAAAAAGTAAAGTTTATAAGCTTAGGAGTTCCACGCTCTTCACTTTGGGAGTTGAGGTGGAAGGGGAAGGGAGAGAAGGGATAAGAGGGGGTGGTAGTGTAGGCGGCGGCGGTGGTAGCGGGCAGAAAGGCTAGGAGCGAGGCGGCGATAAAGTAGATAGTTGCCGGAGGAGGGGAGGCTATTGGCGGTGGCGGCGGTGGCAGCGGCGGCGGTAGCGGCGCGTCGACGCTTATATGCCAAACGTTGCCTAGAAGTATTATTTTTGCGATGGCAATGCATATTTTTATATTAACACAAAACAAATGATGACACAACCACTCTTGCGCAATTACCCCTATTACTACCTACGAAATTACACCCCTATCGAAAACAATTTAAGACGTCATTAATAACCATGTCGCTACCAATCAATCATATTAACTAAGCTTTTATTACAATCACCACCGCGGCTAGAAACTATTAATTCAAACCTCTTCAATTGGTACCACAACTATACTTTTACTATAAAATCTACTGATTTAAACCTTTACAATTAATACCGTAATTACACGATTACTACAAAACTACGGGTACAGACTTATCGAAACTATATTATTACTACTGTGCTATAGATATAAAACGTATAAAGAAGGAAGAAAAGATTACCTGTATGGATATTATTATATATCCTTATAATCAGTATACGTAGGTTAAGTGGCAGTGTTCTACACTATAAGGTGCACTTCTGTAAAGTGCGCGATAACCTACAGGCTGCACTCTTACAAAGTGTATTATATGTGGTGCGATCTAGAAGAGGTGTTTCAGAGTAAATGGCAAAAGTGCCACTGTGCGGATAAGAGGTTTATAACCTCCAATCCGTGGCGTGCGCTCTCTAAATGCTTCTTACTGATCTTATCTATCTTTACTACTACAATACCAATCTTTCTGATTACTTTTTTACTCTTTTACGTTAACTTAAATAATTAGATCTTACCGAAAACATTTCACCAAGATAACAAACACATAAAAAAAAGACCAATGAAATCGTTTATGTATTTAATTCAATGTATAAATATTAAATATAAGAATTTTAAAAGCGGTCGAGATATTTCCTCGTTTCAACTATTATTTTTCAAACCTCTTACAATATTGGTAATTGAAAAAAAAATATGTTTCGAATTACAATAAATGTTAAATAAAAGGAATAAATATTATATTTATTGATAAGGTTTTTTATCACTAGTACCTTAATATTAAGGTAACCACATAAAAGAAACAATGATATTTGTAATATATATTGAAGTAGATACTAAGATCAAATGGAGAAGTGTTATCTGGAAAGTGCGCGCCTTAGGTGGGAGTTTATTCAATTTTACTTAGGCAGTATTACTTACCGTACACTCTGCCAATTTTAATTTTGGGTTATAACACTTCAACATACACTTTGCCAACGCCATGTTTAAGTAGTAGTAAATTATTATATATTTTATGAAAATGCACCTTATAAAGGGACACGTTACTATGCATGATGTAGCGGTTTACTGACTATATACATATATAATAATATTTATATAAGAAAATTTTAAACGCGGCTTTTACCGTGATTTAATAGTAAAAATGTCATTTTTACTACTGTTTATATTTTCGATGTAAAAATAACAGTTTATTATATGATACGATTTATATATTTCATTTAATTGAAATGGTGGTATTTCTAATGCGGCATGTATTTGTAATTTAGTAGTAATAATTTGATTTATAATGTAATTAGGCTCTAATTTCAATTAACAAATTTCATAAAGATAGTAGTTACAATGCAAAATTGTAAAGGTTCGAATAAATAATCCTATTAGTGGTTATAATACAAACCCTAATTAGTTTAGGTAATTGGAAACAATATGGTTATTTATAGTAATGTAGTTATTAATCCCTACAGAGGTGTAATTATAAAGGGGTAATTGTTGGTGATACGTATTTTAAGGTTTGTACAAAATGATATATCGCTTTTTATTTAAGTAAAACTTTTCATTTTACCTTCAAAGACGCGCTTCCTTTTATAATATAAATTCTTAATTTACTTATTAACGTATATACACTTGAATCACTACTCTAATCGATTATTCAAACCGTTTATATAGGTTAGATACTTAAACAAATTTATATTTCAACCGCTTCTAAAAATAGATTACTTGTAAAAACAGGAGTGTAAGGTTCCATTTAACGAGTTAACGAAAAAGAGTGGAGACTACCGTCGCCGCTGCTCTCCGCACTATCGTTAGCTTTAACTTCGCCAACTTTAGGTTGATTTTCACTATTTCCGCTTTCATTTTCGGCTATACCGCTGCCGCTGCCAACGATAATACCCTTATCCTCTTTACTTTCTTCTCTTTCTCTTCTCCTTCCCTTACCCTACAAAGGGAGAAGTAAAAGATTCCTAAAGTTATTAACCTTATATTTTCACTATAAGTGAAAACCTCTTTACATATAAAGGTTACTTTTAGTTATTAAAATCGTAGTCTAGTTGAGTTGTAACGTCGTTTATATTATTAATTTCCGTCTTAGCTTGTATTATATCAGTACTTTTATAAAAAAGCAAAGGCAGCTAATTTAATTTATCGCTTTGAGCTACAGTTGACCAATATACGTTACAGAGCCTTTTTATCATATAAAGTATTAAAACAAATTACCTGGATTTAGGTCCTTAGGCTGTTAATAAATACGCCCTATGTGCTTTATATTGTGTTCGTAGCCACGAGTGAATTCATCAA
Source organism: Anisogramma anomala (assembly GCA_038502455.1). Lineage (NCBI taxonomy): Eukaryota > Fungi > Ascomycota > Sordariomycetes > Diaporthales > Gnomoniaceae > Anisogramma > Anisogramma anomala. The sequence goes on from JASMMZ010000001.1 coordinate 37,370,151, forward strand.
CAATTACCGTTAAAGCGGGGGTCAGTCGGCCTGCTATTATCGTTACAAACGGATTGATGATAGATAATCTCCTATTTCGGTAATCTTAAGGTTATACGCCGAGGCCTTACTATATACCCGTCGTTTTTCTAGTATATTTACTCTTAATTGGTAATTCTCCCCGCGATTAATAATTACATATCATTATAACAACTTCTTCAGGGCGGATTAAAAAAAAATCTTTTTTAATAGTTAAAATAAACCTATATTAATAAATAGTAATACTTAAAATGAACCGATATTAATTAGTAATAAGAGTTTACCAGCGGTATAAGGAGACAGTAACTGTTATTTTCGTCTAAGAAATGGGCCTACGTATATACTACGTAAACTAGTTACACAAAGTTATCGCATATCGTCGTAAAAAAAGTTAAGATCCCCTATATCCCTTACTAAAGGGTATATAGCCCTAGGCGTGGGAATTTTCCTCCAGAGGCGTCGATAACAGATTCGATAGCGTTGATAACGGTAACGATAATAATAACGGTGACGGCGAGGGCAACGAGGAAAAGGAAAAAAAGGATAAAAACAATGATAACGACGATGTGACGTAGCACTTCCCTTTTTCTTCCAAAAACGACTACCTATTTGTCTTTATATTTATTATGGTTTATGTGTCGCTCATACAATTCGTCATATATTTATACAATTTCATTTTCAACAAAGCGTAATGTAAATAATTTATTTTAAAGATAAGGAGTAAAAAATGTTTCTAGTAAAGTTGTAAATGGTAAAATCAAAAGTGATAATATTTTAAAAGCGATATAGACTGTCAATTTAAATAGTGTTAAATTGTCAAAAGAGGCCTAAATACTAATTTCAAGTAGCGATGTAATGTCAAAAGCGGTAAAAATTACTTAGCTAAGGTAAATTTATAAAACCTTTTTAACAAATCTAGTAAAATAGTACTTGTTCATATAAGCGTTTTTAATACCTTATTCGAAAAGCCATGAATTATTACATTTATTAGGTTTGACTTTCCGTAAATTTATCTTGTTTCTTTAATTTCGCTACGTTCGTACAATTCGCGTAATGCTATAATATTGTATATATAGCGTTTTTCGTTCGTGGTACAGAGTTTATTAAGTTATTTGTTGTTAGGGATTTAGACGTTGCAACGTTGTCGATTCGATTGGTCGAAGTAATACGTTGGATGGTGAATGTATTGTTTTGGGTTTGGCAAACCGCTAGCCGGTTTGTACAGTAATTTGTATAGACAATTTCTTGGCTTATGTCCTGGTGTAAAGTGTAGCCCACTATACTCGACTTATATCCCATACAGTAAGTTTATAAGAAAATACACTTAACTTACAATTTAGTATAGTTGACTTTACTATAAGTAAAGTTGACCTACTATATTTTATATAATATTCTTTTAATATTGTGAGCTTTTTAATTTGTATGCGTACGTTATTATGGTTTACTAATCTTTTCCAGTTACCGCCGAATTTTCTTTTCGTTAATTAGCTAGATGTTTGTTAAATTCAGTTAGATTCTATATCAAATTGAACCTCATTCCAATCAATTTCACTCTATTTGACCTGAATTACTCCATAGCTCTAAGGTCCGTATTTATCAACTCCTATAAAAAGTTCGTTCGCCATAGGCTTTTAGAAACCTCCACTTTAGCTATGCAAATTCAATAAGTCTACATCGTTAATTCCCTAACAGTATTCCAGTTTACTAATACAGCCTTGGTTGCCGCTACATAACTTGGACTTACCAGACGGCTTATCAATGTAGACCTCAATACTTATAATCAGCCCATTACTATCTATAAATATTTTAGTGCCTCATTCGATACTACTTTTATTATAACCTTAGCAAAAAAAAAAATTGTAATTAATCCATTAAGACTCCATAAACTTCTTTCTATCGTAAGCTTTACGATATGATATTATATCGATTATAAAACGTTTTTCATTTTGAATTCCAAATTTCGAAAGGTATAAGAAAAAGCTCCTCGAGTTAATACAAATTACTATGAGAATAAAAAGAATCTTTAACTACCTGTTAATAAGGTTCAGGGTTTCCTATAATTTTATGCCTACATTAAATACTGTTATTAAACCATGTATCTCTGAAATTAATACATTTAGTATAATGTTTTTACACTTAACACAGGTTTGGTAAATTTAGTTTTCGGTGATACTAAATTAGATTTTCGGTTTATTTTTGTAACGAGGGTTATTGAGAAACCGATTTTTAAAGATAAGTCCGTATATTTGACAAACAAACCGATGCGTAAAGATTATGAAATTAACATTCGAAAAATAGATTAAAACTTCACTAATTTCGTGGTCTAAATTCTGTATTTACAATTTAAGCTTTTTTTTTAACTGGTAAAAGTCTTCTTTCACTCAATTTTATACTTGGGTCACAATAAATAAGTTGTACGATACTTTCGATTGATATAATATGATAATATAACTACTACAGGTACATTATTTAAGGAACCGTTAAGCCTTAATCACATTATTTTTATCAATTATAATTAAATTAGTATCCTGGCCCTTTTCGAAAAAACTATAGCTAGTATTAGCAATAAGTATACAAATTAACGATCCCTTAAAGTTAAGTTAATTACTTTTTACTAATATCTTTACCGGTTCGTAATTTTGAAACTTGGAATCCTTAATAGCATACTGTTTTCATACTATAAAGCCAGTAATTTCAACGAAAAAAATATGGTTAGTCTATATGCCAATTATGCTGAATTTTTTTTTACGTTATTAATAAGTATAGGTCATATATTAAAGACTTTATAGCTAGCCTTAATTTAAAGTACGACTAATAGTTAAACGTCTATTTGACATTTACTTCAACCAATCCCTTTCGTAACTTAATATATCGTATTAACGTCCCTAAAATGTAAATAGCATGCAATTCCTACAGCACTTCTAATAATACGATCCGCTATAAATCCGTTACTAATTACATATAGGCTTACGTTATATTATATTTATCAAACGTAAACTTACCATTAATTTCAACTAACAAATTTATCATTAAAGCGACTACTAAATGTTCATCAATCTTTGAAATCATTAGTGACTATATAAAAATACAGATTTTTCCTTTTTGATTTTGTCGCCTTATTTTCAAACGATTAAACGTGCCTTTTCATATATCTGCCCCGTAATTTTACCCCTGACCTCGTAAATAATTCTCAACTTCAAAATCGTGAAATTTGGATTTTAAAGGTTAAAATCGGTTTTTGGTACGAATTAGATAACCTCTCAAATTAATAAGACCTCAATTTCGACTTTATCGCTTTCTTCAAATGATTTTCTAAAGGTCTTAATAATTACTTATATTTGAAGCTTTAATGCCAAATCTTTGTTATCTTTTTCTTTCCTAGTTACCTAAGTATAATTATAAATACAACCCGAAATATTTTTTTTTCTTTTTACCATTCCTTCTTTTCATGAGTTATCTGCGTCGGCAACGTTTTATTGGTTTATAAATAACTAGTCAAGAAGGTTCAGATTAGATCGTTCTCTTAAGTTAAGGGTTTTTATAGTTAGTAACCTTAATATAGGGTCTTATCTAAGTAATTCGAAAGAATAAGAAACCGTTAATAGTTTTAAAAACTATTTTAGAATTTACAATACTTAAGATTTTATTCGGGACCTTATATTTACCTGGCTCCCGTTACACGAAGACTTTACTTTATAACAATAAAGTAAATACGTCTATTATTGTAAGGCAGTTCCTAATGTTAAGGGTATTATTAACCTGGCGACTTGCCGATTCCCTTCGTAATTCGCTTAAAGCTTTATCATAGATCGGAATACGCTTTTGAGTACTTGTTATTAGCAGAAATTGATTCGTCGGGGGCAAGTACTCTTTAAAGACCAATAATGTTGATATTAGGTCTTTAGGGTCTATAATATTGTTTAAGTCCTTTAACGCCATTTAAAGGAATGTTTCCGGATTTGTAAATCTTTTAATTTCCAATGTAAGCATATTATACGTTCGGCGGATCAAGTTTTATGGCTTTTTAAACTTTTTAATACTCCAATAAACCTTTACAAACATATTTTTACACTATGTACATATAATTATAACATGTTCCTAAAATTCCGCCTTCGTAAAAGTAATATTGGTATTGTTAACAACGACGTTAAGTAGGTACATAAAGGTATTCATTTACAACGTTTTTAGTATTTCCCAAGTATCCTTTTTCGAAAGAGACTTTGGAAACTTCATTTCTTAAAAAGAGCTTACGAAATTAACGAAAAAAAAAAAAACAAGCTTATTATTTAAGAAAATTATAACTTTTAAAACATTGAAATGAAAGTTATTATTATCTTTTAATATAGACTTAAATCTTCGAAGGGTTTATTTATACGTTTGGCAATAGTAATAAAGCCTTTTAATAGTTTTTAAGTCAAAGTATTCCACATTTATATACCTTATAAACTTTTGGACTTTATATAATTTGTTAATAACAAGGTGGTTAAGGCGCCGGTATAATTAACATATTTCTGCCTTCTTCAAGTTTAACAACACCTCTTTAGAGCCTTAAAGATAAAATCATAAATACCCTACTTCAAAGCAAAAGGAAACCTTTAACCATTTTTAACTAGCTTATTTATATTAACGTCGACGTTAACCCTAAGATATTTTATATTCTTTAAAAAAAAAAGAAAGTAGTAGTAGAGGTAAGAATATAAAACGTAATTACGTTTACAATAATTAAAATTACTGTCATGTTTAATAACTATAGTCATTTATTTGATTTAAAGCGAATTTTAACTTTATTCATATCGTAATAATTAGTTTCATTAACTATAGTACTTTCCCACTGTAATGCTATGTATTACAAATAACATTCTATTTAATATCTTACTACCATTATATCTGGTATAATACCTCGAAACGAGTAATCTGCGTAACTATCGCGAAAATTAAAGATATATAAAGGGTTAAAGGCTTTGTTAGGGTAAAGGTAAAGATCTTTACCACCTAGGTGATACAGGAAAGCGTAAACGGCTAATTACTAGCTGGTATTAAAAATAGTATTTTTATATCACTTAATTTGCCTAAGGGTATTATGGCTGTTAATTATCTCGTCGCCTTTAATGTTTACTATTTAGTTTAAATGATTACTTTAAAAAATGATAGTTTATTAGATATAGTATATTATCTTTTGGTCATTTCATTTGGAAGAGGGGTACCAAATTCATTAGCAGCTAAACTTACCATAGATCTAATATCTTTTACTACTATCACTATAATAATGCTGACAGTTAACAAGATTATTTAGGTTTTAGACTTATTAACGCTAATATAGGTGTTACCTTTAACTTATAATTGATAGGCTAGATATTAGGCGATGAGGGCGCTCATAATCGTACTTATAATCGACGTAATTAATCACCTTAAAATCTTTTTATTGATTTTGGGGAAGTTTCTAGCTCAAAGGTATATGCCGAACGAATTTAGTATACGCGCTATTACAATATAAAGCGATAAACGAAACTAGTTAAAAAAGTCTTTTCAAGTGTCATTGAGGCGTTATAGGGCGTATTTAAACTTATTAACGCCCGTAACTGCTATATGTACCTATTCGTGAAGTGTGACTTCGTGAATGTAGACATTGCCCATTACCTGTTAGCATGATATCAACTTATGAAAAATTTAGTTTAATACATCTATGAGTGTTTCCTCCTTTTTATTTTTCTTTATTATAGTAATCCACCGCATAGTGACCTAATTTATATAATATTGGTTGAGGTAGACTGTAATGATCACACTAAATACCCGTGAATAAATAGAAGGTGTCAGGGGGTTTATATTAGCAGTAAGGTAGCAGAGGTAACAAAGGTGCAATATCAGAAAGATGTTTTTTCGTGCTATAGAATGATTATTAGCCGTTAGGCTATTCCAGTGTGTAGACTGAATACTTAGATTGACAACTGAAGAGATATGAAGGAAATACTATCTATGTGGTGCTGACCGTGTCCTTATATCCTATGGCCTTCATACCATCTTCAGTACTGAGGCTCACCGGTGCTCACTAAGGCTCACCGGTGCTCACTGAGGCTCAGTCAGCACTTGTGATCTAGATAACCCTAACCCTGGAGGGCTGCCTAGTCTGGTGCTGACAAAGAGATGTTCCCTGCCTGATGTGTTGGATTTCAGGCTCTCGGTAGCTCAGCTGCATACTGGCTTGTTTCCTGACCCGCCAACGTGCTAGGGTCATAACATGGACATCTTATTTGAAGTGCATTTTTATGCCATTATAAATTTCTCGAAAGCTATTTACTCTCATTAGACAGGTTAGGTAATAATCCCCAAAATACTTTGTAAATATTTATGGAAATAGTAAGTAAAAACTAAAAGGGGAAACCTTCATTTACTTATAAATGTTTAAAAAGATTTTTTTTAAAAAAAAGTTGTAAAGCTTTTTATTTTATCTTTCGGCATTGGTTTACATTTTAATGGAAAAAGAAAGGAGTTTATTATTAATGTTGATTATTTTAATAAGTGTTAGGGTCAGGTCGCGATAGTTATCCTAATATTTCTTAATATTTCCTAGCAATTTAAATTTTTAAGCTTTCGAATTACGGTATCAAGGGTAATTTCCCGTTGCTTAACCTGAGGGGTAAAGTATTATAGTAAGACTTATAATAAGCTTTTTAGTATTGGGAAACTTTCCATAAAAAAGTTTTTTTAAGGGTTATATGATTTTATTTAATTGATTGGTATAAGGTGCCAACGTTAATCTTTTGGCTCCGTGGACAGCCATTACTTTACATGTTTCGCCGCTACTAAGGGCATACTCTGCGTTTTTGCATACAGGTGTTAAATTGCTAAGCATGTTTACAGATTTCTTATTGTTAATGCGTAAAAATTTCAACTTAGATAAAGGTAAATAGGAGGTCTCTTTAATGGTATATAGGGATGTTGCAGTTTTTCATACCCTTTCCTTTAGGCTGTGAGTATAAAACATATTTTTTAAGTTAAATCAATTTAAAATGGATTTTTACTAAATTGATAAAGCTATTTTTAATATGTGAATCCCTTGGTGTTAAAATTTATATTTTAGCTTTAACTTAATACCTTCGTATCCTATTTCCATTTATTAATAGGCTAGTCATCAAAGATATAACGAAAGTTTTAAAAGGCGCGGTCGCTATAGTTAGGTTTTTCGTCGCCATTTTATTTAACGATGGAATAGCTGGTGAAGTTAATTAGGTGCTTTTACATTAAGTTTTTTGTTGACATCCTACCCCTATAGGTCTTTACCGTATTATTTTCAAAAGAGGGATCTTAGGGCGGTCATCCCTTTTGAAATTTCTTGTGTGGGTGTTCTTTTAAGGTTTAGGTCGGTATAGGTTTTGGTGGACGAGGGATTTGATGATTTGAAGTAGAAAAGCTGAGTGTTTTTAGCGTAAAGTCGTGTGGGAACTTGGCGATTTAGCGTGGAGTGATGTGACATGACTTTCTCGGCGCGAAATAGCTCTTTTTAGTGATTTTGTTCATAATAGCGATCTTAGCGATTAAATTAGTGTAGTAAAAGTGAAAAGATTGAAGCAAAGGCAAAGATTTGGTATAAAAGGCAAGGTTGAAGGTTATTTGTTATTGTAAATAGAGGGCAAAGGTTACTTTTTTTTTGGTTGTGAGACTTATTTATTCTTCTTATAATAGTAAAACTTAAAATAGTATTTAATTAGCCATTTTCCAAGTTGCTGAACTTTAAGACTTATAACAGTTAAACTTAACGTTTTTAAAAATAATCTGTACAAATTTCTTGATCCTTTTCAATAACGATACCATCGTTACCTCTGGTTTGTCGTAGAGACTTGTATAGCCCAAAGGTCTTTTTTACGTATTTCTGTAAAGTCTGACATAGTAGTAAGAACTTTCCATAAAAATATTTTCTTTACCTTAACGATAACGTAAAGCGTAACAACCTGAAAGTAGCTTCTTTTTTTACCTGGTAAATTTTTGTTGAACATAAAAAATAATGATTATTGTTGGTAGGTCTTTAGAAGTTGCAACGTTGTCGATTTAATTAGTTGAAGTAAGAGTAGTATTACGTGGTAAGATGGTGGATGTATTGTTTTAGGTTTGGCAGACTGCTAGCTGGTTTGTATAGTAATTTATATAGCCAATTTCTTGGCCCGCGCCTTAGCATGAAGTCTGTCTCACTGTACTTAACTTAAACCCAATATAGTAAGCCTATAAAAAACAATACACTTAACTTTAATATAAGTAAAGTTAATATACTGGATTATATATGGTACTATTTCAAGATTATTCGTAAAAAGAAAATTAGTTAGTGTAAACTATTAAAAAGGGGCTTTCAAATTAAAATTTTAAATAATTATCCGGATTCTTATTGTTATATTAATTTAGGAATCGAATCTTTTAATCATACCGTAAGTTTCGAAATATAAAACGTGTTAATTAAACCGCCAATACTCTATCAAAATTTAATAGATAATATTTTCGAAAGGAGAAAATTCGTTTCGAATCTATTTTTCGTTATCCAAATGAAAAATGAATTCAATTTGTAAACTATAATTGGTATTTTTTATAAAGAATCTGTTAATAAATATTGAAAAAAATATTCTACGTATGTTGAGCGGCACAAATCGTAAACAGCGTTTTGAATAACTAATTTGTTACTTAAAGCGTTTATTAATTGCCTTGTAAACATTATCTGAAGAGCCGGTTGGCATTATGTGGCAACCGAAAGGGTTAACGTTGCTTTTGGCTATATTATTAATACGATTTAAGTTCTAAATACACGTTGATATTTGTATTTGTCGCGTCGTTTTGTGTTCATTAGGTTGATAAGGGTTACTTTTTCAAATTATTCCTTGGGTATGAGGTTCAAAATATTTTTCCGGAATATGATTGTTACGTTTTTAAAATTAATTATATGGATTTTCGATAGGTTGACTCTTGGTTTCGCTTTTATACTGGCTTTTGAAAGTTTTCCCCTTTTTTAAAGGAAAACGAAGTATTATATAACGTTAGTATGTCGTCTGTTTGTATTTTAATAAATACAAATTCTTTCAAACGTGGAGTTAAAACTCATAAATATGAGTCGAAGGTTGGGTTGGTTATTTTGAGCCGGTTTTTGTAATACTTTAGGTAGGTGTTGTACCAGAATACCCCGGCTTTAATGAATCCGTAAAAGGGTTTTAAGATACGTAGGATTATTCTTTGTGAATGGCTTTTTCGACGTTTTATAAGTATTTCGGCATGAATACATCTTTTAAGTTACTTTTCAAATTGTATGTAAACTTATTTACTATTATAAATTTTAATCTCAAGGTTTGAGGGGTGGGTGAAGAAAGGCAGCTAACTTTAATATTAAACGATGGTTCATTTGTTATAAAGTATATAATTAGGTTATAATATTCTTTCCACCAACGTTATCATACTCTTTAACTATTACACGGGTTTTTATAGAGTTTACCGGTTTTATTTCCTATCTTGTGACCTAAGAGAGTAGGAAAACTGTTGTGGGCGTCGTAAATCGCTTAGTTAAACCTTTTGATATATAAAACGTTTTATTCGATCAAAGTCTCAATTACCTTTTGGGTTAATTGTTTCAAAGGGGTACTTGAGGCTGTATTAATATCCTTTTGGCGAAGTTTTATACCTATTTTAAGTTCAGTCTTTTCTTCTGAAGTAACGAAGGAATTTAAGATAAAGGTTTTTAATTGTTTTTGTTTTATTTTTTTTAAGATGATTGGATGCCTTCAACGACGTGGTGTTTTTCTTTTTTCATTTTAGGTAATCCGGTTTTGTAAGGTGGTAAAATTTATAATAGTATATTTAAGGGGTGTATAGTTTTTTAGGTACAGTTTGGATTTGTCATTATAAGAGTGGTTCGGTTGGTATTACTCCTTTAATTGCGCTTTGAAGTCGCTATTATTTACATTTTACTTTTTATACTTCTGTATCATCGTCTAACGAAAAGAATTCGTGTTACTTGGAAAATTCATTAGCATATTCTAGCCTTGAAAGCCGTTGATTTTCCATAAGCTAGTCCATAATTTTTTTAGTTTTGTAAACCAGGACTTTCAATTATAATAACAGATTAAAAACGCCAATTTTATGCCCGCCGTTCCTCGTAGGTAATACTTTCAAAATATTGTTTTTAGCTCCTATGGAATATAAAGCGGTCATAGTTTTTGTTATAATATTCGCCTTTAACAGCGTAGTTGGTAAAACCGTTGAATTTACATAAATTTTGGGGTAAATATCGAAATTAAGCAGTGTTAAAATTAATCTTTGCGGGTTATAAGTGTTATTTACGTAGTTTTCTGCTATTTAAAAAATTGATTACTTGGAACTAACAATTATTAACTTATTCAAAATTATTGTATACGCTTATTTAAGCGGTTCTTAATATGTTTTGCACTTTTCCATACCTTATGGTACTTTTACCGGTATTTGTTTGTATTCATTGGCGGCAATTTCGACTTTAGTACGTTATTTGGTCGAGTCGAAAGTTATATCTATATCATAAGTAATTGAGTCCGAAGACCCAAAATGAACATTTGATTAGTAGTTCATCAAAGTATTTTAGTAATCCGTAGCGGACGCGTTTCACGTGAATTTTACGGCTTCAAGTAATATCGTTATATCGATAGTATATAGTATTGGCTAGCCGTTAAGGTATATAATATTTATCATAGACTTCAAGTTGAAATTTATATAGTTTACAAAGAGAAATATAATTAGTTATAAGTTTTACGAGTATAACTAATACTTTTCGAATAACTTTTCGATGGCTTTTATTATTGTTTTTTTGTATATTTTTGTATGTGGATGCGTAAAGTATCTGTAAAGATAGTTTTGCGGACGGATATTCAAATCTACGCCGTAATATATTTAGGCTAGAATACGTTAGGTAAACGACTTTAGTTATCCGAGTTTTTAGGGAAACCCATATGTATTTCAATTTGAATTGATACGGATATGTTATATAAGGCATGGAAAATTGAATTAATTGTGTTCCGAATTTTATTTCTAAGCTCATTTATGTTATTGAATAATAGTGAAAATAAAGTTTCCATGTTTATTACGTACTGTTTAAATCTTGTATTTATAACGATTATGTCAAGTGATAACGCCTTACCTTTACTATACAGAATTTTACGGTATCTTCCCATTCAGTCGAGTTGGAATTTGGGAAATTTCGTGACGAAAACATCGAATTATCGTTTTCCAGCGGTCAATATATTTATTGAATCGTCATTTAATATAATTCCCTGAAATTGGTTGCTTTACCTATTAAAAAGAATAAATTACAAAGTTATATAGGCGTTTAATACTCTGTTTCTGTAATTTAATCCTCCAATATGTAAGAATTAGGCTTTTTATAGGCTTTTTAATACTCGTTGGTCGGTTTCTTTATCTTAGGCTAATAAGTAAGTTTTCTTTTCCTCTTAGCCTTTTTCCCTCAAAAAGTATATTCGTAAAAGTAAGCGTTAAATTCCTCTTTTACGTTTTCGTAGTCGGCTCCATACGTTTTAAAATTTGCTTTCACCCAGTTTTTAGGTATGTAAGAGGCTTAAAATTAGCGTTTAATCCGAATTTGTTTGTGTGTTAAATGATTGGTCGACTAGTAACCAACTTTATTATGTGTAATACATTGATTTTGAAAACCTATAAAGTTTTGTATACTTTGCCTTTGGTATTTTAATATATATAGCGAGTTTTTTGTGTTTCTATATGGTTGTTTTAGCTAGTAACTACTTTACTTTTGGTGTTTTGAGATTTCTCTTCAATTACTTTGGTTTTGATAACCGTATTTAAGGCTGTCGGTAAGAATTCTTAAGGAGCGATGGATACTTGAAGGATTCGGAAGGCTTGATGATCCTGCTTAATTAACTGGCGGAAAGCGCCAACATTAATACCTTTTACCGCGTTGGCGGCCGTTACTTTACGTGCCCTACCGCCGCTAAGGGCGTACTTTGCGTTGTCACGTAGGGGTACTAAACTTCCGAACAGGTTAATTAGTTTTTTATCGCCAGCGCATAAAAAGGCTGGACTTAGATAAGGATAAGTTGGAGGTCCCCTGGATCTCGCATGTGGGCGGTAAGGTTTTTCAACCTTCTTTCCCTTAGAATATAGGTTTTAAAGGCGTTTTTAAAGCTGAGATAAGTCAAATAGTTCCCATTTTAGCCTTGTATTGCCCTGTAATAGTACACAGACTTCTTTATTTTTGAATTCTGACTTTATCCGTATTTTAATCATTTTTTGAAGTGAAGTTCATATAATAATGGTGTAATCGTTAAAAAGATTACAAAAGTTATTAAAAGCGTAATTAGGATCCTTAATATTGTATTGCTTAACAATGTAACATCCGACGAAATTAGTTAAGTGTTTTTCAGTTAATTCTTTATTGATATCCTGTCATTAAAGGTTATAATTGGAATACTTGACGAAAATTACTCCGTGGGTTTTAACTTTCTCTTTGTATTCCTAAATTGGAGCCATCTTGATGGTTTAGCCTATGTAAAACTAGGGACTTGATGATATTAGGAGTAGAGTCGTATGAGAACTTAGCGGATCGGCGTGAAGTCGCGTAACGTGGCTTTATTAGCACGACTTGACGATTGTTAGTATTTTCGCTTAAAGTAGAGAACTTGAAGATTGAAGTGACGTGGGATAAGTGAAAAGAGTAAAGTAAGGCAAAGGTTTAGTGTAAAGAGCAAGGTCGGAGGTTGTTTATTGTTGATAAAGAGCGCAGGTCAATTTGTTATAGTTGTTTAACGTAGGGACTTAGTAGTTTTTTTAATAGTAGTAATACCCGCAGTAGTTTTAAATTAGCCGTTTGCCAACTTGCCAAATTTTGAACCTTCTAACAGTTAATTTTACTGTTTTTCTTTAAGAAGAATCCGTAATGAGTTCTTAGTGTTTTTAGTAACAATATCATCGCTACCTTTAAGTTGCCGTAAAAACAGACATAACTTAGAAGTCTTTTTTACTTACTTCCGTGAAAATAGACACAGCAGTAGAGGCCCTTCGCAAGAATCTTTCCTCTATCCTAACGTTAACGTAAAGCGTAACAACCGGAAAGTAGCTTCTTCTTTTACTTGGCCAATTTATGTTTAACCTAATAAGTACCAATTAGTCTTGGTAGGCCTTAAACGTTATAAAGTTGTCGATTCGATTGGTCTTCGAAGCAACAATAGTATTGTGTGGTTAGATAATGGATGTATTACTTTAGGTTTGGAAGATCGCTAGCCGGTCTTCGTTGTAGTTTGTATGGTCAATTGCTTGGCCCATGTCTTAGAGTGAAGTATAGAATACTGAACTCGACCTACATCTAATGCGGTAAGTCTCTACAAAGCAATACACTTGAAGTACGATCCACTTTACTTACAGTAAAGTTTACTTACTGCACTGCATGTAATACTATTCCAACACTTTTACTCTTTTACGTTTATATTAATAGATAAAAACATTGCCGATATTAATTAATAACCGACTAGGTTTACCATAAATAGCCTAGTAAAAAGGAGATTAACCGAAGCTAAGTACTAATAGCAAGATACAATAACGGTTTAAACTATGTATACTTTAATTTTACGACTTATAAAAACTATACCGGAATGTGAAATTAGGCGGAAACGCCTTGAAAATCCGAAACATATAAAGACTATAAAAGCTAGAGTAAATTTTAAAAAACCTTAATACGATATTATTCATTAGTTATTATATTATTTATTCAAAGCACCATTACATTATTCGTTCATTCGTTTTAACGTTAAAAACGTACACAGGTACTTTTGAAAAAGCATTTTATTACATATTAGGCTACGTATGGCAAAGCTACCAAGCTTCGAAGTCCTTTATTAGGACCCGTCCAATCTAAATATATTATACAAACCGTTTACGAAAAATAGAAGCGGTTAAAACGTTACATTTATATCGCTTATAAAACTCAAAAGAAATTAAGACAGTATACCCAAACAGCTCGTAAATAACAAAATCATTTACAATACGAAATCCTAAACACTTACGAAATACGATCTGAGCCTTTCACACCGTATTACATGCATACACCTCCCTATACTATTTACCTCCATTTCTATTACCCCATTCGCTTTCGCCTACACGCCTTATATCATCTATTTTTAAATTAATTATTTAGGAAATTTGTGTTTCTTAACTGCTTAGAGAGTATAACTTTTATAAAGCGCTCAAGATCTAGTTTAAAACAACTAACTAGCCTATAATTATGCTCCATTTTTATATAGATTTTATTTTTACTGGGAATCGTAAAAAGCTTTACTTCAAGTGTTTTTTTACACTTTATTTTATTTGAATTTACGTATTTGTACGCTCTTTTTTTGGTTATTTGGACTAACTCATCTTAAACACTATATTTTAAACGTATCCAAATCCCACATATTACGTAAAACCAAGGTTTACACCGCTTTAACATCTTATGTGTACGTATATACCGCTCTCTCAATCGCTTTAGTACACTTTACACTCCCATAACTACAACTTTACAAGTAATAAAGTTGATAAAAGCCGACGAATTTATAGATTACCTATTTATTGATATGTCGTTTTGTAATATCATTCTAAAGTTTTTAAACCTTAACTTATAGGATAATAAAATCGAGATATTAGTAAAAAATTAAAACCCTTTTACGGCAAACAGGTATGTTATTAATACAATCATGAATTACTTGTACGGAGACATTAAAGGACACGACTTACTTAACGATTTTAAGGAGGATTTCGTAAAGTAAACGCCATATATGTGACGTGTAAACGCCATAATAATCTCCAAGATATTACAAAAACAATGACGAAGTAAAAATATTAATACGAATGGTGGTAATAATAGAAATATTACAAAGTCTCTCTTAGCAACGGCTCTACTTACGCAAAAACCATAGTAAACCAAAGATAAAGTGATAAAATGAAAGTTTGTAAAGGGATGCTAGTCAAAGATATGCTAGGATCGTCTGTTTAAAATAATTGATGAGGAACGAAAAAGTTTTTCGTAAATATAAGGAACGAGGAGCTTAATAAGGTTGAACGTACGTTTCTAAGTGGAAACAATGTTAAAGTAATTGACGAAGAAGGAGGAACAACCGCAAAAATGATTTATAACGTTAGTTAAACACAAACTTTTTCCGAAAAATATTTTTAAATAAAGGCTGGAATAAAATTACGTTCAGGATACCATTAACAACCAGTTCGGATTTATTCAAAGCGGTCTAAATTAAATAAATAACTCGGCCGGAGACAATAAAAGCGTTCTAAAACGCCAATAGATACCGTAAGAACTAATACTAGCCAATCACAACCTTTATTATAACCTCCTACAGCATCGTTTCCCCACTAATAAAAAACGACTTTATAAATCTTACCAACTTTGCCAGGCTTGAAAATAAGGACAAAAACTATAACGTCGACTTATACAAAGTATTCGATAATAAAAAACGTATAATAATAAACACGTGTAAAAAGCTTAATATTAAACCATCTTAATTTAACTTTATTTTGCCCGAAATACTTTTTAAGTAAGTTAAAAAGTAATTCATATACTATTTTATATAATTGAATACATTTAAGAAGTATTGTAACCACTAATAATTGTATGTTTATATAGAAATCAATTACGAACTTTATGAGAATGATTGAACTATTCATATCTTAGAATCCGTAAATAATTAAAATAAAACCGCTAATAAAAACTTATAAAAAGTATTTACTACCTTATTGTCCAAGATTCCAAAGTGTTATACAGAGTTTAAACCCGAATATAAGGACGATTGAATATTTATTTAATGAATACCAAATACATACCACGAAAACTCAGATTATAACCCTGTTTTATTTCTACTAAAAAAATGTTTTAATATAAGCTTTAAAATATTATTTAAAACCTTTAAACACCGAAAGGAAAATTTCTAATTGCTATTTAAAGCTGATAAAATTAAAGCCAAGGGATGAATTATTAAAACAGATCTTGTTGAAACCATTTACCATGTTTTGAATCGCAGGTTTAAAGTGTACCTAAGGCAAAGTAAATGCTCTATATACGAATACTGGAAAACGAAAAACCAAGGAAAGAGCTCGAGTAACAAAATTCAAAGAAGCGATTATCGAAAACAAACCTACGGTTAAAGGCGAAATTTACTAGTCTTATGATAATACCTACCTAAAAGTATACGAAGTTTTACAGGGTTTTAAAAAATTTATATTATATACGGCAAAATGAGCTATTATTTTACTTACCACTTAGTATATAAACTCATTCGGACTAAACTATAGATTTATGCCGCTTATTCACCTAAGGACCAAATGAAAGTCAATTTTATAATGTACGTAACCGAATACGAAGGCGTATAAGATAAGCTGACCACCCACCTCTATATATATACGTCCAAAGAGAAGGACGTTTAAGGCGATAATACTTAACTAATAGCTTAGGATAATGAGGACGCCCAGAGAATTTTTTCAGGCCTACAAGATGCCTTCTTTCAATATAAAACAGGCCTAGATTACGAAAACGGCGTGCTAAACGCCTATGTAGCGTCGTAGTTTACACTTTAGGATAGGTATTGAAACCAATTTCAAGGAATTATACCTAATACTGACGCGACCGAAATCTTAACCACTGAAAGACAATAATTCAATACGTTCGAAACAAAATTTCCGAAATTCCAGCTCGACCGCATAGGGGAATAACGGAAAGTCCTATTTAGTAAAAGCAAAACGTTGTTATTAGGTGTAATGATTGTAAATATATAATTAGGACCGGTTAAGTTTTACGTTATAAATTTGAAAACAATTGGAATAATATTAACTGCTATTTTTAGTAAGTAAATTGCAGTATAGTCAGTCAACTTTACTTACAATAAAGTTGATTGTACTGACTACAAGTCAGTTGATTGTGGAATGCCCGATTTAGTCCAGGGCACGGGCCAAGCAGTTGGCTATACAAATTACAGTACAAACCAGCTAGCGGTCTGCCAAACCTAGAACAATACATCCACTACTTGACCAATGCAATACTAGTGATACTTCGTCCAATTGAATCGACAACGTTTCAACGATCTAAAGATCTGCGAATACTAATCAGTGCTTATTAGGTTAAGTACAGATTGGCTAAGTAGAAGAAGAAGCTACTTTCTGGTTACGCTTTATAGATACAGCGGCTAGGGTAGAAAAAAGATTTTTGCGAAATTCTTTTATTAGTATTATATCATTTTTACAACGGTAGGAAAACAGAGAAGACTTATGGGTTCTGTTAGTCTTAAAATGATAATCTGGAAGTTAGCGATGGTATCGTTAT
Source organism: Anisogramma anomala (assembly GCA_038502455.1). Taxonomy (NCBI): domain Eukaryota; kingdom Fungi; phylum Ascomycota; class Sordariomycetes; order Diaporthales; family Gnomoniaceae; genus Anisogramma; species Anisogramma anomala. Next base: position 37,387,495 of record JASMMZ010000001.1, read on the forward strand.
TAAAAAATACCAAGAAATCTTTATTGACCTTTTTTGAAGACATTGAGATTAAATATCAGAAGTCTTAAATTTTGGCAAGTTGGCAAACGCCTAATTTACTATCATTACGGGTGTTACTACTGTGGAAAAAAAATCCTTATATCAAATAACCTATAATAACAAACGACTTCCAACCTTAACCTTTACACCAAAATTTTGCCCCTACTTCACTTTTTTCGCTTTCCCCACGCCAATTTAATTGTTAAGTTCGCTGATTGGAGCTATAATACCAATAATCGTCAAGTTGCGTCAAGAAAGCTACGTCGCGCGACCTAACGCCAAGCTGTTAAATTCTTATACAACTTTACGCCAAAACACCAAGTCTCTACGCCCCAAGATACGTTATGCAACTTCACGTTGAAACACTAGGTCTTCATGCCATAGATCACCAAATTTCTTGTTTACCAAGTCCAATACGTTTTATACAAGCCTGAATCCTAAGATTTCTACTGCAAACGCTTATTTCAAAGCTATAATAAACTCCGAAAGGAAAGAAATAATCAAAGCTTTCGGAATTTATTTTACCAAGTTTTACGACGAAGACCTTTGGGCAGTAAATTTCAATGAAAAATCAACGGAAAAACACCTTACCAACTTTGTCAGCTATTAAATCATTAAGCATAGTAATACTAAAAACCCCGATCACGCCTTTAGTAATTTCTGTGACCTTTTTGACGACTGGATTATTAACATGTGGATCTCAGTTTAGAAACGTGTTGAGTTAAGGTTCCAAGTATAACTTAAGCGGTAAGGAGTTTATGTATCATTACAAGGCACTGTAAACCTAATGCAAAAACTTTTCGACATAACTTAACTTTAGGAACGCCCTTAAAAACCACACCTTAATGAAAAGGGTATTAAGGAACCTTACCTTCCTTACACGCGATTTAGGGGACCTCTATTTTACTTTCAGTTAGTTTAATCCTTTTCACGCGTCGGAGATAAGGAAGCTATTAACCCATTCGGCAGTTCAGTACCTTCATGCGATAGCGCGGAGTACGCTTTTAGCGGTGGCAGAGCACGTAAAGCAGCGACCGACCATGAGGCCAGAGGTATTGACGCCGGCTCCCTACACCAATCAAATAAACAATATCGTCAGGCTTTCTAAAATCCTTAAATACCCATTTCCCCTTAGCAATGCCATCAACATACCCCTTAATACCCTTCCCTATTTAGGTTTTACTATTAGGACTTTCTCCCTCAGGTTAAACGACTGGCAATTACCCTTAATACCATACCTCAGAAGTTCCAAAGCTTAAAATGCTAGGAAACACTATTCAAGGTTCGGATAATTATCGCGATATTTCCCTAAGACCTATTAAAATGGTTAATATTAATTATAAGATGCTTATGAACTTCATTAAAATATGAAATAACATAAAAAAGTATAACGAAAAGCCCTATAACTCTTTCGATTCAAAATGATACCCTTTTTAAATATTTATGAGTAAATGGAGATTCCCCCTTTAGGTTTTCATTTATCATTTTCCGGAATCCTTATAAGGTATGTTAGGGACAATTATCTATCTTTTTTATTAAAGTTACTACTTTTCGAGAAATGAATGATAGTATCAAAGGCAAATTCTAAAATAACATCCACCTTGCAAAATACTATATAAACTAAGCTACCCCGCGGTAAACTATAATAATGGCGAAGAAAAAAGAGGAGTAAATGCTAATAAATATTTTTTAATTAAATGCTTAACAATTTAATACTTTGCTATGAAGTAATGGGGAAAGCTTACGTTGGTCAAACTACACTTCGTAAATAGGTACAAGTAATAATTACGGGCGTTAATAAGTTTGAATACGCCTTACAACGTCCAAATCACACTTACAAAAGCTTTTTCAACTAATTACGTCCCTAGTTTGCCACCTTGATAACGCTTATACTAAACTAGCTTAATATATTACCCTAAGCCTGCAATTTTGCTAACATAAATAAAGAAAACTTTATGGTGGTTAATTAAGTTAACAGCAAATACGGGAACCTACACCGCGTAAGGTTTAGCCCACCGGTCTTAAACTGAAGTTAATAATTACGTTAACGTTAATAAGGCCAAGATTTAGGCGGACCTATTAACCGTAAGTATTATCGTCATAATACTGTCAAAAGATATTGTATTTGTAATAAGTTTGGCTACTGGTTAATTACGCACCCCCTCGCCAAGTGTAACAAGAAAAAAACATAATATTACACCCAATACCCCATTGTTTTAAATAGGACTACTTAACTTAAATTGCACACTACGAGGTCGACGAACTAATTGATGGCAAAAATGCCCCTAAGCAAATTAAGTAATAGAAAAATACTGTTCCTAACGCTACTTAATAACTAGCTGAATACGTCTTTTTATACCGTCTAAATGGTAAAAACCCTTAACTTTACTTCAACTAAAGTCCTAACCCTTTTTATAGTTTTAATATTCGTAATCGTTATGCAGATCACACGTTTTAAGGTATTATGCCAGACATAGAGGTAATGGAATAATTGATAGGAGGTTATTTATAATATGTAGCATTACAGAGGGAAAAAATTACAATTACTAAAATTAATTATTACGATACTAACAAGGTCAAAGTTGACTTTGGACTAGGTGAATAATTATTGTTACTAAGAATAACGGTAGTTTAAATTGTTAAAGGAGCAATTAAGTTCCATATCTTTAAATCCCTTACCCCTCTTTTCTTGTTTGGGGCGTATAAAGACCCTCGATATTAATATTGGCGTTACCGTAAACGAACTAGTTAAAAACAGCTAAATGTTTTTACTCGCTCTTAAGTAAGAGCATCTATGGTTATATTTCAAAGGCACGAAGGTAATGATATTAAATTTAATAAAACTGGAAATACGTTAACTATATCGGTATTTTTACTATTTAACTGTCAATAGGTTATATAAAATCCTAAAATCCGTAGAACATAACGAGAAGTAATATTTTTCTTTCAAATCTGTTAAAACACTTTACTACAATTATAAAACATATGCTAAATCCCCTCAGAAATTTAAGTTTACATTAAAAAACGATAAAGATTTGAATTACGAAATTTTTATCGATGTATTTTACTTAAATAACTAACCTATTTTTTACGTCTTTAATTTAGAAACCTTTTTTTACTTAGTTAAATTTCTAAAGTTTCTTGCGGTAAAGTATACATGGGAAACGTTAGGGATGTTATAAATTAACACGTATCTAAGCTCATCTAACATCGTTGTTTACAATACCGGTACCAACTTTGACGCTGTAAAGTATCAAAAAGATGCTAGGATAATAGGTATCTAATGTAAATAAATATTTATAAAATCCCATTAGGGTATTAGAAATATTAAAAAGGCATACGCTCTACTTCGCTGAGCGTATAATATCCTTATATTGGAAATTAAAAGCTTTATGGATTCGAAGGCACGTTTACGAATAATAGTAAGAGGCTTAAATTATACTATAGACTTTAATGGCTAGTTATTAACACTTTTGGTCTTTAAAACGTATTTAAGCCTAACGAGTAAATCTCTGCCCTCAGCAAATACTTAAAAACGTATCACAGTTTATAATAAAACTTTAAAAGAATTACGAGAGAAATTGGTACCCCGTTAAACTAATAAGGCTTTTAATACCAGAAACGGTCCTATTATAATAGACGTACTTAATTTTCCGTTACGAAGTAAAGTATTCTTATAGCGGAAACCGAGTAAGTAGAAAAACTCATTTAAGATATTAATTATCGCGAAGTCCGAAATAGTTTTTAAAACTATTAATGGCCTTATATCTTTTCGAACTACATAGATCACGCTTTATATTGGTTTTACTAATGATAAAAATCTTTAGATTAAGCGACTGAGTGAGTACGAACCTCCCATACTTATAATTGACTAACCAATAAAACGTTGCTAACGCGTACGAATCCTGAAGCAAAAAAACGTTAAAGCGGAGATATATACCGGGATGTACCTATAACATTGTTTATGTAAATAGGAAAGAAAAGGATAATGAAAACTTAGTATTAAAATTCCAAATACTAATGATTATTAAGACTATCGGCAAACCTTTTTTAAAAAAACATAGTCTATATTAACGGACTCCTAATTCGAGGGGTTATATAATCCTTATCGAAAATCGATTACAACCTCTAAATCCCAAACGTTATAATCTTTAAGTTGAGAACTATGTATGAGGTTATGAGAAAAACTAATGGGCAATCGTATGAAAAATCACGTCTAATCGATTAAAGATACGATGATAAAGGTAAAACCTGGATCTTTATGTAGTTGTTAACGATTTAAAAGATAAGCTAACGTTTAATATTCGCTTTAAAAGCAAGGTTACTAATTAAAATCAAAGGTAAGTTTATGCTTAATAGCTGTAATATAACACAAGCCTATATATCGTTAATAATGGATTTACAACAGATCATATTATTAAAGCTACTATAAAAACTACGGGTTATTAACCCTTTGGATATGGTAATACGATATATTAAGTCATTGTACGAATTAGCGAAAATGAACGTTGATTGGTTTTTCACATACCAGTTGTACTTTAAATTATGGCTAACGATAAAAATTTTTACATATGACTCGTATCTGTTGATAACGTAAGAATTCGTTTTTGATATAGTAGGTATATAAACTAACGATACCTTTTTCGTTGAAATAGTTAGTTGTGTAATACTGAAATAATAGGCGATTAAAGACTTTAGGTTCTGGAATACAAACTAATAACGACATGAACGAAAAGTAATCCAATTAACTTTAATAAATCGTCAATTCGTATATTTAATATTAATACCGGCCTGGACTTTCGCCAAAGAGACCAAGGCGTTATTTTGGCTATAATTAACGAAACTAATACAGCCAGGGCCTAATGTTACTTGAAATAGCGTATTTGAGGTACCTCTATTATTATTTAATGTTAATCGAAAGTCTTATATGACCTATCCATTGCGGTATAAGCGTAAAGGTCAACGAATAAAAACATTGACTGGTTCAATAAGAGCTTGGGTTGGCAAATGCAAAACTTAAATTAAAAAATCAATATATTTCTCATCGACCAGTCAAAAGCCAAGTTAATAATCTTCGCGGACGTTTCTTTTACAAAAAACAATAACTTTTCCTTACAAATTGGTTTCTTAATAACTCTCATTAAAAAAAATAGATAAGAAAACCAGTTTAAAATTATCGGTAATCTGATTTACTAGTCCTCTGTTAAGTATAAAAGGATTATACTAAACGTATTAACTTTGGAAATTTATGATATAATAGCGGGTTTTAACGTAGGTATGGTATTATGGAAAACTTTTAACCTTATTACCAGGCAGCTGAAAATTCCTCCAATTCTGGTAATAATTTGTACCGACTTCAATAGCCTTTTCGAATGCCTTTCGAAACTCGGAACCACCAGCGAAAAACGACTGATAATCGACGTAATAGCATTCCATAAAGCCAACAAAAGTAGGGAAATTAGGGAATCCCGGTGGATTAACAGCAAAGAAAATCACGCAAATACTATAACAAAAGTACCGCCGAATAAAGACCTGGAAAGGTTTATGAATAGTAATATGCTAATTATACGAATCGAAGGCTACGTTAATAGGCTTCCTGGAAGGCCTATATTATGTGACGGCAGATAGAGATGTTCCGGAAAACTAAAACATTTCCAGGGAAGTAAAAGAATTGATAATGGCGATTAGTTTGACTGACACGGCTGAAGTAAAGGTTTATAAAAGTCTATGGAAAAAGAACTTTTTGTGAGATTTAATGAACATGGACCTCGGAGTGGCGGAGCAATTGAAGTTAAATGAGGTCAATTTGCATTCAATTGGGTGCAATTTAGTATGGAAGTCAACTGGAATTAACAAGGATTTAGTTAGTTACCGAGGAGGAAATTTAGTGGCAACCGGAAAAGATTGGTTGACCACACTAACGTGCGCAAGCACAAAAAATAAAAAGCCGTTAGTGTTGGATCAATATTGACTGCAATTTCTAGCAGGTCAATTGCAGTACAGTCAGTTGATTGTGGAATGCCCGATTCAGTCTAGGGCACGGGCCAAGCAGTTAGCCATACAAATTATAGTGCAGACCGGCTAGCTGTCTGCCAAACCTAGAATAATACATCCACCACTTGACCATTGAAATACTACTGTTACTTCGACCAATTTAATCGACAACGTTGAAACGATCTAAAGACCTGCGAACAAAACCGATATTTTTATTATTGTTACCTAGTATAAATAAATTCGGAATCGAAATTTGGAATACAACTAACCAACTTATCTTCTTTTCAAATAGCGTATCCGTCCCTCTCAAGCTAAAATTAGGATATTTCTAATTTTCCCCAGAATTATATATAATTAAAGTTTTTAGCGTTACGAAACCGGAATTATAAATGTTATACCGCCTATTCGAATACCCGGTTACTAAACGATTTTTGCGGTTACTTAACGTCGCAAGTTATCTAGATATAGGCAAGAAAACGCTTAAAGCTATCAAAAAGCTCTGCTATTAGTTCCAGTTACATTTATAGGCTCCGCGAGAGTTTATTTCGCCTTCAAAAAAATGTAATCCTTAATTACCAGGTAATTATAAATAGAATATACCTCGACGCCTAGCCAGTACTATATGCTGTCGGTGTAATAACATCATTTTAAACCGAGAAATTTCCGCGAAAGACTTTAATTTCAAATTTCCAAAGTATTTTAGTTTATTACTAAATGAAGGTTCATTTAGGGCCCTTGGATTAAATTACCTACGACGCCGGTATAATCTTCGACTTTACTAGATGGTGTAGTAAGGTAGGACATTCGGTAACGAGTATAAACAAATACTGTTTAAAATACTATAAAGTATTAAAAAGTATAAACTGTATTATGGACCGTTCAAAAGGGTTTATAAAATACTATTTTGAACGCTAAAGGGTACTATATTTAAGGAATCTATCATACAAATAACGGTTAACGCTGTTAATAATACTTTCGTCACAAATAAACTAATCCTTACGCTTTTTACTTTTAGTATTTACCCGAGGATTTTCACAAACTTTATACTGTTACTAATTACATTATAAAGAGCAAATACTATGGGGAAAGTAATAACAACATTACGTTTTTAGGGGACAAGAATAATATTTTGATAGCATTGAATATAAGGAACGGCCCATGTAGAACAGGCGTTTTAAACCTGCTATTAAAGTTTCAGGTCCTAATTTAAATAACTAAAAACGAATAGATAAGCTTTTGAAAAATTTACGAATTGAAAAGTTATGATATAAATTTTAATTTGCCATATAATATAAGTTCGTTTGGTTTAATAATGGTACGAAAATAGAAAAGAGAAAACATTGAAAAAAGGCTTAGAAACGTAATGCGACGAACGGTATCGACGAAACCACTTGTTATAACCAAAGAACCAACTGTAGGTTATGGAACAGGCTAGCAGCCAGCTGCGCTATTAGAAGCTTGACGTTCAATACATCAGGTGGGGAACATCTCCTATATCAGCAACCCAGGGTTAGGGTTAATGCACGGACGCATAGAATATGATGGATATCTTGCTTTCCAAGCTATCCAGCACTGAATATAGTATGAAGGAACATATATATAAGGATATGGTCATTACTACATAGATGGTATTTCCTTCATAGCTCTTCAATTGTTAATTTAAGTATTCAGTCTACACATCTGAATAGCCTCACGGCTTTTGATTATTACTTGCACGTTTGCGATATTGTTCACTTAGCACCTCTGATACCTTCTTTATAACTTAAACCCTCTAATACCTTCTATATACTCACGGGTATTTAGTCTGATCATTACACCACTTTTACGATAACAATCTAAATAGCATTTAAATCTAAAACACCTCTCGAATCTCATTTTCTAACCGTTACTATTTTAAGAAAGCGGCCCGCTTGTATTAATACTAATAGCATCTCGTTGCCGAGGATGCCTATGTAACTCGAAAAAATAAAAAACACCATAAAACCTGTGTTATGAACTTTTTTATTGTGTAAAAGGAAATGGCACACCGTAAGGTTAATTTAAGGATTTTTTTGCGGAAGTATTATTACTGTTACGAACGCTCCGTTCGAATGATTCACATAAACGGAAATTTTTACTTTAATTTAACAAAGCGTTTTTCGCTTTAAAAGAGTTGAATCGACGATTTACAACGTCTATATGATTTTTACCAAACGCTTTATATAAAAATTACAGGATGAAAGCGAAAATCAATATAGAAAGTTTATCTTATTATAAATAGGTATAAATATAACGGCAAAAAGAATATTATAACCTTATTTCCTACCTTACAACGGGTAACCAATCACCTGATTTTTACGTTTAACATATCCTTTAATACACTTTATAATCTATATATTAAAATTCGTAATATTACGCAAACTTATATATAAATCAAGAAACGGTTTGAACGACGTATTTACGCTAATATGCTTACGGATTTTTGAAGAAAAAAAACACTATTTACCTGGAACAATTTTACGTATTATAAAACCGCTTGACTATTTGTTTAGGTTTGGTATTTACTAGTATAAAATTTACCAAAAATATTATAAGGAGCAATTTAAAATAGTTAACTCGATTTTCAACCTATACTTATTAAGATTAATAAACTATTTTAAAGGCTTTATATTGACTGGTATGTAAACGGATAATACGTTAAAGTTATATAATATGTCTTTTTTGGTATTGAAAAATAGAAAGCCTTTAGAAGTCGGCCTAAAAGCAAAGCCTAAGATATACCTAACGCAGGACAATATAATCTACTTTACTAAAGCGACAATTTTTATCAGAACAATGTTTTAAGACATACATAAAAAGAGCGATTAGATAAAGTTACCTTTGCCTCTCTAGATAATACGAAATGGACCGATAGATATAAATTCCAATGCGTAAATAACGCTTAGCTTGTCTTAATAGTATAGCTGAAAGCGACGTTTAATCTTTCAGTTGCCACGTAATGTTCAACTACCTTTTTCGAAGATGTATATAAAGCTTTTAACAAACAACTAACATAGTAAATGTACAATTGAAAGAGAGGTTTACAATTCGTACCTTTTAAAATACTTATTACGAATTTATTTATTTTAATCAACTGTTCCTCTATTAATAATATCCATTGTAACTTGTGGATAAAGTTTGTTTTTTTAGTAACAAAATAGTGGTTAAAATGAGTTGACGCTTTGTAAAAACTTTATTTATTAACACTCGTTCAAATGTTAGTAGGTTATACGAAACTTCCTAACTACAAAAGTTTATGATGTAGTTAAAATTTTCAATTTAAAAATTAATATAATAATAATGGTTCGGATAATTATTTCAAATCGTAGTTCAAAACTACTTTTTTTCGTCATTTATACTTAATACATTTATTTTTACAAATATCGGGTTAAACTAGGTATTATAAACTAAAAACGCCTTAAAATCAATATTATAACTTTAGGCGAATTGTATAAGCGCCGCGAAATTATGTAAATAATATGAATCGATGGAAAGGTAAACCTAAAAAACGTAATAACCAAGGGCGCCCCAAACGAGGCATTAAAGACGTTTATATTAATGAATAATGTTTTCGTTAGTATTGCTAAAAAGGTTTCATGACCTAATCCAAATTAATATTTTGCGTCCTACTTTTACCATTTTTTTATACGATTATAGTGCTTTGAACATTTGAAGCAGTTCGAAATTAATTATTTACGCCATTCTTCGCATTTTACCGCGATATATCTCTTTTGTTTTTGCCATTTCTACTTATTTTGCCTTTGTTTGGATTTACTATTCGCACCGATTTTAATATATTATTACATTTCTTTATATACTTAAACCTTACTTAATTTTCCTTTATTATTATTTTTTTATATTTGTCACCTATAATTTTTTTTTAAAAAAACTAATTGTATTACTATATAAAGTACTAAATTATAACCAAACATATCGCCCCGGCAAAAAAAGCAGCTATTCGCTACTAAAGGGAAAGTGGGAAGGCGACGTCGTTGTATCCCTACTATCTTTTTCGCCTTCCCCCTTTTTGTTTAGCGTTGTCACTATTATCGTTATTGACGTCGTCATTGTCATCGCGGAAAAGGTAACCCGGCGCCTTGGATTGTATGCCCTCAAGAAGAAGTGTGGAGAGATTTTTACCTTTTTTACGGCGGCGTGAAATACATCATCGAATTCGCCTACGTAATATATACGTGAACCCCGCTTCCAGGCGGTAATAGCGGCTGCCGACTCCTTATTCTGCCGGTTAACGTTTATTACTACTTAGTATCGGCTAATTTCAATTATTTACGAAAAGTATTATTTTGAAAAACGCCTTGAACAATTTCATCATTAAAGTAAGAAAATTAGGTTTGCGATTAAAAACCTAAATTTGAAGTAAATTTATTATACAGCTAGAGGGTACGAAATACAGCCTCGGCTTATGGGTTTAAAACCACCAGAATAGGGGCGTATTCGTTATTAATCCACTTAGAATAATAATAATAATGTGCCAATCAACCCTTACTTTAGTAGTAATCGTCAATAAATTTTCCCGCGGCCGTAGACGTAATACGCAGTACGTAAAGTATATCTATTAGCGGCCCAAGGCTACTGACCTACGTATGTCGCTTTAACGCCTTACTTATTAAAGAGGCCTCGCGACATACCCTAACGATACGTAAATTGAGGCGAGGGAGGAAGTTCGCTTTGAACGCCTTATTTGTAAGAAAATAAGTGCAACATGAAATTACGGGGAGAATAAAAGATATAAACCGCGTTATAATCTCTCCAAATTACGTTCACAACGGCGCGGGAAGGGGGGGTGTTTTTGAAGGTAATAAGGTTTTTACCCATGGGGAAAAGATAAGGTTTATAACTTTTGGAACCTCCCGCTTTTCGCTTTAGGGGTTAGAAAAAAGGAGGGAGAGGAAAAAGGGGGAAAGTGAGTAATAAATTCGATGGCGGCGGCGGTGGACGGTGAGGCAAGAAGGGTAATAGGGATTAAGTACATAGTGCTAAAGGAGGAGAAGCTAGAGATGGTAATGGTAATAGCGATAGTAACGCGGCTAATGACGGTGGCAGTGGCCTCGGCCCGCTTACACTTACGAGTCAAACAATGCCTAAGGCTTAGGTTTCTATGCGACATTTATTTAAGGGGAAAATTAGTATATAGGAATTGATGAAATAAACTACCTATAGTAACAGTTTAAAATTTGTAATTAAAACAATAGGTTGAGTTTATATACGATAATTTGCTGGTTAATATTTACTTTAATTATAGGTATGTGCCATTAAAAAGGATAAACAAAATATTTCACCTGGATCGATAAAGTTATTTTTGATATTAACCTTGAAACGGGCAATGGCTTAATCACCTTTATCTAATATTAACCTTTATCTAATATTACCCTTATAATAACTACGTAATGATACTCTTATAGTGGGAATAACAAATTCTATTAATGATCATATCACTACGGATTAATTAAATTAACCAAATTTTTAATATAATTCCTGCCGCGACTGAAAACTTTTAATTCAAACCTCTATAATTTCTACCTCAATTATAATATTATTACTAAAATACGGATACTGATTACTTTACCAACTCTATTAGTACTACTAACTAATTTAAACCTTTACAATTATTACCGTAACTATTTTGTTATTACTAACCTTCTGATACGAACTATGTTATAAACTATATTATCATTACTAAAAAAAGAATATAGGTTGCAAAATGTAAAAAGAAAAGATTAACTGTATGCACATTACCATATATCCTTATAATTAGTAAACGGCCATATTACGAAGTGCACTTTTGCAAAAGTCTACGGTAACATACCACTTTATAACGTTCATTTCTACAAAGTGAATAATAGCGTGCTACTAGCAGGAATTAGTATCTGTAAAGTGTACAATAAAGTACCACTACCTAAGAGTACATGACAGGGTACTACTGCCTGGGTGAGAGGTTTATAAACTCTTACCTTTGGCGTATACTCCTCGAATGCTTTCCCTCCTTTTGAAATCGTATCTTTACTACTGCAATACCAGTTTTGACGACTATATTTTTTATTATTTTACGCCTATGTGAATAAGCCGAAACTTTACCAACGCTCTTAATATAAGAACCAGCTTTATAACAATCGACTTGTTAATTTTATCATTATTAATGAACGTCCTCGTATTATAAAAGTCAAGTAAATATGAAGGCCTGTTTAAAATCTTAAATATCGCTAACTCTATAATAATTGTGAAACTTGCAGACGGTTTTAAGATATTTGGCATAACCTATATTAAGACTTATTGTGGATATTACCATATATCTTTATAGTTACTAAGCGGTCACACTGTAGAGTATATATTTGCAGAGTGTACGGTAACGTACTTCCCTGCAAGTGGCATTCCTGAAAAGTGCATGATAGCGTGCTACTGCCTAGAAGGGAGATTATTAAAGTGTATGGTAAAGTGTCATTGCCTGGGTAAAAGGTTATAACCTCTCACCTGTAACGTATACTCTCCGAATAGCTCTTATCCCTTTATCTTATCTTATCACTTTAATATAAACCAATATTTGAAATGAATCTTTTATTTCATTAACGTATAAATTCTTTATCTATACTAATTAGTAGCCGACTCGGTCGACTATAAATGACCCAATAAAGAAAAAGATAAATATAAGTTAAATAACTGTATCTGGATACTATATCGGTTTTAAAATTTTGTATTTTAATAATAAGACTTATAAAAACGATACGGGAAAGTGAACTTTTACGGGAGCGCCTTTAAAAACCGAATCGTAATAAAACTATAAAATCTGAAATAACTTTAATTTTTTTTTACTACGATATTAGTAACCCCATTTGTACCCTATTTATTAAAATTCTTTGTTACGTTATCCGTATACTGACTTTGAAGCTTTAAATGCATCCGGGTACTTTTCATAAAACGTCTTATTACGTATTAAGCTACGTAATCTAAAACTATATAGTTTCAAAACCCCTTGTTAGGACTTATCCGATCTGAATTCAGTATCGAAACCCCTTTACACAATTCGGAAGAGGCTAAAACGTAACATCCAAACCGCTTACGAACTATTAAAGCGGATAAAACAAAGTAAACAAACCGCTTACAAACTACGAAAGCGGTTAATATACAACTTTTAGAATGCTCCGCAACCACCCACACCCTAAAGATAATAATTAAACCGCTAACTATATAATTCACGGACGTAATATAAAGTTAAATACGTTCACCAAGCGTTATACACCGCCCCGAGTTATATAAACATATTTTCCCATTCTTTTTTCCCCTTTTCAATTAACCTGTTAACCTCCTCTTACTTGCTTCATACCGCTTATTCAAATTTATTAATTACGACGTTTAGGTTTACTAGTTCATTAACCAATAAAACACTTGCAAAGCGCTGAAACGGTTCATTTGGGATGCGTAATTAAATTGAAGTTACGTTTTATTTACATTTCATTCGGATTACACTTATACTAATAAGCGTTAAGTACCTTACTTCAAACGATTTATTACATCCTATTTACTTTTGATTTATATATTATATGCTTTTTTTATTATTATTGAGACCTAATATCTTTATTTACCGTATTTCAAATGCACTCGAATCACATTCACAATGTAAAACTAACGTTTTTACCGCCCCAGAATTTTAGGCGTACGTACCAACCGGCTTTCTAACCACTTGTATATATTTTGTATTTTAATAACTATAGCGGTCTTATTCATGGACCTTGTAAAAGCTAACGATTATAGAAGTTATTTATTCACGCAACATTATTTAGAAGTAGTATCCCAAATTATTTAAACCTTAAATTGGAGGATAATGAGATTGAAATAATAATAAAAAATATAAACCCCTTTACGGCAAATTCATACGATATTAATATAATTTTTAACTACTATGATGGAAATATTCAAGGATGCGACTCATTAGACGATTTTAGAAAGATTTTGTAAATTGGATGCTTAATATGTAGCATCTAGTCGATGGTATAATTTTCAGGATATTACGAAAACAATTTCAAAATAGAGGTATCGATACGACTAGTAGAAATAATAACTGTATTGTAAAAGGCCTATTAAAAACGGTTTATATTAATTAAATATTGAAGTAAACTAATAATAAGGTGATAAAGGTAAAATTTATAAAGGAACACTGCATAAAAAAGAGTTAAAATTTCCTTTTGAAAATAAAGGACAGGGAATACAAAAATCGCAAATATAATGTACAAGGCGCTTAGCAAAGTTAAACGTACGCCATAAGATATAAACGAAGCTAGAAAAATCGATGGAAAGGTAGGAAGGGCTATGAATATTATCTACTATATGAGTCGAATAATAACCTTCCAAAAAACATACTTTTAAATAAATATAAAGATAAAACTACGCCTTTTATACAGTTGATAATCAGTTCAGCCGCAAAAAACGCGACTTGAATAGAAAAAATGGCCTGACCGAAGATAATATAAATAGAATAAAACGCTAATACATACTTTATGATTTAATACCCGCTAATTATAACCTTTACTGTAACATTATACCACATCTCTTTCCAACCGATAGAAACGATCAAAAAAAACTTACCAACTTCGTTAATTTTAAAGATAAAAGTGAAAACTATAACGGCGGACTATATAACGTACTAAATAATAAAATACGTGTAATACAAGATATATATAACAGGCTAGATATTAAGCTGTTGTAATTTTGCATTTTTTACCCAGTATACCATTTGTGTAAGCCAAAAAGTAGTATATATACTACCTCATGTACATAAGTATATTTGCGGAATATTATAACCGCATAAAGTCGCACTTTGATACGAAAATTGATTATAGACTTTATGATACAAACTAGATTAACATTACCTAGGAATCCGTAAATGATTAAGGTAAAACCCTTCATAAAAGCTTACAAAAAGAGTTTAACGCCTTATTGAAAAATATCCAGAAATATTGGGAAGCCTTTAAATCAAAAATAAAGGTGATCAACTGTTTATCTAAGTAATTACAAAAGTATTCCGTAAAAACCTAAACTTTGACCTTACTTTATTTGAGCTAGAAAAAGGCTTGGCGGATTTTTATACGAACCTTAACATATGATTTAACTTTTTTACGCCGATTAACAAACAGTAGATTGACATTTATAACCGAGAAAACAGAAATCAACTGTTTATTTATCAAAATAAACCTATCCGAAACTATTTATCACGATTCAATTTAAAGGTTGAAAGTGTAACCAAAAGAAAATAAGTACTTTCAATATAGTTACCAAAAAGAGAAATATTAGGGATAAAGCGCCAAAAACGAAGTGTAAAATAATTATTATGGAAGATAGACTTATAGTTAAGATCGAAACTTATTATATTTATAACAATACCTACAGAGAAGTATATAGAGTTTTACAATTTTTTAAAAACGTTGTATTATCTAAGGTCAGGTCAGCTATTTGTTTACTTACTACCCATTATACAAGAAAATTCAGATCGAACATTAGTTTTGGGTCGATTACTTACCTAATAACCAAATAAAAGCTAATTTACCGGGTACATAGCCGAATATAAAGGCGTAAATTATAAGCTAAATGTTTATCTTTACGAATATACCTCCGAAAAGGAAAATTTTCAAGGTAATAATGTTTTCTTATCAATTCAGGATAACTAAGCCGCTTAGCGAATTTTTGTAAAGTTGTAAAACACCCCTTCTTTGTATAGCGTAAGCCCAAGTTACGAAGATAACGTATTAAACACCTATATATCGTTGTAGTTTACACTTTTTAATAGGTGCTAAAACTGATTTCAGGGTATTGTACCTGATAATGGTGCGACTGAAATATTAACTACCAAAAATCAATAATTCGGCGTAATCGCGGCGAAATTTCCGAAATTTCAGCTCGATCAAATAGTATTATATCGAAAAATCCCATTCGGCAAATATAAAACATCGTTATTAAAAACGGTTGTTATAAACACGCGATTTGAACCGGTTAAATTTTACGTAATAAATTATAAAAAGTTCTTCCTAATGTTATTGAATAATATAAATAAACTTTGAATCGAGGTCTGGAACACGACTAATTAATTTATCTGCGTTTCTAATAGTTTACTTGTATCTTTTCGGGTTAAGTTTACATACCTGTAGTTTTTTCTTAAAATAGGTATAATTAAAACTGTTCACCTAACACTGCTGGAATTATTAATACTTTACCAACGATTCGGATACCCAGCTACAAAACGCCTTTTACGGTTACTTTACGCTGTAAAATAAATAAATATAGGAAAGGAAACGCTTGAAGTTATCGAAAAGTTTTCCCACAAGTACTAGTTATATTTATAAACCTTAGGGTGATTTAGATTCCTCCTTTAAAACGATATAAACTTTAACTACAAAGTAATTGTACATATAATGTACCTTGATACCCAGCCAGTACTATATGCCATCGATATAATAATATCGTTTTAGGCTGCGAAATTTACGCGGAAAGCTCTCGTTACGGACTGCTGAAATACTTTAGTAAATTACTAGTGAAACATCTTTTTAAAACCTTCGGATTCAATTACTTACGATGTAGAAACGGCTTTCTAGTCTACTAAATAAAATATTAATGTTCGAATCGCCGGTAATAAGAGTAAACAAATACATGTGAAGATAATATAGGGTATTAGAAAGTATAAACGGTATTAGAAACCGTTCAAAAAACGTATATAATACTATTTGAAAACTACAGGGTGTGATTTTTAGGGAATGAATCTTATAAATAACGTTTAATAATATTAAAAACATATTCGGCCCAAAAAAATTTATTTTAATTGTATTTCTTTTCGGTATTTTCTCTAAAGTCTATATAGATTCAATACCATCGCTAGCTACGATACAAAAAGTAAATGTTATGGTAAAAGTTATGGTGATATTAAGTTCCTTGTAGGTTATAAATAATATTTTAAGGGCATTGGATATAAAAAATGTTCCGTGTAAAATTAGTGTTTTAGACCTACTACTATAGTTTTAAGCCCCAATTTAAAAACAAAGGTTAGATGAACTAAGCCATGGAGAATTGATGGATTGAAAGGGTATGATATACTTGTAAACTTGCCAAATAATACGAGTTAATTTCTCTAAACAATATTACGAAAGTATGAAAAGAAAAATGAATAAAAAACGGCTAGATACCGTAATTTAACTGATGGTATCGACGAAACCACTTTTATAATAACGGATTCAAACCATAACTAAATTCAGTATATACCTCAAATAGTATTTTCGAACCTTTCTTACTATATAAGACCGGCTTATCTATACTAATATTATTAGTACCTCAATACTCAGGATAACTATTAAGCTTGAGAAATAAAAGACACTTGAAAACCTCTATCACAAATTTATTTATCACGTAGAAGGAGACGTCAAATCATCATATAAGCTTAAAACTTCGCTGCAATGGTATTATTACCGTTTTAAGTTTATCATTCGAATAATTTACCTAAATGTAAATATCCATTTCAATCGATTTAGTTGTTCTTCGCTTTAAAATATTCCAATTAGCGATTTACGGCGCTTATAGGATTTTCTCTATACGCTTCGTACACAAAGTAAAAGATAAGATCAGAAAACCCTATAAAAAAAGCCGCCTTATGGTAAAAGTGCATAATAAAGACGGTAAAAAGGATATTATAATATAGTTGCCTACTTTGTAACAAGCTAGCCACCATTTAATTTTAGTATTTTACAAATCTTTTAATACCCTCTCAAACCTTTTTATTAAACTTCATAATATTACGTGAATTTTCATATAGTTTGAGGAACGGATTAAATAGGTTATTTACGCCTATATTCCTATGAGCCTTAAAAACACTATCTACCTGGAACGATTTTACGTATTATAAAACCGTTTTACGGATTAACTAAGGTTTATATATACTGATATAAAACCTACCAAAGGTATTATAAAAAGCGTCTCGAAATAACTAGTTCGCTCTTCAATCCGTACCTATCAATCTTATTAATACGTTACAAAAGCTTTATATTGATAAGTATGTTGATGTATAATACATTAAAGTTATCCGACGCATCGTTTTTCGCATTTGAAGAAAGGAAGCTATTAAAGACTGGCTTCAAATCAAAACCTAAAACGTACCTAACGGAGGACTATATAATCGACTTTAACGGTGCGATAATTACTTTTCGGAATGACGTTTCAAGCTTTATAAAAAGTGGTAATTGGACAACGTTTCCCTCATTTCTCTAAATAGCGTAAAAAAGGCCGAAAAATATAGGTGTTATCGCGTACGTAGTGTATAGGTTATATTAGTTTTATAGTTGGAAGCGGCATTAAATCTTTAGGTCGTTACGCAATACGAAATCGACCCTTCAGATAACGTATAAAAAGCGTCAAATAAGCGAATTAAGTGGGAAATATATAATATAAAACGCGTTTTATAATTTATATCACTCGATATATGTATTACGAAGCTTTTTGTTTTTATTAACAGTTCCTTTACTGATAACATGAATTACAGCTCGTAAATCGAATTATTTAGGCTTTTGGTAATAAGAAACCAGCTCGAAACGTATTTACCCTTTTTGGTAATATTATCTATTAAAGTTCAAGAAAACATAAGCAGATTATACAAATCGTTTTAGTTTCAGAGATTTATGATATACTTTAAGGCTTCGACTCCGGAATTGCCATAGTGATAACGATCCGAATAATTGTTTTAAACCTTAGGTTAAAACTCCTGCTTTTATTAGTTTATGATAACTCCTTTTTTTCTTTACGAGTGTTTCATTAAGCTTATTACTGCGGCGGAAAAAGAGTTTTATAATTGATATTATAGTTTTACGCGAATTGTATAAACGGCGTAGTTTCAGGAAATAAGACATATTAATAGGAAATCTAATTTTGTCAATATAATATCCAAAAAGTGCCCTAAACGGAGTATTAAAAGCATTTATATTAACGAGAACCTTTTTTTTAATATTATTGAAATGGTTTTATGACCTTATTTAGGTTAAACATTTTAAAATTTATATTTAATATTTCTCCTTTATTTAATATCTTCGCGGTTCGAATCCGCCATTTACACCGCTTTTTACGTTTTATCGCGTAATAAATATTTGATTTATACTACTCTTACAGATTTTTCTCCGTTTGAATTTACTATTCATACCATTTCTGATATATTATTACTTATTGTTTTACGATTTAGGGCTTTTCTATATATGTTTTCAGTATTTATTCATTAGTTAAAATACGATTTCGTTTGTGAAAAATAATCGTATTACTGTGCAAAAAACTGTACTATAGCCGAGAGTGTCGCCCAGGGCAGAAATAAGCAGTTAATTGCTACCAAACGGAAAGGGAGAAGGCGGCGTCATATCCTTACCATATTCCTCACTGCCCTCGCCTTTAGTATTCAAGTTACCACTATCACCGTTATCGACGCCGTTATTAGCGTTACCGGAGGGGTAGCCACGTGTTTAAGGTCTTATGTACTTAATTAAAGGCGCAGGGGGATCTTTACCCTTCTTATGGCGACGCATGATAATATCATCGTATTCACATGCGTAGTATATACGTAAGCTCCATTCCCAAGCATGGATAACGGCTGCCATCTCCTTTGTCCGCCAGTTAGCGCTTATTAGTGATTAGTATCGCTTTATTTTGGTTATTTACGAGTATGGTTGATTTGAGAGGCGCCTTAAACGATATATTCGTATAAGTGAAGGAATCAAGTTCGCATTTAGGATTATAAGGTTAAAATAAACTTATTGTAAAAAAGGTGGGCGCCTAATACTGCTTTGGCCTTTGGCTTTAAGACTACCGGAATAGGGGTGTATCTGTTGCTAATCAGTTTGTAAAGGTAGTAATAGGCCGACCGACCCTAGTTTTAGTAGTAATCGCTAATGGATTTGGCCGCGGTTGTAGATGCGATACACGATATATAAGTCGTATTTATTAATAGCCTAATGTTATGGACTAGAGTATGTCGCTTTAATGTCTTATGAACTAGAAAGACCTTACAGCATACCCTAGCAATTTATAACTTGAGGCGGCGTAAAAGTTGGGCCTCAATCATTTCCTTTATAGGGATATTAGTATGATATAATATATGTGAAGGATTAACAATACGGATCGCATTGCAACTTTATTAGATTACGTTTACGGTGACTAAAGAGGGGAGGGGGGGGGGCTGGCTTTTCCGAGTAATAGGGTCTTTACATGTAGGGAAAAGGTAAGTTTTATAATTTTAAAAGCCCCCCGTTTATCTCCCCCAAAAGTTAAAGGGGAAATGAGAGGGGAGCAAAAGGGCGCGCGTCGTTAAAAGGAGAAAAAAAGGTTTTACTAGGATTAATAACAATATATCTTTCTATATTAACCTCAAAATACGTAACACCGTAATTACTCTTACATAATTATACCCTTATAATACTTACATAGTTACACTCTTATAACACTTACGTAAATATACTCGTATAGTAATCGATAACCATACCACTACCGATTACCTAGATTAATTGGAGCTTTATTTTAATCATTACCCCAGCTATAATTATAAATTCAAACCTTTATAATTTACTTCATTGGAAACTATATTTTTATTACTAAACTACGGATAAAAACTACGTTACCACTACACTATTATTACTTAACTACTGATATAAACTACGTTATAAACTATAATATTATTAGTAAATTACGAATATAGACCGTAATGGGGAAAGAAAATATTGCCTATACGGATATTACCATATATCTCTATAGTTAGTAAGCGGCCATACTACAAAGTAAACTTTTACAAAGTGCACGATAACGTATCACTTTATAAGTTACATTCTAGTAAAGTGTATAATAGCATGCTAGTGCCTAAAAGTAGTATTTACAAAATGTACGATAAAGTGCCACTACCCAAAAGGGAGATTAGAAAAGTACATAGTAAAGTGCCACTATCCAGTTGAGAGGTTATAATCTCTTACCTACGGCAGGTACCCTCCGTATACCTCATCTACCTTCATCTTATCCCACTACATCAATATAAACCAATCTTTACGATTACTCCTCTACTACGTTAACGTAAAGAGAACTTACCAATACTTATATTTTAGTGATTACCAATAGTGATAATAAACTTCAATTAAACGAATAATTTAACACAATGTTATTTTTTCCATCATCTATAAGTTAATAAAACTTAACTAATGCATAAGATTATTCAAGATAGGGAACTTTAAGGATGATAAATACATGCCGAGTCGGATCTATAATACTATTTTAACTTATAGGAAAAAATGAAATAATTAAGATTTAGCTGTAAAACTCTAGGAATAAAGCGTTATTAAAACAACCAGTAAAGCTTTGGAAAAAACCGATGAGGTTGAAATTAATGAACTCCTAACTCAAAATATTGTATAATTTGTACCCAAATTCAAGTTTAAATTATAAGACCTATTTGTGACGATTTTCAGATCAAAGATTGTATACAAACTAAAGGGTAAAACCATGGAGTAATCGTATAAAAAGTCACGTTTAATCGTTTAAGGATACAGTGATAGAGGCAAAGCCTAGATCGGCGGATATTACTATATACCCTCCTAGATAGTATACATAGGCCAAGTAGCAGTCCACTGTATTGCAGGATACACTCCTGCAGGGTGCACGGTAACATGTCACGCTATAAGCTGCACTCTTGCAAGACGCAAAGTACATCATGTATGGATCGCTCTAGAATGGTTATTTCAGACCGACTGCAATGTGTGGATCGGTTTGGAATGTTTATTTCAAATCGACGGCAATGCGTGGATCGGTTAAAAAGGAATATTCCAAAGTAATACGCTTTAGGTAAAAAGCTTATAAGCCCTTACCTATGCCGTACACCTCTGTATGCTTCTTTTTCTTAATTTTAATTATCTTAACTTACTTTATTAAAATACTGATACCTTTAAATTACTCTTTTCATTACTTAGTTCTACGTAAATAAATACCCAAACCTTACCAATATTAATGAGTAGCCGACTCGATCAATTACAAATAGCCTAGAAAAAAGAGACAGATACACGTTAAATACCTATAACGGGATGTTATAGCGGTACTATTTACTTATGCTTTAACATTAAGCTTTATAAAAATTATACGGGGGTGTGGAATTACGCGGAAGTATCAAGAAGCCCGAAACATTATAAAACTATAATATCCGGAGTAACTTTAGAAAATTAGCCCCGTTCCATTAATATCCAACTTATATTGGCGTTTTAAACGTATAATCTGAGTTCTTCTTCAAGAGCGTCCTATTACGCATTAGGTTACACAAGCCAGAATACCAAGTTTCGGAATCCTTCGCTAGAACCCACCCGATTTTCGCTTTAACTAATATCGGTTACATACAAACAATCAGCTCGATCACCTTAACAATATCGGTTACAAACCAAACAACCAACCGATCCGTCTAATAATTTCTACTACGGCATGTTAATAAGGACCGGCCATTAAATAACGGATTACACAACTATATTCTCTTTATCTTACCTACTTTTCTATATTCGCCCTACGTATTTTAAATTTAATACCTATAAAATTTTAAATTTTACTAGTTATTTGGCTAATGTAACGTTAATTACCTGAACGAAACTAATTTGAGACGCTTATATAATTTATAGTTACGCTTTACTTATTTATTATTCAAAATTCATTTACATTAGTAAGTGTTAGTAAGTTTCATTTCGACCGCTGTAATTACTTCATTTTACTTTATATTTACTACGTTTCCCCGAACTTCGAACCACCCTAAAGTATACACGAGTTGCCCTTTACGTATATATAATAGCCCATCATTAACAAATTTGATAAAAACTAACAACTATATGGATTACCTTTATATATATACGTCGTTTCGAAATATTTTCTTTAAATATTTCAACCATAACTCTTAGAATAATAGGATCGAGGCTTTAATAAAAGATTTGAATCCTTATACGGAAAATATATATATTACGAATATAATCATTAATTACTGCAATAGTAATATTAAAAGACGCAAATTATTTTATAATTTTATAGGAAACTTTGTGGACTGGACGTTGGATATATATAAAATGGTGGATAAAACTATTATAAGAATCCTAAGAAAACAATTATGAAGAAGAAATATTCATTCACCCGGTAAAAGTAATAGACGGATCATAAAAGCTCTGTTTACAATGGCCTAGATTATATATATACCTAAATAAACAGATTGAGAAATTATAAAAGGAGAATTTGTAAAAGAATATTATTTGTAAAAGCAAAAGGAACAGATCATTAAGGCTGTAAACCGACACTATAAAAAACCATCACAAACTGGGATACGACTTTCGTTAAAACTGGACGCCTGATGAGAAATACAAATAAAAGAATTAGTAAAAAAAATAGGAGATAACGCGAAGATTATCTACAACGAATATAGAATACAAAGCTTCCATAAAACGTAGTTTAAACTGATGTAAAGACAAAAACACACTCCGAACGCTGGAAACAACCCGCTTGTCTATGACAAAATCGGCTGAAACGCAAATAACAACCCGATCTATAAAGCAATAATCGGCCGAAACACGGAAAACACCCCGATTCAGGAGGTAATAAGCGGCGCAAAACGCTAATACGTACCGTACGGACCAATACCTTTTAACTACGACCCCTACCGTAACCTCTTATTACATCGCTTCCCTACGAATAAAAACGACCTTACAAAGTTAACCAACTTTGTGAGGCTATAGAAAAGAGATGAAAATTATAAGGGAGAGCCGTACAACATATTGGATAACAAAATACACGTAATACTTAATATATATAAAAAACTAGATATTAAATAAGTATAATTTCACGTTATCTTACTCGATATATTTTCCGGATAAATTAATAAGTGGTATATGTATTACCTACTATAGGTAAATATATTCATAAATTGTTATAATCGCTTTAAATTCTATTTCAATACCGCAATTAATTACGAGTAATACCATAAAAATTAAACTGGAACAATATAGGAATCCGTAAAAGATCAGTAGGAAAATATCGATAAAAACCCTCAGGAAAGCCTTACCGCGTTATTAGAGAAGTTCCGAAAATGTCAAATAGCTTTCGGACCGGAATACAAAGGCGATAAATGGTTTATTTAAGTAATAATAGAAACCTGTAATAAAAACCTAGATTTCGACCTTATACTTTTCAAATCTTAAAAGGACTTAACGGCCTTGTATATAAGTTTTAAAACATTTTTCTAAACATTTATACTCTGATAAACTAGCCTAGGATTAGTATTCGTAGTTAATAAAACTAAAAGCGAAATCCAGATTCCTAAAACGGATTTTACCTAGATAATCCATTATGTTTTAGACCAGAGATTTAAAGTCTATTAAAAGTAAAACGAAAGCCTAAAGTAGAAATACTAAGAAGAAAGCCATGGTAGAGAAAGATAGGAACGTTCGTTCGAAAATGGAAGAAACTCATCGAAAATATAACAATATTTATGGAAAGATATACGAGGCTTTATAGATTTACAAAAACGGTGTATAATATACGGTAAAGTCGACTATTAATTTATAAACTACCTCTTTTATAAACAAGTTCGAATAAAACGACAATATTAGGCCGAGTATAATTTTAAGGATCGGATAAAAACTATTTTTACAATATATGTAACCGAATATAAAGGTATAGATAATAGATTCTACGTATACCTTGACGAATATACCTTTAAAAAAACAACTAGAAAAAAAAATAATGCCCATTTATTGATTTGCATCGATGAAAATGCTTAACATATCTTTACTGGCATATACAATACCATCTTTATATACGTTACGAATCTAAATTATGTAAACAAAGTGCTTAAAATTAATATAACGTTGTAATTTACCCTTTTTGACGAATACAAAACAAGATTTCAGGGCATTATACCTAACACTAACGTAGCCAAGATTTCAACGTCCGAAAAACGACAATTAGACGTATTTACAACGAAATTTCCGAACTTTCAGCTAAATTAAACAAAAAAATACCGAAAAGTTTTATTTGGTAAAGGTAAGGTGACGTCGCTAGAAAAGGTTGTTATAAATACGCGTTTCGAACCGATCAAATTTTACGTAATATATTTTAGAACGTCATTTCTGTTTTTATTAGCTAATAGAAATAAGCTCGTAATTAGGGTCCAAAATACGACTAATTAACTTATTCGCGCCTTAAATAGTATATTTATACCGCTTAAGCTTAAGTTCGGTTACTTGTATTTTTTTTCCGGAAACATGTATAATTAAGGTTATTTACTTAACTTCATGAAAATTACAGTCTTTATATCGACAATTCAAATACCTAGTTGCTAAACGCCTTTTACGCTTATTTTACGCCTCAAGCTATATAAATATAGGGAAAAACGTATTTGGGGTTATCGAAAAGTTTTGTTATAAATACTAACTTTATTTATAAGCCCTACAATAGTTAGAATTCCGCCATTGAAACGATATAAACGATAACTACGAAGAAATTATTAATATTATATACTTAAATAGTTGACTGGTTTTTCACGTCGTCAATACAGCTATATTATTTCAAGCTGTTAAGTTTATATAAAACACTTGTACTTTAGATTATTGAAACACTTTAATTAACTGTGAATTCAAAATTTAGCTTGGGCCTTGAAACTAAATTACGTAAGCTGCTGATACGGCTTTTAATTTTACTAAATAACGTACAAAAATTCCAATAATTAGTAACGATTGTAAACAAATTTTAGTAAAAGCCTTATAATGTATTAGGAAATATAAACGATATTGTAAACTACTAAAAAAAGTTTATATAGTATTGAAAAAAAAAACCTGAAAGGTATTAGGTTTAAGGAATCTATCCTTTAAATAACGGTTAACACCATTAACAATACCTTTAGCCCAAGTAGGTTTATCCTCAAGTTTCTTATCTTTAATACCTACCGGAAGATTTATATAAACTTTGCATTATTACTATTCATAATGTAAAGGGATAATACTATAAATAAAACTATAACGGCTTTACGCTTACTACGAATAAATAATAATGTGTTTAAGGTGCTGGATATAAGGAATAGCCTAGGTAAGACTGGTGTACTAAACCTAATATTGTAATTGAAAGTTTGAATTTGGAAAAAGAAAGATAAATAGACTGGTCTTTGAAGGATTAACAGATTTAGGAGCTATAATATACTCGTTAATTTAAAAAATAAAACAAATTCGTTTCTTTAAACAATAGTATATAAATATAAGAAAAAGGCGGAAAGAGACGGTATAAACGCATAGGATGAATAAAACCGCCCATAAAATATTGCCTTAAACAACAAATTTAAACCGACCTTAGTTTTAACCTTACCCTTAAAACGCTAATCCAACCCGACTACACCAAACGAAATCGGCGTATTTATATCAAACCCGCCAAAACTTCAACGTTAAAAACGCCCCTTCGACTTTAAAACCAAAAAACGCCTGAAAAACTTTGCCATAGACTTCTTTCTTACGTAAAAGAAAATGGAAAACTAAGAGCTTAGCCTAAAGTTTTGTTAAGAGGGTATTATCACCACCTTAAGTATCTTATTCGTATAATCTACCTGAACGTAAATCTTAACCTTTATCGAATAAGGTGTATTTCGTTTCAAACGCTTTAACCTAGTCGTTTAAGACGCTTATAAGATTTTTTAACCCGCCTTATTTACGAAATTAAGGATAAAGCCGAAATATTATGGTCCGACCTACGATGGTAAGCCAAGTAGGTGCCAAATAAGATTTACTATTGAGATGCGGAAGAAGAATAGAAGAGGTTACCGTGGTCTAACGTGTAGGTCCCTTGGGCAAGGCCAATGCTCAGCCCGTCTCGTACCCTTATATGTGCCGTACACAGACTGTACCCTGTCCATGTACAGACCGTGTCCGACCTATATCCGGTCCGCGCCCGAGCCGAGCCCAGGCCTATCCCGTTACGTATACAGTTACATAACGTTTAAGTTTAATGGCCAATGGCCTTGAGTCTATGACATACCTCCTTTTCCCCCAATACTATAAGGGTTACGATACCTTTTTGGATAAATACCGGATACTGGCCGTGTCTGTCTAGTACGCGAGTCAAACGTAAGCAGGTAACTTTATGTTTAATACATCGTATAACGTTTCGACCGGTTTACCCTATATCGCTAGCGCCGTATAACGTACCCATTAACGAGTCGTATAAGGCATTTTTTTTGGTCTTTGGCGCCGTATAATATATCTGTTTATATATTGTGACGCGTTGTATAAGGTATCTTTTTTGCCGTTGGTGCCGTATAATACATTCGTTAATATATCGTAACGCGCCGTGTAACGTATTCTTTTTGCCGTCGGCATCGTATGATGCGTTCGTTGACGTATCGTATAAAGCTACGCCTTTAATTTTCTTATTTTATAACGCGTTTCGTATAATATATGACCTTTGCTGAATCTGGTTCGTCAATCCATATAAATACGATTGCCCTCACGTAATCTTGAAAACTTCCTCCTTTTCTTTTTTATATTATCGTCCCCCTTTTTTACTAGCTAAATTATTATAACTTTTTCCACTTTTTCATGTAAATCAACTAGTTATTTATGCTTATATATCTCCACTTTTATTTCTAGCTTGTTATTATAACCGACGTATTAAACGATTTTAACCTAGGTTATGTTACCGTCGGTACCCCTAGAGGGGACGACGAGCCTTTACGTAAGGTATACTACTTTATAATATATTAATGATTTGTTATTAATAACTTGTTATATGTCCTTTGCTTTAGGGGAGATCTTATTATTTTCGGCGATAATAATAATAAAATTAATCTTTTTTTACTATAAGTTAATGATGTTTATATATCGTATATTAACTATCCTTTCAACTTTGGCGTTCCCCTATTTTACGTTCGAGTTTATCGTATATAAAGGTGTTATATATATTGAAAGATTTATCATAAATTAAGTTTATAATAAAAATCCTTACGAAAAGCCGACCATTAATTAACTCCTTTTCGTAATATATTAATGAGATAAATTTACTTACAGTTTTATTTAATTTTCGTGTTATTTTACGTTAATTGGTTATTATGTTAAAAGATAAGAAATACATCCTATCTCCTACGCGTAAGAGTTAGAGAGATGTCCCGGGTTATCGACCTGTTTTTGCCTTCGCTTTTCCGAATTGATTAATTAGTTTACCCGGCTTCGTAATATCGTTCGGGCGTAGGAAGTTTTTACTATGTTAGTCGTATAAGCCGTTACTTTGTTGACTATACGTTTACACCACCCTTTCTTTTTGGGTCCGTATTTACCCCGAACCCTTTTGTCGCCTTTTACTGTGTCTACTATTTATAGAAATAGAACGGTTTCGGGTAACCGAGTTTTAACGTATAACGTTTTCGCCACGACCCCCTTTAGTTACCACCGAATACTTTTTCGTAGTTTTATCATAAGGGGTTAAAATTATATAGATATTTAGGTTATATCTTTTATAACTAATATAGGCTACGGCTTATAAAATGTTACGAGCGACGTTTAGAGTTTAACTAAAAGATTCCCGATTTTGTCCGTATTTTATTTGTTAACGTTTTATAGCAACAGGTTGATCGGGCCGACCATGAACGGGTATAGGGTCGTATTAAGCTCAATTAAGTTACCCGGGCTTAGACTAACGTACTATAGTCTTTAGTAACCCGCCTAAAGGGTAACTCCCTCCGCCCCGGCTTTTACCTTACTTTTCGTTAGATGTTATCGTTGGCCTTATTTAACGCTCGTTTTTCTTAACGTTATCTTTTATAATCGGTCTTTTTTAACGTTTGTCTTTTCTTATATCATCCGTTATCAGATTTTTTTAACGCCTTCCTCTCCTCGAGTTATTCGCCTTTTATAGCGTTGCCTTGCGTACGACCCGCTTTTTACTAGCTCCCCTTTTCGGCGCCTACTGGTTTTCGCTATGTATTTCACCGTCCTCCTCCCATATTATCGTTTAACGCTTGGAGCCAGTCGTAATAGGGCCTTTAACATTAGTGAAGCCATTACTCGCTAAACCTAAATAAAGATAATAATAATAAATGGGTAAACTTTTGTTAGGATGTAATAAAAACTGTTTTACAGTCGGATATTATTCGAGATAGTCAGGTAATATTTGTTAGGCTTTATTTAATATATTATAGCCTCGTTCAATAATAAATTTCATTTTGTATTTACTAGTAAAGTATTATCTTGGGAGTATAAGCGGTTCGTTTCGCGTTTGTTACTTGGTATAAACTTCACGCTTTTGTTGAGATACTGGGGTAAAGTAAACCCAAGTATTTACTTTTTCCGCTTCGAATTTATCCAAAATTGTAATATACTAGCAATTTTCCAACACTTTTCATTTCGGCTTATTATAACCCTTTTACTTAATTAATATGTAACGAATCTCCCCCTTCCCCGTTTTTATTATAAGGATATTTTTTGCCTTAAATTCCTTGTATTTACCTTTTCTTATATCGTTCTTTACTAAAATTAAGCTTAGGTGAATTTCGGATAAAACCTGTAAAAAAGGGGGTCCGAAGCCGTACATTTAATTAAGTTTATATAAAACATCGGATATTTACTCAGGATATTTAACACTACATTTAACGGGTTTGAAATACCGATTATCTAGTACTGGTTATAAGGTTAATCGAGTTTTTTATTCGGGCGGTTAATCTTAATATTACAAAGGCTTAGCTAAATCTAATCCCCTACTTTATAATGTTTCGCTGGACATCGTTTTTATTTTTTATTAGATATAAGCTATTACCACCTAGGCTAATTTCGTCCCTTCGCGTAAATAAGCTAAAAACGTAATAATTTGCTTCGTCGGATTAGTTAATGACATCGTATTTTCGTTTTTTTTCGGAATGAGTAATATTTCGTATTTATTTACCAAACAGTTTGCGTTAAACACAGTAACCATGAACTTCTGGTTATTTAACGTGAATTAATAAGAGGTTAAATATAAAATCCAATCGTATTACAAAAAGGCGACCATGACACGTAAATACTTTTAAACCTTTTGGTTTACCCATTTAATACCGTTATCTATTTGTAGGTAATACGTCGTGGATAAAAGTTATTCGAATTTTATTAGGAAATAAAGTATCGTTTAAAATACGGCTACCTAATCCGAACTGTAGTTACTAATAATAAAAGCTAAAAACATATGAAATCTTTATTATATATCTCGAAAACGTTTCGTGTATATATTAGTAATTATGAACTATGTAACCTCTAATTGAATGAATTTAAAAAGGCGATTCGTAATAACTAGTAAGTATCGAGAGCCGTTATTAATAGTTGGTAAGTTAACTCTAGAGTCGATCTAAATATACGTTTGGTACTAGTCGGGAATAAAAAGAGGTTAATGTGGGCCTTATCGTACAATACGACGAGATTTCGTTTCGTTATACTACATGTATATTTGACATAAACGTCGAATATTTACGTTTAACCCTTCATAATTGTAATCTCGTTGGAAAACACGAAATAAAATGTTTTTATCTAGATAAATTATAATAGACGAGTCGGAAGTCTATTATAATAACCTCGTTGTTAATAATTCCTAATTCGGTAATTATAATCTATTACGATAACGCAATTCCCCTCTCGGGTTAATCCCGTAATTTGTAATTTACATTAACTGTTTTTCCTTAGGCGGGAAACATCTAACGCCTTTAAAAACCGCTCAAAGCCGAACTTTATATAGCTTATCGTTCGTTAATCTTTAATTTTACAATTCCGTCAACGTACTCCGGTCGAAAATAGGGGAACTACTTGGCGTTAAAAATGCCGGCGGGCCTAACGCAGGCCGGACCCGCGGCGGTGTCGCCAGCGCCGCTGTATTAGAATCCCTTAACGTTATTTTCGATAACTACCCGGGCGCGGGCTAGACCCGGGGCGGTATCGTCTTTGATGGCCCTTCAAAAGCCCACAACCCCCCTTTATTATATATATCGTCGTTATTGAGTAGCTAAGCTTTCGTCTTACCAAATTCTTTTACCTAACCAGCCGCAATTTATATTCCTTTAATATATAGGTTTATTAATATTACGGTTATATAATAATAAAAATGAGCTAAAAGAACTGTACGTGATGTTCTTTTACCTTAGGTTTATCGTAAATAGTATAATTACGTTTCGTATCCGTTAATCGTACAAAGTGGTAAGTTATTAACATTAAAATAACATCCTTATCGCGTTACAATAAATACCCTTTTAACGACGTTTCCGAATAGTTAATTTCCACGACTATTAGCCGATTTAAATTCTAATATGTTTGAATCACGGTTATAACAAAGGTATCTTTTATTGTTTGAAATGCCTACTCCTCCCGTTTGATGTAAACCTTACACATATTTTACTTCGTTAGGCGAATAAGAAAATCTGCTAGATTTGAAAAATTACTAATAAAATTACGGTAAAAGTTAGAAAAACCTAGAAAACTTCGAATCTTCTGGACCATACGTGATAACTCCTACTCGCGGATTACTCTGACTTTTTTGGGGTCAGCCCGGATACCTATTTTTACTGTTATAATAACGCCCAAGTATTTTACCTTTTTCACCATGAAATTATACTCTTTAAAATACAAATTTAGTTTCGTATTACGAAAAAGTTCTAAAACTGGTCGAATTTTCGCCATATAATTTTACCTAGTACCCAAAGAAAAGACTGGGAGGTCGTTCCAATACGTAGTAACGAAATTATGTAAAATATCCACTATTATATAATTAATATATCGTCAAAACTTCGCCGGAATTCCCTCTAATATTAAAGGGGTAACCAAATATTTAAATAATTTAAACCGCGTACGAAACGTCATTAATTCCTCTTATTCGGATGTTACTCGAATGCGGTAAAATGCCGTTCGAATATCCAACTTCGTAAGCTATGTCGACTTCTTCAACGTATGTTGGGTTTCCTTAATCAAAGGTTAAAGAAAAAGGTTTTGATTTGTAATTTTATTGAGTACCTGATAGTCGATATAAAACTGTTATCCCCCCTCCGGTTTACGAATTAGTAATACCGGCGCCGCTGCCAATAAAAAGCTCGTCCGAAATTTAACCTTTATTTATCAGTTACGTAACCTATTATCGGAACTTAAAAAGTTAATTTCGTAATATCTAGTATAACGGCCTTTAAGGTAGTTTTGGTAAAATTTTATCTTTATTCGATTTAATGTAAATGTAGTGGTCGAGTTTTTCCTTATACAAAAGTAAAACTGTAGCCTTATCCTTATCGAATAGGTTGCGAAATACCGTTGATTTCGGTAAAAAACGAGATTAATCCTTTTCTTCCTTTAACCGTAGTCTTCGCCGTTATTTGTAAAATCCGCGTTATCTCGCTAAAGCTTATCATATTATTTATCTTGAATAGGTCCCCTATACGTTATACCTTTCGGTACGAATGTTACGCTAACCTGAGGAAAACCGAACCCACTACGTCGTATATATCTTTTATGCAAAGTCGTATAAACACTAAGTCGATAACTAAACCTCTTTAAACTTACATTACACAATGGCTTTTGCCTGCGTTTAAAGTTACCTATTGATATCGTATTTGAAGCATTCCAAAAATTATATCCCGTATTATTCCAGGAATAATATATACTAATATCGGGTTGGACTATTTATTAATATTTATACGAAACTGAGATATTTAGGTAATACTTTTATTTTACTGTAACCTTAATATCGGTTTAAAATTTCGCGATTATAACAGCTGAATTTATTTTAACCTTGACTGTTATACTTAAGCCTCGTTTATAATACAATAACAATTATAGCTAAAATCGACTTAAGTATTTGAAAAGTAGGTATTATTAAAAATTATAATAATAAGGAATAATTCCTTATTTATATGTATTTTAATTCAATTCAATTTATTTTTACTCGATTTTTTTATTACGCCAGTAAAGCTATATAACTTCAAAACCAAACTATGTTTAGGAGTTAGGCTTCTCCCGTCGGTGTTAATTGAAAATATTGCTTTATCTTTTCAACTTTAACCGCATATACCTACGTAAAAAGTAATACCGAGCCAAAGTTACAATTACGTTAAAAATAGTCTAGTAAACTATAACGTTTATAATTCCCAAAATAAACCTAAATTAATGTCTTTTATTGTCGTTTACATTGTTTTACATCTTTGGTTTTGAGTTTGTATCGAGCGGGTTTTTTAAAAGAATTAGCCGCAATTACTATAGCCCGTTAACTAAGGTATTTAAAAGGCGTAAACTTTCGTTATAACCGTACTACTATCTGGCTGTTAGTATTAAACGGGTTTTGTTAATTAACGATTAAAACGCTGCTTTAAATTGAAAGATTTTTCCTCGTTGGCAAACTTGAGGTACTTTTTTTAAAGTTACAATATAATTTACTCGGCTAATACTTACCATGAGAAATTTGTCGCGAATATGTAATAATACGCGAAAATATAAATATTTACATTTTACAGTAAAAGGCCAATTTGGGCCGCTTACTTAAACCAAAAGTGTTTTAAACTTAATAGCAAATAATACATATAGGTTTTTATTATTTATAACTAAGCCTTCGAATTCGATTAATACTTTATCCGCGCGGTAAAAGTCGCCGAAAACCGCCTTAATCTAATCGAAAAACTTTTTCATATTGTACTTACCTTTATGTCCTTCAGTCTCGGGATAAACCGTAACAGTTTACTTTACCATTGCCGTATAACATCCCTGTACGTAAAAGAACGCATACTGACATTTTCCGATTTATATCTTATTTGTTTTTAATATAAATTATATCTTATAACGCGTCGGAAATATATTTGTTAAATTTGGGCTAGTTATATCGTTTTCGTGCGCCTTAAACCGGTGAAATGCTAACGCGAGTCGTAGCTAATTCGGTTTCGAGTTATTGGATTTTCGCGACGACCTAAACGAAGTCGGACGTAGGGTCTAAGGTTAAAAACGATTAATCCGGCTGTTATAACTATTGAACAGCTGATATAATATAGTTTACGGTATTTTGTAAACGAAAGATATCGGCCTAAGTCGACCACAAAAAGGCTGAAGGAATGTTTATAGAGGTGGAGGACTAGGTATTCGCCGACGGCCTATCCTCCTCGAGGACGTTAAGGTATAACATCAAATTATTAACGTTTACTATCTATTTGTTTATTATAAATTATATTTTTCTTGGAAAAGATAAAAAAAGACCTTAATACTATATTATAATTCCACTTACGATGGTAAGCTAAGTAGGTACCAAATGGGATTTACTATTGAAGTGCGGAAAAAAATTAGAAAAAGTTATCGTGGCCTAACGTACAGGGCTTTTAGGCAGGGCTAATACCTAGCCCATTACGTGCCCTTACACGTGCCGTATACGAACTATGCCCTATCCATGTACGGATCGTGTCCGGCCTGTACCCGGTACGCACCCGAGCTGAGCCTAGGCCCATCCCATTACGTGTGCAGTTACGTAACCTATAGGCTCAATGGCTAACGGCCTGAGTTCATGACACGAAAAGCCTTATAAAAAAACCCGCTTGGTTATAAAAGGTTATAATAATGAAGGTAAAAACGATATTATAACTTAATTAACTATATTACAACGAGTTAGCTATCGACTAATTCTTATATTCGCGACTTTCCTTATCAATTTATATAACTTATATATTAAACTTTACAACATAACAAAGGCTTATACTCAATCATAAAAACGGTTAAAACGACGAATTTACGTTGATATACCTAAAGATCTTAGGCAATATCATTTATCTAAAATGATCTTACGTATTTTAAAACCATTTTACGACTTGGTTAAAGTTAGTATTTATTAATACGACACTTATTAAAGGCATTTTAAAAAATGGCTCGAAATAACTAACTTTACTTTCAACCCGTTCTTTTTAATATTAATGGCCCGTTTAAAGGGCTTTATATTAACGGGTATACAAATAGACGATACCTCAACTTGATATTACTTTTAGCTTTTAGTATTTTAAAAAAAAAACCTATAAAGGCCAGCTTGAAAGTAAAACCTAAGACGTTCCTAATAGAAAATGAAGTAATTAATCTTAATAGTGCTATGATTACCCTTCGAAACGACACTTTAATCTTTACATAAAAGAGGTAGTTGGCAAATTTTCCCTCGTTACTTTAGATAACGTAAAACGAGTCAATGAATACAGATGTTAACATGTACGCGGCGCTTAGTATGCCTTTATAATATAATCAAAAGTAGAATTTAACTTTTTTATAGCCGTACAATATTGAACCGAGTTAAAGAACGATATAAATAAAACGTTGAACAAACGTTTTTCGTAATAAATATATAATTCGAAACGCGGTTTATAATTTATACCATTATATATATGTATTATAAAGCGATTTATTCTTATTAACGGCTTCTTAGTTAATAATAATGACTATAATTTACAAATCGATCTTATCTTGGTTGTTGACAACGAAATACCGGCTCGAAACGGCTTGATAGTTCAAAACAACAACATTATTTATTAAAACTTTACCAAGTGTAAAAGGGTTACAGGAAACGTCCCAACTTGCGAAATTTATAATATAGTTTAAGGCTTTGATACGGGTATTACTATAACGATAATAGTCCAGATAATCATTTTCATTTTTAATTTATATTTTATCCCTTTTATAGTTTATATTGAGTCTTTTTCGCTTAAAGAATTACTGGTTAAATTAGGAATTTCGTACGAAAAACGTTTCATAACTGATATTTTAACTTTACGCGAGTTGTATAAATGCTGTAAAATACAAAAAACAAAATAAATTAACGACATATCCAAAGTAACGGATACGATAACCAAAATTAAGTCGAATGATTCCTTAAAAAACTTATATTGATAAATACATTGTTGATGAAGGTCGTTAAAAAGGTTTTACAATTTTAATAAATTAACTAACTACTAATCCTCCTGTTTTACATTATTCATTTCGATTTATATTTTACCTTTATTTAAAAGGCTTATAAGTACCGATTATGAATTTTGTCTCTATTAAACAAGGCTATTTGTACCGATTTTCGTTTTATTTTACCCTTTATTTAATTTTATAACATCGCGTTAATTTTTGTATATTACCTCTCTTATTTTACATTTTATAATACATTCATGACTTCAAAGCGTCATTTTAACCAAATTTGTAAAATTACTATATAACGTAATATATTATAACCGGGAGCTTCGGTTCAGCCCAGGGGTATTCATCTATTATTAAAGAGAAATGGCGACGTTGTCGCGTCTCTACCGTCCTTCCCGTCATTCTTACCCTTTGTATTAACGCTACCGTTATTACCGTTAACGAAGTTATTAATACTAATTAGGATGTAACTTTACACTTAATTAATTATACCCCTAAGTAAAGGTATAAGAAAGGGATTACTCTCCTCGTTATGATGTACAATAACGCCGTTAAATTTACCCGTATAATACATATATAGGCCCCGTTTCCAAGAGACAACGGCGGTTATCGTTTCCTTGGTTTACCTGTTGGCGTTTATTACTACTTAATATCGGTTTATTTTGGTCATTTGCGACGATTTATTTTTCGGATCGCCATGAACAGTGTAATTTTATTAAATCAAGTTCTTCAAAATTAGTTAAAATTTACCAAAAAGTTGGCAGACGCGTAACACGGATTTGGCTTACAGCCCTAAGACTACTGGAATGGAGGCGTACGAGTTACTAATCTGCTTATAACGGTAACAGCGAACCGAACGGCCCCCATTTTCATGGTAATTGCTAACGGATTTGCCCGCGGTCGTAAACGCGATATACGACACGTAAGGAATATCCATTATCGGCTTAAGGCTACAGACTCGAGTACGTTGCTTTAACGTTTAATGCGTTAAAAAGACCTTACGGCGTACCCTATCTATACAGAGTTCAAAACAGCGAAGGAGATCCACCTCATACTTTTTATTTACAAAAAATAAATTTAAAATTTTACGAAAGAAGGGTTCAAGATGTATATACCCTAAAGTAATTGCGCCAAGTTACGTTTACGATATGAAAGGACCCTTATGGGTGATAAAGTCTTTACCTATAGGGAAAGGGTAAGGTTTATAACCTTAAAAGCCTCCTGTTCCTCCTTCGAGCTGGAAAAAGGGAAGGGAAAAATGGGGTAGGAGGAGTTTGGCGCGGTAATGTCGGGGAGAGGCGAAGCAAAGGCAGCGGCTAGGCTGAGCGACGTAGAGGCAGTGGGGCTTAACAGCGTACCAATGAACAGGGTAATGGATGCGGGCGGCGTAAAGTCAATAAAAGAGATTGTGCCCGACGAAGGCGAGCTGTTACTATTAATAGTGATGGTACTAGGGGCAACGGTTACGGCAGCTGCGGCGGCAGTGATACGCCGACGCTTTCGCGCCAAACGGCGCCTTACAATCCTATTTTTACACGGCATTTATTCGGGAAATAGGTTAGTATATATATAATTTAAGCAACCTATACGTTAAAACGGCTTTGTTTAATTATATGAACTAAAAGTAGGAACTTATATTGCTATAACTACACGCTTTTAGCGAAAAGAAAAAAAGGAGATTTTACCTGAAACAATAGCGATACATCTTGTTATACTAACCTACCACGTAATTACATAATCTTCCTTACATAATTACGCTTACGTAATTACCACCGCGTAATTACCTTTATTAAAAACAACTAAAAACGTTATTACCAACCATATCGCTTTTATTTAACTATACGAACCAGACCCAATTAATAATTACCACTTCGGCTAAATTTTTTCAATTTTAACTAAACTTGATAATTTTGACTTTTTACGAGTAATACGGCAAATAACATTATCATTACGAAAATTACTAATTTGAACCTCATACGATTAATACGGTAATAATGTTGTTATTATAGAAACTGTTAATTTAAACATATTACAATTAATACGATAAATAATATTATTACTACTAAGTTATAAATACGAAGTATACAAGGAAAAAAGAAAAAAAATGCCTGTATATATATTATTTTATACTCATATAAATAGTATATATAGGACAAATAGTCATGTATTGTATTACAGGGTGCACTCCTATAAGGTATACAGTAACATATCATGCTATAGGCTGCATTTTTGCAAGACGTAAAGTGCATTATGCATGGATCGGTCTAGAATGGATATTTTAAACCGACTACAATGTGTGTATCGATCTAAAAGGAGTATTCCAAAGTGATACGCTCTGGATGGAGAACTTATAAGCCCTTGCCTGTGGTGTACACCTATAGATGCTTCTTCTTCTTGATTTTGATTATCTTGAATTACTTTACTACAATACCAATCATCTTTTGATTACTCTTCTACTTGCTTTATTTCACGTGAATAAGTACTTAGACCCCACCAATAAGATCCTTACATAGTTACCAACGATTAGAAAAATTAGCAAGAGTTGAGTGGATGCTTCAATAGTAAATTTACTAACGAAAAGTAAAGGAAAATTTTCCTTCAATAATCATAATACAAGGAAAACATACACATAATCAGAAACCACTCTATGAATGTTTATCTTGTTCAATCAAACAGAGGAATTATACGGTAAATTCACACCGGTTGAAGCGATAAAATAAATCAATCACTATATAAACTCACTACAATAGGAAATTATGAATTTATCATTTATTTATAGTATTTAAAATTGAAGTAATGTATGAAATCATTAACTTATAACCCCTATTTACTTGTAATGTAGAAACAAAACTTCGGCCTAATAGATACATAAATTAATAATATCTTTTTCTTTAAAATTAATAGGTTAATAATATGAAAAGAACAAACATTTAGGAACTTCAAGTTTTAAAACTACAAGCTGATCGAGATTTTAGCGAAAGGAAATTAATTTGACTTTACGACATCATTAATCTATTTACTCAGTATTAACAATACTTATCTTCATTTCTTTCAGAAACTCTAAAGCGCCAACTTGACTATAATTAACAAAATTAACGTAATTAGAGGTTAACATTACTTAAAACAATACGTCCGTGACCACTTTATTATTACGTTATATTATCTGAAAGCCTCTAACGAACTATCTATTATGGTATAAATATAAAACCAAAAAGACAAAAACTTCAATTAATTAAATTAAAACAAGAGAATGGAAGATGCGAAATTTAAAGCGGAGAATTAACACAATCTCTATGAACTTATCGAAGACTAAGTTAATAATTGTTATAAATGGTCTATTTAATAATAATACCAACTTATTAGTATAAATCAGTATTTTAATAATCGCTGTTAATGAAAATTAACCAAAAAAGAGTTTAATATCGTCGGAAGTCTAATTAATTAAACTTTTATTAAATATAGAACGATTATATTGAACGTGTCGATTTCAGAGTTTTATGGCATAATAATCAGCTTTAATATAAGTATAATATTATTAAAAATACTTAATAAAATCACCAGGTAATTTAGAGTTCTCTTTATCCCAGTAATAATTTGTACTAATTTAAGGAGACTAATTTAGTACCTATCAAAGCCTAAAACTATTAGTGAAATAGGTTTAATAATCGGTATAATAGTACTTTATGAAGCCTACAATGATATGGAGATGAACAAATTCCGGTAAAATGATATCAAATTTAATTCCATTAATATCATAGCAAGCACATCACTAAATAAAACCCCTAATAGCTTTATAGATAATGATAGGCTGAGTATATGTATCGAGGGCTACATTAACAAGTTACCTAGTAAGATCGAATCAAATACAAGCGAACAAGAATACCCTAGCAAACTGGAATACTGATGGTGAATTATGGCTGGCAACTTGTTAAATTAGCACTTCTAAGTTGGAGGCTTAAATAACTCTAGTAAAAACTTTGTCTGTAGAAATTAATAAAGTTGGAATAAGGAATCGTGTGGCAAATAAAAGCAGTTTAGCTGCGAAATTAACAGGGTTCTAGCGAGTTAACGAGGTTATAATTCAGTGGTAAATAGATAAAATTAGTCGACAGCATTTCATACGCACACAAAACAAAAAGCCATCAGTATTGAAATAGTAATAATTGAAATACAAGAATTCAACTATACTTATAGCAATGTTGACTATACTAACTATAAATTAAGTTTATTATTTTATAGGTCTACTATATTTACTGTAAGTTAACTACAGTATACAAGAACATCACACTAGGGAACGCGTTAAGCAATTGACTATAAAGATTAGTATGTAGATTGGCTAGCAGTCTGTCAAATCTAAAACAACACATTCACTACTTGACCACGCAATACTACTGTTACTTCGACCACGTCTTAAATCGATAACATTTCAACGTTTAAAGTCCAACCAACAGTAATATTATT
This sequence comes from Anisogramma anomala, assembly GCA_038502455.1. Lineage (NCBI taxonomy): Eukaryota > Fungi > Ascomycota > Sordariomycetes > Diaporthales > Gnomoniaceae > Anisogramma > Anisogramma anomala. The sequence goes on from JASMMZ010000001.1 coordinate 37,427,919, forward strand.
AATATTGTTTTAGAATTTGAAACTGACATCGTTGAAATAATACAAATACGTAAAGTAACTAAGCTGGAGCTGTCGCTTAAATTGGTCAGATACTGTCTATAATCCTCGATAAAGAAGAGAAAAGAAACCCCTATTATGTAACTATTATAGACTTAAAGAAAAAGGGGGTTACCCGGTCACTTAATAGGTAAGGTTATGCTTCCGAGCAGCTCTAAAGCAGAGTAAGAGTATGGAAACTATTAGAGCTAAACTTTTAGTAACTATTAGCTTAGACATTAACTTGTAACATTACCCTCTAGACCCTCCCCCTTCCCCCTCTCCATTCGAATTAAAAAGAGGTAAAAAATGTTGGCGAACTATAAAGGTATGAAGGGTGCGTGTCAACCTTCTTAAAGCGGCTTAAAGTACCGTAATATTGTGTAAAAGATTCCAGCTATCAAACGGTTTGACACCGTATAAAAGGTGATGGTTTAATTTTCCCACCACCCTTTTTATAAATAGCTCCGTAATACCCCCCCCTGCACCCCCTGAAAATATAAGTTTTTCCCTCTTTTAACCACTTTTCTTTACTAATAGTATCCCGCTTCAATACTACCTATTTTCCTGATAAAACGGAAAACCCTTTTTATTATTATTAATAACTATTAAAACCAACTTCTAACTTATATTTAAGGTTAATAAAGTTATTAAAAACGTAGGTATACTTGCTTTAAAGCCGTTTGGCTCCCGTTGGCGAGAATATTGTGTTTTATAGTACGTCCAATCGAAATTTACCTCGATAATATTCGCAAACAAATATATTTCGAATATGTTTATTCGATGGCTTATAACTTTAAGAGGTTTGATTCGAGGACCAAAAGTAATGATAAACCTATATAACGACTGTAATACCATTAAGAAGCGACTACATACTAGTGTTAAATACCGTTTATATTTCGTTTGAGCGATTGGCTGTAGCTTCGGTTCTACGTTTACCACGCTAAACTTGAACCGAATATAAAAGAGGTAGGTAAGGAGTTATTTAAGATCTGTTTAGGTTTTGACGCTCAAAATTGAAGTAAGTTATTCATTTACAAGTTGTTTTAACCTGTTAATGAGCAGCTTAATTAAGTTCAACCTAAGGTTTTTGTTGTAAAGATATTATGAGGGTATACTAGGTTATATAATAGAAAGTAAACATTTGTAACAACGCAAGATCGTTTCTTGTTATTCCTATTCGTTCTGGTGGCCTTTGAGCCTTAAAAGGTTTTAATGAAAAGCGTAGTTTTTAAGTTAATAGTTTATAGTAGTAGTAAATGTGAGTGTCGTAGTTAACGAACCGACAAAAAGTTTAATTAATGGTAATCAAGTAGTTGGTTGAGAATTTTAAAGGTATTAATAGTTATATATATCACGTTAAGAATAAGTTTAATAAACTAGTTAATATTGGTAAAAGGCTATTATCGGTTAATGGTCTCAATAGTAACTCAAGAGATGATTAGTATCATGATATAGTGAAGTAATTTCGGTTGTAGTATTAGCATAAATTTAATAGGTATTCAGTATCCATATAATAACGGCTTTTACGCTACTGAGTAATTCAAAATATAATATTTCAACCTTGTTTAAGGGACGAACCTGAAGGCCCGTTATTATATTCTGCTAACCCATAACATAATTCGAAAGCGTTAAGGACCATTATATTTGGAAATATAGAAAAAAGTTTCGAAATCAAGTATATATGATCTACTAATTTAACTAAAAGTCATTGTTTTAGGGGATTGTTAAGTCGGTGGCAGCTTATTTAAGGTTTATTTCAAATTCTAAAAATGCTTTAATCTATTATTTGGAATTTATCATGTTATCTTTACCTATAACTTTAATAGGTAGAAGTTAAAAGTTGCGAGTTTATTAACTCGTAAGCGGGTCCGAAGCGTCTAGAATAAGTCAATTTACATAAATTTGAAGGTTTTTTTCCCTGAAACATTATGTTTAATAACGTAGGACCAATGAAATACTTACAACACAATATTTATAAAAAAATTAAGTTATTCTTTGGAAACTTATCTAATTTGTCATTTTTTAAATAAAGTTAGATATTATTACCAATCTGTAATCTTTTTAAAAGGAAACATTACTCATTAACAGCCTATGTAAATTTAGAAACGTCGCGGATACGTTAATCGAAATATTCAACCCTTATATAGAACTTAGTGACTTGAATAAGTAAACGTTAGTTGGGTTCAATAAAGTCGATATATTGGTCGTAAATTATTAAAACCAGTTTAATATCTATGGAAGTGATATTTTTGTCATTCAATGATAGTTATGAACCGGATAATGAATGATTTCAATTAAATTAAGTATACATTATAAAAGAACGTGATTGAATTATTTTTCAATTGATAAATTTGGTGACTCCATTCATTTCGGAGTTAAATGCGGTGTTTAGGCATTATTTAACCCCCACTGGATCGTAAAGATGTTTGCAAAACCCACCGGTCTAATTTGAATCTCGATTACCAAAAATAGTTCAAAAATACTCGTAAAACTACCAAGGATAACTTAAAAATAGTTTTATGTAAGTTTCAGATTCCATGATATTTATTAATTTTAGAAAGATAGTCTTATTCAGACGATGCATAATAACTACAAATCAACGTGAGTTGTCGGTACGTTTTTAAAAGAAGTAGATTATGAAGTCGATAAAAAACTTGTTTCAAACCCATTTAAAGTAAGTAAAAACTTAAGAGATCTGTTTCTATGATATTTCTAATAGGTTTTGCGCTTAAAATATTATAATTTCGCTAAAAACGACGAAAATCATCGTGTAACCTGGGTTAAAAATACATTTTAAAAAGGATAACAATAGTAATGTTATAGATTTAGTGGTTAATCAAAAGTGAATCGTAGGTAATTAAATTAAAATAGTAGTAAACGGCTTATAAATGAGTATTTAAGCACGGTTACGAAACCATAAAATACCGTCCTCATTTACTGAATATTTTTAAATAAAGACCCTAAGTACTTGGTTGTTATTAATACGAATATTGGTAGGAAAACTCTGCTCACTTATATGTACCCTTCAAATTAAATAGGGGTAAGTAGTATCCTGGATGATAACGGCGTCCTAATTATTTTAAAGGTTGATATTGATTGAAAAATCGTGCATTTTTGGTATAAGCTTATTAGTAATAGTCAACCGGAAAATATATACGCGCGGGAGTTGCTCGGAATCAATTTATTCAAGGTATAAAAGTTGTAATTTCAAGCCCACAAAACGGGAATCGGAAAAGCCTTTCGAAATACTCTGGTTTCATCTTAATAATATATTAGACCGTATGAAATTAGCCCTTTTATTGTAAACCAATTTAAAACTAAATTGAAAAAAACATTTCAATAAACGGATTTATTATTTGGAATTTTGTTATGTAGTTATAAAGGCCTTTAATATTTTGGGATTAGTAAGAATAGTAAACACATAAGTGATGCCTAAAGGCTCCACATTGTTGTTATGACTCAAGGACCAACTGCAGGTCATGAAACAGGCTAGTGATCGGCTACGCCATTAAGAGTCTGATATCTAATACATCAAACAGGAAAAATCTCTTTTGTAAGCAACCCAGGGTTAGGGTTGGCCGATAGATCGCTAGGATAGCAAGGCGATCCAAACGATCCAGTACTGAAGATGGTATGAAGGCTATAGGATAAAAGGACACGGTCATCACCACATAGATAGCATTTCCTTCATAGCTCTTTAGTTGTCAATCTAAGTATTCAGTCTACACATTTGAATAGCCTCACGGCTTTTGATTATTACTTGCAAGGTTGCAATATTGTTCACTCAGTACCTCTGCTACCTTCTTGATAACATAAACCCTCTGACAACTTCTATATACTCACGGGTATTTAGTGTGATAATTATAATTGTATGTTTTTAAACAGTTTATAATCCTAAGTAATTTTTTGTCATAAATTTAGTAACTCTACTCAATAAACAACAGACGATGAAAATAATACGACACTGGGTATAGGTCATTATAATAGTCAAGTTAAGGTTAATGTCTCCTCAAAATCGAATTAAATGAATCGGGGTTTAAAAATATTTCGCGGTCGAGATTATATCAAGCGAAAACAGGTTTGAAAAGGAAGTAGAATTTAAGCCATTCGAAAATAGCCTCCTTCTCAGGTCCCTAATAAAAAAAAAAGTACCATTTCAAATGAATCGAATTCAAGGCAAAATCATTATAAAATGATCGCGAATGAATTTCCGGTAAAAGTTAACAAACCTAAAAAGAACCTGTATTCCTATTATAAATATGGAAGCTGTTTATTCCTAGATCACATATAGATTTTCCGGATTTATACGTACGCTAACTCACATTTCGATATCGAATGCTATGAATTTTGTTTCTTAAACACCGAATTTATATTTCGATATTTCAAGGTTTAGATGAATAATGTTTAAAAAGTTTGGTACCCGCTTAACTTTAACGTTATAATCTTAGAAGTCACCATGTGAATATATTAAAGTATTTTCTAGGTAAGCGAAATAGCAAATATTAATGAGACGGTATTATAAGTTCCTAATATACTATTAAACGGTAGCTGGTATATGAGAAAGACAGAAGGGAGTAATTAGTAATTCGAAAAGTCTGAAACGTATACGAAACGTAGTTTTCCATTAATCTACCTTTTTAATACGAAACCAATAAGAAGCGACTTCAACTTTTCATTTGGTGAATTGATTAATTCAAAAGATAATCCCGAACATTCTTTTAAATAGTAGAAGTAATTTTAAGGTCTATTTTCGTAATAAAGTTATGTTTACAGTAATTGATATAAAAGCGTAAGTTAGTTTTAGGTGTTTTAACGAAAAGTCTGTGTGCACCCATTCAGGAGTTATTTGAATAGAAATAACCCTAATTTAGAAACCAAGTAAACGTTTTCTTTAATATAAAAAGCTTTTTTGGTGATATACCATATATAGAGCCTTACGTAACCTTTCATGGCTGGTTTTAACTACGGTTTTAAAGGACGATTTTATAGTCAGTTTGGAAGGAGTAAGGAGACAGTTTATTCTTAAAGGCTTTATACAATAAAAGAGAGAACTTTTTAAAGGTATTGGGAAGTTTATCATTATGAAAAAAAAGTAGTTTCGGGGCGAGCGCTTTATTAATGTTTTTAGTAGAGATAGCAGCGAGCCGTATAGTAGCGGCTTAGTCCCTTCAGATCTTTCAGAGTGTAGTATGAAAATTGGCGGCATTAATTCCTTTAATTCTTTTATTGGCGTCATACCTTGTTTCTATACACGATATTCATCCGTTCGTTCTAGAAACAGTATATTATTTTGAGCGACATAGATTACCTCTTACTATTTTACTTAAGATCTACCTAAAACAAATTTATATTATAAATAGAGAATGATATAAGCCTAATTCTGATACCGGTATTTATCGAAATGAATATTCAAAAAGTTATAAAAGTAATAACCCATAGAGAGGACTTAAATGCGTAATAAATGGCTTTACTAAGTAGTCAAGGTAAAATATAACTGCGGTTAACTTTAATAGGCTGGAAAACCATATACTTATAACTTTATAATATATGTAATTTATATTGATTCAAAAGTAAAGATATCAAAAAAAATTGTAAGATAAACTAATTCAAACCAAGGAACTATTTAAAATTTAGTAGAAAATTAACAGATCAAATTAAAATACCTTTAATTTATATACATATATATATATTGGAGTTACACTTTCCACTCTTAAAAGTGAATAAAATAGTCGGTTAAACTACGGTAAATACTTACGTTAACTTTGGTACCAGAGTTGTTCGAGCGCTTTAAAAGATTAAATAAGAAGGTACAAATACGACAACTATTCACACCATAGCATAGACATAAGTTAAGGTCCTTATAACGGAAGAGTTTCGAATAGATACCCCAGGTAACGCATTGTTTAGAAGCGGTGTAGAAGGCGTTTTCTTTATTTATTATAATATCCTTTTGCTATCGCAGGTAGGTACGTTATTGTTACCATTTTCATTACTAATAGTAATTTAGATACAAGTAATATTAACGTAGTCGGCGCTATTATATCGAATATGGAGGTTGTAAATTTTCCTATCAATAAATCAAAGGAGAACGATTTACTCGTTATAATTCGTCGGCATATCGAGGGGAAGTAACGTATTAATTAACGTATCGTTAATAACTACTTTTAAAATAATAAGTTTAGCCGTAGATTTCTAGGCTATGCTGCCAATCTTTGAGAGTAAGGTCTTTTAAACGTTGAAAAAGACGTAGAATCGTTTGCGAGCCCTTTGTTTTATACTTGTAAACCGAGAGATTGCAGATTTAGCTACGTTTGACTCGTAATAATATGTACTTATTATTATCATAAAGGTATCAGGATTTTTGGTGCCGCTATCGCTACTTCGTCCGTAATATTTTTTATAATAGCTTTCGTCAGATCTTTTTATTACCAAAAGAATTTACAAGTAATTTTTCTTGATATTAATGAATTTCATTTTCTTACTCAATTTGCATAATATTATAGCCCTTTATACCGAAAAACATAGTTTAACACCGGAAAATTTAACCGATAAGTTCAATAGGTTAAGTTTGAGTCATTAACGTTTAATGGTATCAAATGGAGCACCAGTATTGTAATTGAAGTCGAACAAATCTGAATTGTTGTTATTGTTATGTAAATCGATGAGGTCAACAATAGGAAATAACGTGGTACTTATGTTAATTGTGGATAGCATGATATGATCTTTTTAAGGAGTGGGGTTATTTATAAAATATAAGTGTAATAATAGCTTTAAGTTACTGGATTATATTTATTAACGTAATTAATACGTTTGTATTATGTTATTTTATGTATATGGAGTATTAGCGAGTGGTTTGGTTCTATTTGACAAGTTTTACACATAAGATTTCGGTAAATCGTTGGTATTAGGTAATTAAGTTATTATATTAAGCTTTTAAAGCGCTTTAAAGCTAATTCTTTACGCGTATATCGAGGAAATGCTCTAAAGTTTAGGGGTTTAGATTCGAAAAGTCGGAAAATATAGTCCTAGACTATAACTGTTCATAAATAATTATAACACTGTCAGAGAAAAAATCAAGAATTATATATAAAGGGATTAAAACGGAGTTATCGCTTAAGGTAGTCGAATACTATTTATAGTCCTTAATAAAAAAAAGAGGAAAAACCCCTGCTAATAAGCTGATACAAAGATACATAAAAAGGGGGTAACCCAGTTACGTAATAGATGAAGGTATGCTTTTGATTGTCTCTAAAGCATAGTAGGAGCATAGTAACTACTAGGGTTAGATCTCTACTAACTATTGGCTTAAGTACTAGCCTATGATAAAATGTTTAGGAATAATATTTAACAACAAGATATTATTTATTCTTTTTCAGAATTTGCGAAGTTGACATCGTTATGATAATACAAACATTTGAAATTAATAGTAAACGAAAACCTCTCCGTTTGCTAAACTCCAATTGTTTAATGAAATTCTATCTATTGTTTCATTTTAGTTGTTTATAAATAACATAATAAAACACTTATTAGTTCTAATAGATAGTAAGGTATTATAATAGGCATGTATTTGAATTATAATTGAAGTAAGAAGTATTGTTATATTACGTTAAAAGTAGATGCAAATTCTAAATTTACCGGACTACTAGTTAATTCGCATCTAAATTACTATAAGCTGAAGCTTAGCTCGTGCTTTCCATTTAATAGACACTGTACTTGTATATATGCAACCAGTACAATCGATTATAATACCAATACGTTTACAGAAATACTAGCGTAATTTTTCTAAAATATTTAGTCTTTTTTGCGTTGGTATTTTAGATAATAGAGTATTTGTCATATTGTTTATCGATTCATCTTATAACGCATTGCTTTTAATATGAATCGTTTGTGATATAATTTTTATTAACTGAAAAGACGTATACTTATTTCTTAACTATTTGATAAAGGTATATATGAGCGAATTCAAATTTCCCCCCTTTATTTGCTTTTGAAAAAAGGTTTTTTTTTAGTGTATAACCTAGTTTTTAAAATGCTAATTAAATATAATAGTATACGATATTCATATTGAGTATAAAAAAGGATTGGTAAACGAGCTTGTAATAAGATATTGGACGATTTTAATCGTTATTATAAAAGAAATTAGTCGAAAATTTAGTTTTTCACTGTTGATGTAATATATACCTCGATTTTCCAAAMTTGATTTAATATACAGTAAAGTTATTCATTATGTAAATTTCTATTGGGGTAAAACGTGTAGTCTTAATAAGCATTCTAGTATGTAGGCAATTAGTTTTCATAAGGTATTTGGTATATTTTTCAAGTGGTTTGATAATTATTATAGGCTTGTATTCAAATTATGTGGTGTTAAATGCATACAATGAACAATATATTTGATCATGTTTTTGAAGTACGTGACTTCAGTAGAAATAATTTGGTGGGTATACAACCCAGGATACATAGTACATGACTAGGATGTTACCTTTAGGCCTGGTTAAACAGTTTGGCGAGCGTGGCGCACGGACCACATTCCCGACCTGCCCCTGTTTATTTACCCATACCACCAGTAGGTATCATGGCTATTCGGTTCGAGATCATCCCAATATCAAAGGCAGAAGAACTGGGATGAACCGGCTTGGCAATAGTCGAGGATCCCGGTAGCAGGCGGCCCAAGCGTACTTGGAGGCTTACTACGTACTCGCACTGGTTACAGTACACTAAGCAATGACTTGAGCGTACGTCTTCCTAGGCGGCAAGGACGCCCTCCTGGCAAAGTGCGAATGGAACGCTTATTTTTTATTTTCTCTACCCGTCTGATTTGCTCTTTCTTGACTCCCATAGGCTGGTCGTTTGTTGTTGTTGCCGTGACTTTTTGTCTAAAACATGGAGTGTTGTCGCTTTGAGGCGCTGCCGCGCGCAAATGCAAGGGCAGGCATTGCGCCTGGCCACCGAGCGGCGCCTGTCCATGCAACGTCGGACAAGCTCCAACCTGCATCAGCGTGGGAACGCATCCTCCGACGCATCCTTCACAGCTTCCTCCATGAACAAGTTCTTCGACCTCACCTTCGGTACCAACACCCTCTCACCATGGCCGACACCCCCGTCCATTCCGAAACGGTGCCGGAATACATCCAGAACGCCCGCGAGCACGGCATCCACCTGCGCCAGAGCGCGCCCATCCACAAGGGCCCGCTGCCTATCGAGCTGCCCATCATCGAGCACCTCAGAGGCAAGCGCGTGATCCTGGCATCTGCCTCGCCGCGGAGGAAAGCCTTGTTGGAGCAGGTAAGTTTTCTCTCCCCTCTCTCCTGCCTAGCTATTCCCCTAGCCCCGCAACGCAAGCCAGCAAAGCTTACCCTGCCCTCCCCCGGGCTCCAGGTCGGCCTCACAGACCTCGAAATCATTCCCTCCACCAAGCCCGAAGACCTGCCCAAAACCTCCCTCACCCCCCACGAATACGTGCTCGAAACGGCCCGCCGGAAGTGCCTCGACGTCTACGCCGCCGCCTGCGCCGCCCAGGCCGCCGCCGCCGCCGCCTCGCCGCCGCCACGGGACCCCGCGCTCGTGCTCGCGGCCGACACCGTGATCGTGACGGCGGCGGGCCGCATCCTCGAGAAGCCGCGCAGCGCGGCGGACCACGGCGCGATGCTGCGGCACCTGCGCGCGACGCGCGCGCACCGCGTGCTGACGGCCGTCGTCGCGCTCGCGCCGCGCGCCGACGCCCGCCACCCGGGCTACGCGCTCGCGGCGCACGTCGAGGCGACGCGCGTCGTCTTCGCGCGCGCTGCCGACGGGCTCAGCGACGCCGTGCTGGCCGCGTACGTGCGCTCGCGCGAGGGCGCCGACAAGGCGGGCGGCTACGCGCTGCAGGGCGTCGGCGGGCTGCTGCTCGTCGACCGCGTGGAGGGCTGCGTCGACAACGTGGTGGGCCTGCCGGTGCGCAGGACCCTGGCGCTGGCGGAGAAGGTCATCTTCCGCCAGGATGAGGAGGAGGTGCCGTCGGATGAGGAGAACGACGACGATGACGAAGGTGCTGGCTGAGTGGCGGGCATATGGGCGAGGTCAATGGATACCTGTGTTAACCCAGAGTCGGGATCGTTGTCGTTGCTGATGCAAAACTGGCCGGCCATGCATGGATTAACTACTGTCTAGATTCGCACTGGTTGGATCGGTAACACCGTTGCAGTCGGCTACGAGCCTGAGATGCCTAGCCAATACGCTTCTGATTCTTCAAGCTTGTTGAGAATTGGCTGGACTGAGAGTGACACAGAGCAGCTGAGTTGGGAATGTGTACATATGTATACACACACATACAATGAAGCCACACACGGACGACGACCTCGATGAGTCGACCAACTTTATATTGAGGCATGCGCCACTTCCTTTCGTCGCATGGACAACGTAACGTCGACGATAGTCGTTAGCATGTAGAGAAACCGGAAAACCATGGATATTCCAAGCGCCGGGTATCACGTATCCGCGGTCCATATTTCTACAAGTACACAAATCGAAGACCCAAAACACCCAAAACACCTAAAACCATCATGATGCACTCACACACCTCACGAGCCCATATCCAATGCCCCATCTATGTATCATAGCCATAGCCAACAAAAGAACAGAACCCTTTCCACTTCTGCGCCTTTCTTTGCTTTCCGCTGCGTTTCCGAGTCATGCATTTGCAACATACCATCGCCAACGTGACGAGCCATGCCACAGCAAGAGGTCATCAGAAACTCCAAGGCAAATCCATGCATTATGTGCCTTCGATCTGCTGTTGCGCCTCCCTGCCCCTCACCAGCGCCTCCTTCACGCGATCATTCTCGATATCGCGAATCCGCCTCCTCGCGCTCTGCAGCCGGTCCACGCCCGCGTTGATGATGTCGATGTGATAATCCAGCGTGAATGGATGGCTCTGCCTGCCCTCCGCCACCATCTCCGGCGCAGCCGTGTCGTCGCGCAAGTTCTCCAGCTCGAGCTGCATCGTCTTGAGGTCGCGGATCAGCTCCGTGACCTGCGCCAGCGCCGTGTTGCGCTGTCTGTCAACCTTGGTCAGCAGCGCAAGCTGCGCCTGTATCGCCGCGTGCTGCTTGGCGTTGGCGCCGATCAGGGCCAAGAGCGCTTCCCAGATGCCACCCTTTTGCTGGCCATTGACGTCGCCGCGAGTGCGGAGTACGAATTCCTGGATGCCGTCCAGTTGGTTGGCGGCGATCTGGAGTGTTCTGTGAACGCTTTGAGCTTCTTCGATAAGGCCTTTGATTTTAACCGCGACGAGTGCCGTGAGCTCGAAGTACTTGTTGGACAAGCTCTGCTCGGAGTAAACGGCCGGCTGGAAAGGCGTAAAGACCTTGGCAATAAGATCGGTGATCAGGCTGTGAGATTCCTTCTCGGCGGCTGCAAGTCCGTCTAGGTAGCGCACGGTCCACTTGTTGATGTTGATCACAGCATCCACGGCGGATCCAACGTGGACATTGAAAGCCTGAAGGTCGTCAGATGCTTGGCTGGCTGTGTTGATAAACTGGGTAAACTGAGCCACCAGGTCGTCTCTCCCCTGTATGTCTGAGAATTTAACCATAGTGCGCAAGTCGCGGATGGCTGTCTCGCTGCGCTTCATCTCGATGGGCAAGGATACGCCAGTCGCCGACTTTTCGTGGACCTGCTCGAATGCATCCTCAATGGACATGAGCCTGTCGAACTCGACAGGCCGCGTGTTCCCAGCCCCGCTGCTGGGAGCGCAGAAGGGAAAGTCCACGAAGTGGGCAAGGCCAGGAATGTTGCAAATTGGGGAGATGGCGATGCGGAAAGAGCGGGTGAGCGAGTTGGAGGCCAGGATAAGACCACAGAACACAAGATAGAGAGCAAGGCCGATGGCAAGAGGCTTCTGGGCGAACCGGAAGGCCATGCCTAGCACCCCGAAGGCCCAAACAAGGACGTTGTAAAGGGCTTGAGGGATGTCAGACAATAGGCGCTCCCCCATGGAAGGCTGTCCTTGTCCTGGCTCTGCGAAGAGGGATTTGGGCGCAGAAGATCTACTATTGGTCGGGTCTCTGCCCAAACGCGTTCGTTGTCGAACATGTTGCTCATCTCCGGGCTTCGCGGTCCTCGCAGAGCCGGAAAAAGATGCACGGCGCGGGCTGTAGATATCGATCTTGGGCATGTAGAACTCGGACTCGGGTGCGCGAGCGTCGGTGATTTGGGTCTGCTGCCCCGTCGGCGACCGCCTCGCAGCGCCGGGCACGGATGGTGCGAAGGGCGACCTCATGATGACCCTCTCGTCGTTGGCTTTGTTGATAAAGTCGTGAACAGTGCTGCTGTCGTGCGAACTGCCTATGTTCCAATCGGCGTTCGACTGTGACGATAGCTGGGAAAGCTGTGACAAATTGGACAGTTGTGAGGGGCCGGATGACAGTGGTATATCGTCACCAAAGAGCTCGTCCGCAGGAATCAAGGAAGTATCGAAGCTTTCGTGTTCGCCTTCGACCATGCGCCAAGATGTCTCGACGGGAAGCTCCTGTCGCTTGGTCCTGGAACGGCTCATGCTGCACAGTACAGTACTGATGGTTTGAGCTGGGTCGGAAGCACTGCAGGAGGCCAAGGAAAGTAGATGGAAGAGGCTTCTTGTGTCGAATGTGACCCAACCTCGTGCACGATGTCTCGGACACGCGAAAGGTGGGATGGGATACACTGGTTGCAGGAGGTGTGGCACATGAGCCTCGGCGAGGAAAACAAGCAGTATTTCGACGATTGATTGTGTGGAAGGGAGCGAAGGCAGATGGCAGATGGCAGATGGCCGTTCACAACAAAATCCCATCTCTCAAAAGATGACGTGTGGAGTGTGAAGCGGTGACTAGGCCGTGTGACAGGGCGCCAGGGCGCCCTTGAGGGGCCTTGTTAGAGGGGCCTTGCTAGAGGGTCCTTGGACAAGAGTACAGGGGGGCCATGCTGTACATCTACATACGGTAGTAGGACACCGTACCAGACAGGGACCCTTGCACTAGCTACGCCGCTTAGCAGGGGTCTTGCCTGCGGCCCGCAAGGAAGCTTACTAAGTACTACTGCGTACGTAAGAAGCTTCGAAGCTCTCAACTTGCACCTCTTGTTTTCAACCTTTTGTTCTGGGACCCTCCTCAACAGCTTGGAGCGCCATTGCGTTGCATGCCGCTATGTTGAGAAAAAGACTCGCACGGAAATGCTCATGCTCAGCGTCAAGTAGGTCCCACACGTCTCTCGTTGCCTTTCTGTTCCTGGCACGTGCCCTCCAACTTCGACAATGCTCGAGCCAATCCCAACCCACTGCCACAACCACTCCCACTTTGAACACAAAACCGACCTCCAAATCGACGGCTGTACCAGATCACCGCGTCCTGGGTGTCCAGCAAGAGCTTTTCACCACTTCTATCTACAGCCCCGGCTCGCCCATCTTCCTCCCTGCTGGCGCATGCATCTTCAACCGTCTCGTCGAATACCTGCGCACCAAATACGTCAAATACGGCTTCCAAGAAGTCATCACCCCAACCATCTACAAAAAGGCATTATGGGCAAAGTCAGGCCACCTCGAAAACTACGCCGACGACATGTTCACTGTGACGAGCATCTCGCCCGCGCGCCGTGGCCCCACACGACATGGCAAAAAGGCAGAGGCAGAGGCAGAGGCAGAGGCAGAGGAGGCTGAGTACGGCCTCAAGCCCATGAACTGCCCCGGCCACTGCCTTATCTTTAGCGCGCAGCGTCACTCCTACCGTGACCTGCCCATCCGCTACGCCGACTTCTCACCCCTCCACCGCAACGAGGTCTCCGGCGCGCTGTCGGGCCTGACACGCGTGCGCCGCTTCCACCAGGACGACGGCCACATCTTTTGCCGGCCCTCGCAAATCGAAGCCGAGATCCGCAGCACACTTTCCTTCGTAGCTGAGGCTTACGAGACTTTCAAGCTGGGGCCGTATAGGCTTGTATTGTCGACGCGCCCAGAGAAGCAATTCATTGGTACGCCTGCAGAATGGGACCAGGCCGAGGCTGCGTTGAAGGGCGCATTGGACGCGACAAGTCAATCTTGGACACTGAACAAGGGTGACGGGGCGTTTTATGGACCAAAGATCGACATTATGCTCGAGGACTCGGATGGCAAGGAGCATCAGACGGCCACCATCCAGCTGGATTTCCAGCTGCCAAAGCGTTTCGAGCTGGAATACGAGGCACCTGCGCCGGAGAGGGAGCAGCAAGGATTAACCACCATGGAGCCCGAGGAACTTGCGGTGGTGGGTCGCGTGCGGCCTGTCATGATCCACCGTGCCATTCTGGGTAGTGTGGAGCGGTTAATGGCACTCCTGATCGAGCACTACCACGGCCAATGGCCGTTCTGGCTCAATCCAAAGCAGGTGGCGATTCTCACAGTGAACGATACGACGGACGTCTTGGTCCTGGCGAGAACGACCCAATCATTGCTCCTAGGGACAGGCAACTCAAGCCCGAATGCAGCCACCGAGGCCGAGCAGGGCGGCGACGCAAGGCCAACCCCCATCCCGGGACTGGCTGTGGTAGTGGACGACAGTGCACGAACTCTGGGCGTCAAGCTCCGGGAGGCGAGGAACAAGGGATACGGCATCATCGCTGTCGTAGGAGCCAGGAATGTGGAGAGTGGGACGGTGGACGTCACCGCCTCTGGGATACCAGCTTGGACCTTTCAGACGAATGCTGTGAAGATGAGCCCGACCCAGCTGTTGGCATTTGCGAGGGAGCGTTTGGAGGCGTACGATTAGCGGGAGATGGTAGCAAACACACAATCACGATGACACGCCTCCAGGTGCTGGCTGACTTTGGCGTAGGGAGACGCGCCAAGGTTCTAGATGCGATCCTTGCATGGGCTGGCAATTTGAATTGACCTTCGGAATCAAATTGACTTTCCCTCTGGACAACCGTTCCGATGCACATCGCCAAGTCCACTGGAAGTAAACGAGTCATGGCAATCCTCCGGGACAGCTGCAACGAAGCCAGGAGCTCGCTCGACTGGAATATCTCGCCTACGATTGACAGCGGCCATGCGAATGAGGAGACACTGACATGACACCATGAATGGCTCGCAGCCTCTGTGGTCGCCGGATACTGCTTGGATGGCTGCTGAGGACCGATCTATCTACATCTTCGTCACACTTCCCGTCCTTGCCGTGGTCACATCGCTCTTTACCGCTGCCCGTTTCTACAACCGCATCTGTATTCAACGTCACTTTGGTCTCGACGATGCTCTGATTTCAATCTCGCTTGTGAGTCAAGAAGCGCGATGTGACGGCTGCATCGCTCCAGCGTGAAGGAAGCACTTCCAGGTGCCACCAGAGAGATGGGGCCTCCATGTGGCAAGGACTGATCCGGCCCCAGCTCTGCATATGGCTCAACACCGCCCTCCAAAGCAAGGCCGCCATACACGGGATCGGGCGCCACAAGGACGCCCTCACCACTGAGCAGCAGGTACAGGCCAGGTTCTGGTACTACACCTCGTCCTTCTTTGCCGTCTTGGCTCTCGGCATCCCGAAGCTTGCCGTCGTGAGTCTCATGTGCCGCGTCTTCGATCCTCATCCGTGGCATCGGCGCCTCCTGTGGACAGCCACGATTCTCTGCGCCGTCCAGTTCCTCGTAGCGGCGGCGACTTTCCTCATGCAGTGCACGCCCTACTACGCCTTGTGGGACGTCACCATCACGCGCGAGGCTTGTCGGCCACCGATGCCGATCATGTGTTACCGTTATTATTCTACTTGTGAGTAAAATTTTACGGCACTTTGCCTTGCCTTTTGACCAGCGCAGTCCACACGCCTCTTTGGTCTCTTTGTTTGCAGGTGTGCGTCGTCTGACAGTCTCGCCGGCCAGCTTTCGGAGCTTTCATGGACTCTTATCTTGCTCTGTATCCGGCCACCAAGTTTCACACCATGGGATATGGTCTGAAAAAGAGGCTCGCGCTCACCCTCATGCTCGGTCTTGGTGTCGTGTACGTGATCCACTTCTCACAACTTGGAGTCGTGTAGCTCGGGTGAAATGACACTGATAACATTGCCAGGGCGACTGCAGTGGCTGTATACAAGGCCACGTTGCTAATACGCCTGGTATCCCTCGACCTCACTTGTATGTCTGCATGCCAGCCTGGACGAAGTTCAATTACAGGACTAATAGGAAGCACTCACTGCCAGGGAACATCCTTGATCTCATCTTATGGACCGCGTCAGTACCTAGTCTTCAGAAAGCCACCGGGATGACGGGGTAAAGATGCTAACGTAAACGAATATCAGCATCGAAGGCTGCGTGATCGTGATCGCAGCATGCGTCCCAATGCTGCACCGCGTGTACGACGTGGTCCGCACCAGGCTGTCAAACCCACGGCCACGTCCAGCCAACGGGGCCGCCGAGCTCGGGGAGATGAGAGCTCGGAAAGGATTCTGGAGCGTCATGCTGCAGCAATTGTCGAAGCCGCTCACCAGGGCTGATGCCACGAAAACTTTGAACGGAACTTGCAGCAGCGACGGCCAGGTGGTCTGGACAACGTTTCTTGGTAATTCCAAGTCGTCAACAAAAGGGAACTTCATAGTCGGGGCGGCGTCCCAGGAAGTTGCAAGTCACGTGGACGATGTGGAACTAGGGTCCGGACATGGACAAGGTTGATGGAAAGGATCTGAAATTCGACTTCGATTTCGTGATCAACACTCTTCAGTGTTTGTCTGACCGCAGTTCTCAGCTCCGTGGCCATTTAGTCGCCGGTGATTCATACAGTGCTGTACGGGCCAGGCTGTCCGGCTTGCTCTTCAACACTAGAGGGCCATTTAGCTCTGCTACGGCGGTCACTTGAGTGAGCATCACAACGCTACGGCTAAACTGGGACCAGACCTCCTTAAGAGACCGGCTGTCATCGACGTAGATCTTGCAGCGAATCCGCCTTCAGGAGAGCTTCTCTGATAGCGAATACCCGGTCTCGAGCCTCCGAGGTTTCCCTTCCCCTACCGAACCGCATCATATCTCGCAGTCGCTGGGATCCTTCGAGGTCGGGCTTTTCTTGCCTCTGGGTGCCGCGTTGAGGAATTCATCACGCGGACTCGGCACGCCGCCCAAACCCCCGCTCAAGCTGCCCAGGGTTTGCCTCCCATTCATGAGTCTCGGAGCGCAGGCCAGGTGGTCATGCGAGACGGTCAGTCAGTGTTGCTTCGTCCTCGGTCGAGCCAACTCGACATGGAAAAAGCGCATCGAGCAAGCTGCGTCTTGCCTCTTGGCCCTGAAACACCACCTCCATGTGTATTGCGAAGGGCACGCCCCACGCGTCCGACGAAAGTCCCCCGTGGACGACGAGCAGTTCCTTGGCGGTGTACGGCTCCTGGACTGGTCCCGAGCCGGCCTCAGGACCTCCTGGAGAACAATAGACCCACGGAGAGTACAATTTTCATGCGGGAACCGTGCGGAGCCGCGGCGCCACCGCTTGATGATGGGTACGAAAAAAAAAAAAAAAGGTGTTCCGGGAAAGTGTGTGCGTGCAGGTACATCGCCGGTCTGCGACGGACCAAGCCACGCGGGCCACAGGTTTTGCATTCCGGCGGGATGCGAACTTGGTTATTCGTCTCCACGGGGGTTTCGTTGGTCGATTCACAGAGCACCCATCTACCCAGACCATGAATCTGGTGTACGGTTTTTGTCGGTGCTTGCAAGGCTCCGTATACACTCGAGGGGATAGCGACGTCGTGGGAGTTGACATGGAGGGCATGTAGCGCCACCGGATTCTCCCAGGTCAGGCGTGCGTCTCATGAAGATTCATATATATACCTCAAGAACTGGAATCCATATGATTTGACTGGATTTCAGGGCATACTTCGATGGACATGGAGAAGAAAGAGCAGGTGTCGCGGAACCTCCACCACGGCGGCTTGTGGTGCGGAGGTCCACATCAGGGGGGCAGTGTATTTACGCCCGTTGTGCGCGTGGAACCAACCACTGGCCCCTTGAGGTATAAAAAGCCATTTCGAGTACAACGTTTACCTTACCCAATACTATATAAACTAAGCTATTACGAGGCAAACGACGATAATAACGAAAAAGAAGAAGAGGAAATACAAATAAATATGTTTAATTAGATGCTTGAAAAGTTGATATTGTACCAGTAGGCAATGTGAAAAGCTTACGTTAGCGAAGCTACACTTTACGAATAGGTACGGGTAACTATTACGGGTGTTAACGAGTTTAAATAAGCCTTGTGACGCCTAAATACTACCTATAAATGCTTTTTTTTTTAGCTAGTTACGATTTTTATTTGTAATTGTAATAATATGTATACCAAATTCATTCGGTATGTACTCTCAAGCCGGCAATATCCCTAACGTAAAAAAAAAAAAAACTTTATGGTAGTTAATTACGTTAATCGCAAGTACAGTTACGGATGCTTTTAACATTTAAGGTTTAGCCTATTAACTATAGATAAGAGGTATTAGCTACATTAGTACTAACAGAGCTAAGATTTAAGCGGACCTGCTAAACGTAGGTACTATCGTCGTAATAATAATAATGAAAATTGAATTTGCGGTAAGTCTAACTATTAGTAAACTCGTAATCCTCCAACCAAACGAAATAATAAAAGGTAATATACTATATCCAATATCCTACCACTTTAAAATAGGATTACTTAAATTAAGTAATAGACTTTGAAGGCGACAAACCAATTAACAACGACAATACCCCTAAGCAAATTAAGTGGCATAAAGATACTACTTCCAACGCAGCCTAATAACTATCTGAATACGTCTTTTTGTACCGTTTAAGCGGTAAAAACCCTTACCTCTGCCCTAATCAAGCTTTTGATCCCTTATACACCTTTAAACTTCGCAATCGTTATGCGGACTACACGTTTTAAGGTATTATACCAGACATAGGGGTAATAAGGTAATTAACAGGAGGTTATTCGCAATACGTAATACTACGGAAAGAAAGTACTACAGCGATTGAACTTAATAGTTCTGATACTAGCAAAGCTAAGGTTAACTTCGGACCAGGCGAACAACTACCGTTATTAGAGACAACAATGATTTAAACTATTGTTAAAACGATTACGTTTCATATCCTCAAATCCCCTACGCTCTTCTTTTTCCACTTAGAGTATATAAAGACCCTTTAAGTTAATGTTAATATTAATATTAACGAGTTAATTAAAAATGGTTAAAGATCTTCCTTTGTCTTTAAGTAAAGGCACCTATAATTTCATTTTCAAGGCCCTAAATCAATGGTATTAAACTTAATAGAGTCGGAAATACGTTAGTTATACCGACGTTTTAACTACCCAACTGTTAATAAGCTATACAAAGTCCTAAAGTCCATAAGTTATAAAGATATAAAATACTTTTCCTTAAAAGCTTTTAAAAATCTTTGTCATTATTATCAAACATATACCTAAGCCCCCCGAAGTTTTTAGTTTACACTAAAAAACGATAAAGACTTCAATCACAAGTTTTTTTTTATACATATATTTTACTTTCATAATAAACCTGATTTTCACGTCGTTAACTCCGTAACCTTTTTTTTACGGAGTAAAGTTTCTAAAGTTACTTTTGGCAAAAGATACGTTGGCAACGTTAAGGATATTATGGATTAATAGGTATCTGAGCCCACTTAACTGTAATGATCATACTAAATACCCGTGAGTATATAGAAGGTGTCAGAGGGTTTATATTATCAAGAAGATAGCAGAGGTGCTGAGTGAACAATACCGCAACCGTGCAAGTAATGATCAAAACCCATGAGGCTATTCAGAATATACTGAGACTGAATACTTAGATTGACAACTGAAGAGCTATGAAGGAAATACTATCTATGTGGTGCTGACCGTGTCCTTATATCCTTAATCCTTCATACGCCTTCAGTGCTGGATCATGTTGGATCGAAACATGATCTCAATGATCCTTAGTGCGTAACCCTAATCCTAAGGTTGCTGACATAAGAGATATCCCCACCTGATGTGTTGGACATCAGGTTCTTAGTGGCTTAGCCCCATACTGGCCTGTTTTCTGACCCTCCGATGTTCTTGGGTCATAACATTAACGTCGTTGATTACGATACCGGCACTAACTTTATGGCGGCGGAGTTTAAAGAAAATACTAAAATAATAGGTATTTAGTGTAAATAGGTACCTGTAAAGGCCTACTAAAGTATTGAAAAGATTAAAAGAGTATACTTCCTACTTCGCCGAACGTATAACATCATTACGTTAGAATTTAAAAGCTTTACGGATTTGAAGGCAAGCTTTTAAATAGCGGTAAAGGGCCTAAACAATATTATAAGCCCTGGTAGCCTAGTACCAACGATATTGATCTTTAAAACGTATCTACGCCGAACAAGTAAATATTTATGATTATTAAATACCTAAAAAATAGGTTGTAGTCTATAGAAAAGCTTTAAAGTAATTACAAAAGGAATCGGCATGCAGTTAAGTTAATAATGCCTTTAACACCAGAAACAGAATTATAACTATCGAAGCACTTGTTTTACCGTTACAAAATAAAGTCCTCGTATGGCGGAAGCCAGACAAATAGAAGGGCCTATATAAGATTTTAAGTATCACTAACTTTAAAGTAGTTATTAAAACTGTTTACGGTCCTATAACGTTTCATATCACTCAGGTCAAACTTTACATTAGGGTTATTAACGATAGATACCCTTAAATTAAACGACTGAGTTGATACGATCCTCCTTCATCTGTTCTTAATAAGCCGATAAAATGCCGCCGACATTTACAACCCCTAAAAAAGAAAAACAGTAAAGAGGAGGAATATATATCGGGTTATATCTACAATATTACTTAGATAAATAGAAAAGAAAAGGATAAAGAATACTTGGCACCAAAGTTTAGAGTAAAAAGTATTAATAACGCTTTGAGTAAACTTTGTAAGGAAAACGATAAGATCGAAATTAATGGCCTACTAATTTAAGGAGTCGTATAATTTGTACCCAAAACCGACTTTAACCTTTACAACCTAAATATCACGATCTTTAAGTCGAAGATTATCTATAAAGTTAAGGGTAAGACTACGAGGCGGCTACATAAAAAGTTACGCCTAATAGTTTAAGGATACGACGATAAAGACAACGACTAAATCCTCATGTAATCGCTAACAATTTAGAAAATCAGATAGATTTTAGTGGCCACTTTTGTAGTAAGTTTATTAGCTAAAACTAAAGGCCAATTTACGATTAATAGCCGAGATATAACATAATACTATACGAAATTACTAACAGAACTATAGCGGATCGTACTATTAGAACTGCTACAGAAATTACAACCTATCTACCCTTTAGGTACGGTAATACGATATATTAAGCCTTTATATGGACTGGCCAAAAAAGGCGTTCACTGGTTCCTAATTGATTAGTTGCAATTGTAATTATAATTAGGTAGAAAGTTTTTGTATAAGACCCGTATCTATTGATAATTTAAAAGGATAACTTTGGTCTAGTAGGTATATAAATTGACACTATTCTATTCTTTGAAACGGATCAATTCATAATATGGGAATAATAAGTGATTAAAGACTTAATATTTTGAAATTACAAGCCGGTTGCGACGTTAACAGAGTGCAATTAACTTAACTTTAATGGATCATTAATCCGTATTTTTAGTATTAATACCAGCCTTAACTTTTTCCGAAAGGGCTATGGTGGTAATTTGGCTATAATAGACAAGATTAACGTATCTAAGGCCTAACGATACCTAGAATAACGTGCCTGTAGTAGTTATATTGCTATGTTATATTAACTAAACGCCTTTTACAACCTTTTTATGGCGATATAGATATTTTATATGGCGGGTAACGACTTTAACAAGTTTAATAAAAGAATTAAGTAATAGATACACAATTTGCACCGAAGAATGAATATGATTTTAATCGATTTACCGAGGGCTAAACTATTAATCTTTACGGATATTTTTTTTTCCAAATGACACAAATTTTCTTTTAGAATTCGGCTTCCCAATAACCCTTGTCAATAAATATAAAAGAGAAGATCAATTTAACATTATAGGAAACCTGATTAAATAGAACTTTATTAATTGTAAAAGGATTATACGAAATGTGTTAGTTTTGGAGGTTAATGACATAATAACAAGTTTTAATATAGGTATAGTATCGTAGAAAACTCCTCGCGTTATTAACAGGCAGTTAAAAATTCCTTCTATCCCGCTAGTAATTTGAACCGACTCGAAAAACCTATTCGAATGTCTTTCTAAACTCGAAACTACTAGCGAAAAACGCCTAATAATCGACGTAATAGTATTTCGCGAAGCCTATAAAAAGATAGAGATTAAGGAATTCCGGTAAATTAATAATAAAGACAATCTTACTAATAACATAATGATGGCATCGACAAATAAGGCTCTTAAAAGGTTTTTAGATAATAATAAACTAACTATACGTATCGGGAGCCCTGTTAATAGGCCACCTAGTAAGGTTAAATTACGTAACAGCTGCAGCTCAGGATATGCTGGAAAATCAAAAGACTGCCAAAGAACCAAAGATAGCGACTAAATTAATTCGCACTGCTAAAGTGGAAGCTTATATAGGTTTGTAGCGGAAGAACTTTTTGTAGTAATCGATAAAATCGTACCTCGAAGCTGTAGGGTAACTGATAAAATTTAGGGTCAATTTGAATATAATTGCGTGTTATTGTGTATAGAAGTTCATTGAAATAAACAGGAGTCGGGCTATTTAATGAGGTCGTAGTTAAAAACTTGCCGAAAAAGATTAGTTGATCATACTGGTACACGCGTACAAACTAAAAAGCCGCCAGAAATGGAATGATAGTATTTGAAATACAGTAGATCAAATTTACTTATAGTAAAATTAACTATACTAATTTCAAGTATAGTGTATTGTTTTGTTTGTGCTTACTATATTAGCTATAAAGAAAGTAAAGTATACGCTCACTTCACACTAGGGTACGGGCCAAGCAATTGGCCATATGAATTATTGTAAAGACCAGCTAGTGGTCTGCCAAACCGAAAATTTAAAAGTGGTAACCGTATTGCTATTGGAAATATTAAGAAAGTTTTATTTAAACATTTTAATTAACGTTGATATTAAACGTTAAAATCTCAAATTATGAAAAAAGCGGTTACTAAGTTGCCAAGTGTTTTCCAATTGGTAAACGGCTAAGTTGCTATTATCACCATTGCAAATCGTTAGGTCTAAGACCCTTATAACAAATAAAGACTTTGTTAATAAAAAACTTTTAACTTTATCTTTTACATTAACTTTTTCCCTCTACACCACTTTTATTACTTTCATATCACAAGATTGTTAATCGGATATGTTATGAAACTCTTCAAGGTCGTTGATTCGAGCAATAATACCAAAAATCATTAAGTTGCGCCAAAGAGCTAAGTTATATCAAACGGTCACGTCATACCGATACTAAATGGCCACGTTCTCTCGCTCACAAATCATTAAGTTCCCTCACTTAAACTAACAAATCGTTATACAACCTGAATCGGTGTCAACTTATTAGCTGAAATATTAATATAACACCTAATTGGGAACGAATAAAGGTAATTAAAGCTCTCAGACCCCTATTTTTATAATAGTACAACAAAACTCTTATATTGAGGAACGTTAATGAGTATTTAACTGAAACATATGTGATTAATTACATTAGCTAATATATCTTTGATACCGAAATCAGCGAAAAAGATAGTAATATCCGTTGCCTTTTATTAAACTCGTCAGTTTTTTTAGCCATGATATAATTAATATAAAGAAAACAATTTATCGAATTATTGAAAAAAAGTCAAATCAAAATTAGATAGGTGGTGAATTTTGGTTCCAAATTAAATAGTAAAAGAGTTTGTAAGAACTTTTTTTTAATTGATTTAACTTGAGGAATAGCCTTAATATCTTCAACATTAAAATCCTTCATTTCAATACCTCAAAGAAAAAGGAAAGGGCATTAACGATTACCAGAGCCCGTACATACTTTCTAAAGAACTGTTACTCTTTAATCCCTAATCAAGTTAATTTTTAACCCCGTTGGCACCAATTATTCACACGCCAACGATGAAGAACCTGTTGATTTGTTAAGCAGTTTAGTTTCCGCTCGGGATAGCGCGTAAAACGCATTTAGAAGAGGAAAAATACGGGAAGCAGCGGCTGTTGACGCGGTAGAAGGAATTGACGTTAAAGCTATTTAGAGATTAATTGAATAATATTGTTGAGTTTTTAAAAAAGAAATCCCTCGAAATATGAAGTCCCTTGAAGCGGGGGTTTCAATAGAAGATAAGTTTATATATATAAGTTCAATACAGTTCATAATATAGAACTTTACGTTTAGGGTTAAGCGACTAGAAATTATCCTTTTTATCACAACTTTAAAAGCCTAAGACTTAAATTAATAATGAACACTATCGACGAATGGAACGATTATCATGACTTTCCCCTTACACTAGTTAAAGTGGTTAATATTAACCATAAACCTTTTACAGACTTCGCTAAAATTGGAAATGATAAAGAGAAATACAATTGTAAGCCTTATAATCTGCTTGATACGAAAATAACATTACTTCTTAATATTTGTAATCGAATGGAGATTTTATTTTCAGGTTATTACTTATTGTTTTTAAGAATTTTCACGGGTTACGCCAGTGATTATATATTAACCTTCCTGATTATAGCAATTCTCATCCGTGAAATCTATAACAGAATGAAAAGTTATTTCGAGTAAGACGTTTATTTTTATTTTTTGAAATATCATATGGATTGCATTACGACGAGATAAATAACGATAATAATGAAGAAAAAAAAGGAGGAAATACCATTGGATATTTTTAATTACATGTTAGACAAATCGATGTTGTCTTAGTAAACGATAGAGAAAAAAATACTCTAAGGAGGCCACACTTTGCATGTAGGTATAGGTAATTTTCTCGGGCTTTAGGAGTTTAAATACGCTTTACAACGCCTAAATATTATTTGTGCAGGTTTTTTTTGATTAGTTAGGGTATTCTTTTACGATTATGATTAAGTTTATACCAATTTCGATTGTTATACCCCTTAAGTTCACAAATATTACGACTTGGATAATAAAGACCCTTTAATTACGTATTAAATCGACTATAATAATGAAAGGCCTCAACTTTTACTATATGAATTATAGTATTGTAGGTAATATTTAAGCGAACATGTTCACTCTAGTAATTATCGTAGTAATAGTGGTAAAAGGTGTTGGATCTGTGGTAAGTTCAGTTGTTGGTGAAGTTTTCACCTAGTTGTTAAATGTTAAAACAGAAGGTAATATTTCACAACTAGTACCTTACTGTTGTTGAAAAGGATTATTTAGATTATTTTGAAAGCCTTCGAGGTAGTGATTCTTTCAAAGAAAAAGATAACGCATCTTAATTAGTCACGTGGCATTAAGATATTTCGTTTAGACTAATTCAGTGACTATATGATTACGCTTTCTTATACCGTTTGATAGGAGAAAACCTTTACCTTTATCATAAAAATCAAATACCACACCAGTTATATATTTTTAATTTTTGTGATTATTACGAAGACGATAAATTTCAAGGGATTAATCTATATAAAGGGGTAATAAGGTACCTAGTAGAATGCTATTCGTAGTATAATATATTATAGTGGGGAATCATTACTATTACAATGATTAATCGTCTCCATGTCGGCAAGTCTAGAGTTGGTTTTGGCCAAGGTAAGAAACTATTGTTACTGGGATCTACGACTATATAAACAGTAATTAAACTCATTATATTCTATATGATTGAATATCATACTCCGTTTTTTCTTTACTAAGAGGATATGAAGACCCTTAGCATTAAAGTCATTGTTAACGTCGGCAAACTGGTTAAGGAAGGCCGGACGTTTATTTTAGGTTCCAAGTCAAAATATTAATGTTTTTACTATTAAAATCTGAAGAAAATATTAATGAATTTGGTAAAGTTGGAGATGCGCCAGTTACATCAGAGGTTTAATTATCTAGCCGTTGATAGGTTCCATAAGGTCCTTGAATTCGTATACCATAAAGATGTGGAGTATTTTGTCCTAAAATATTTTAAATATATTGTTGAATATTGCCAAATATACGTTTAAGCATCCAAAAGGTTCGAGTTCACTTTTAAAATCAATAATTACTTCAATTATAAGATTTTGGCTAATGTTTTTTACTTAGACAATAAACATATTTGTTGTCGTAAATTTGATAACCTTCTTTTATGGTATACAATTAATTTAGTTGTTGTCAGCGAAGGATATTTTGAATATGTTGATGTTATTATGGATTGACAGGTATTTAGAGCTTTTTTTTAAGGTTTGTTACTTTCCTATGTTAAAGTAAAATGTAGTAGAAGAGTAATCGTTAGATAGGTAGTATTGATGATAGATAGTTCGAAGGGATAAGAAGCATCTGGAGAGTACATGACTCAGGTTAGAGCTTATAAGCTCTTACTAGAAGCGTGGCACTTTACCACGCACTCTGCTAATATCTCTTCTGGGGTGTGGCATGTTATCATACAATTTGTAAGAGTGTACTTACATCGTAACACGTTATCGTGTACTTTGTAAAATTTGTATTTTGTAGCGGGGTACGTTACCATTCACTTTATTGTAGTATACCTTACAGAGTAACCTCTTGCTAATTATAATGATATATAATTATATTTACCCAAGTAATTTTTTTTATTCTATATGTTCTATGTTTATAATCTCGTAATAACGGTGTAATTTGTTTAAAGCTCTAATTAGTAATCGAATCTCAATTAGTTTTTTAGTAATGAAAGTAATTATAGTGTTATTTGTTTTAGGTTTCAATTAGTAGTTCTGGTTGCGATAATGTTTATAGTGTAACTTATTCAAGATTTCAGTCAAGTTAGGTAACAATAGTATTGTAGTAAGTGATAGTAGTATTATAAGTTTTCAAAGATTCGATGGGAAGGTTGGTAACCGTTGTAAAGATGTAAGTATAGAAATATGATTATAGATATCACGTATTTTAGGGTTAATATAAAAAGATAAATCTTTATCGATCTAGGCAAAACTTATTTTCTTTTCCTTTTAATGACGTGCTTTTATCCTTAAGGTAAGTTCTCAATTAAATATTCGTTTCATATACACATAAACTACTTGTTTCCAATTAGTTATTCTAATCGTTTAAATAATTTTGTTATTTGACTAATATTATATTTTAAACTTTCTTTAAACAGATACCCCTCAAAATAAGTTTTAACGATACCATTTGGCACGTTGATGCAAACGCGATATAGTTGCCGCCGCCGCCGCCGCCCGCCGCCCGCATAACTCTAACCCTCCTAGCTTCAGGAGCATATCTTTAATTTCCTCCTTTATCGTTTAGTTTCCCACTGACTCCGCTTAAGCTAATACCTCCTTTTCCTTTTTTTTATCGCCCGTCACCGACTAAACCTTTACTACCTCTTTTCCTCCCTTTTTTCCCCTTCTACTCCTTTCTCCACCCCTTAGGGGGAAGAGAAAAAAGATTTTAAGGTTATTAATTTTACTTTTTCGCCTTAGTTAAGAATCTTATTA
This sequence comes from Anisogramma anomala, assembly GCA_038502455.1. NCBI lineage: Eukaryota > Fungi > Ascomycota > Sordariomycetes > Diaporthales > Gnomoniaceae > Anisogramma > Anisogramma anomala. Next base: position 37,455,503 of record JASMMZ010000001.1, read on the forward strand.
TTTATTGTAAACTTTTGTTATCGAAATTGTAGTATTGCCAAGTTATATCGCGGTTTGTATTACTTACCCCCCCCTTAACTTGTATTATATCAATATTTTTATAAACGAGGGCGAGGCGGCGAAACCAGTCCATCGTCTCGAGTTACGGATCGCAAGGGTAAGTTGTGAGGTTTTTTTTAGCACGCAAAACGTTCAAGCGGCATATCTGGGTTCTTGTTCCCGAAATTTGAATAGATACGCTTTATATACCTTATGTTAAGTTCGCCACTGAGGGTAAATTTATTAACCATTACCGTTAAAATGGGGGTAGTTCAATCCGTTACTAACGTTTATAAACGGATTACCAGTGGATACGCCCCCGTTCCAGTGATTGTAGAGCCGTAAGCTGAGGCCTTACTATGCATGCACCATCTTTGTGATAAGTAACTAAATCATTTAATTTATTATTTTAACCGTAACCAATGATTATCCACTCTTTCAATACACAATTTGGACTTATATAAAAGAAACCCATTTTTATAATACCTAAAAGAAACCGAAGCTAATTAGTACTAGGCTTTAACAGGCGGCATAAAAAGACAGCAACCGCTATTACCGCCTAGTGAGCATGCTTGCGTATGTATTATATAGGCGAGTTCGACAACATTATCGCGTGACGTCATAAAGAGAGTAAAATCCCCTGGCGCACTTTAGATAAAGGTATATAACCTAAGGTGCATGGCCTTCTTTCCGGCGGCGATGTAGATAGTGACGTCGATGGTGGTGGCGGTGGTGGCGTTAGTAGTAACAACGGCGACGATGGCGGCAATGGCGACGACGGTGAGGACGAGGGCTAGGAAGAAAAATACGTAGCCCCCTTTATTCCCTCGCCTTTTGGCAACGAATAGTTGTATTTTATCATATTTACTAGCTTTTTCGACCTTGATGTAGTTAGCTATATAATAATGAAATTGCTTTAGAAAAATCTAATGTAACTGATAAATACTCAAAGTAAAAAGTCAAAATGTATTAGTAAAGTTATAAATGATAAATATTGAAAGTAATAATATGTTAGAAGAGTTGTAAGCAAGAAATATAAAAAGTAATAATTCGTTAGGAGCGGTGTAAAATAGTGAATTTAAAGAGTGTTGATATGTTGAAAGCGATACAAATGGTCTATTTAAAGGGGAAACGATGAATACGAGGAGTAAAATAAAAAAAACGGGCGAAAAGTAGTACGCAAATTTATAGTTAGGTCGTAAAATCTTTTTAGGAATATTAAAGAAGTAAGTACCTAAGATATAAGCTCTTTCAATGTTTCATTAGAGAAGCTTTGAGTTATCGTATTTATCATGTTCTATTTTTTCGCTAATTTATCTCGGCTCTTAAATTTTGCAGTGTTCGTGTAACTTATGTAAAACTATAATATCAATTTTAAAGCGTTCTTCTTTTATAATACCAAGTTTGATAAGGTAATCGTAAAGGAAAAGACGTTAGTATAAACC